>JADDOH010000544.1:0-52250 GCA_016648135.1 Agrypnia vestita
TTTCACATTTTAGTCCACAAAAAAAAACACCTGTTCACTAGCGGAGACCCTCGTTGCCGCCATCTGGATGCCGCGGGTGGCCAGCCGCATGGGGAGCGCCCGTGGTCCAGATTTTGGCGCGGGATTTGGCCGGAGTCTCGCACGTGGTCCAGGCCGCAGAAGCACGTCCAGAGCGCTGCAGACCGCCTTCTCCTCAAACGACATTGACGGCGCCGCCCCGCGTTCTTGAGCGCACGTGGCGGCGGCTCAGAGCCCGCCGTGGTGAAGCGGCCATCATCTGGAACCGTCCCAAGCGCTGCGAGCCGCCTTCCCCTCAAGCGACGTTGACGGCGCCGCCCCGTGTTCTTGAACACACGTGGCGGCGGCTCAGGGCCCGCCGCCGAAGGGGCGGCCGCGGGCGAGGAGCCCGAGCTGTTGCGGCGGTGGCGGTCGGAACGAGACAAGGGGGCGTTCTTGGCCCACCGGCTTCAACTCTCTGTGTATGCGGGGGAGAGGGGTAGCCTCCCCCACCCGCAATGGCACCCTATCAACCCCTGGCGGTGCGGGGTGGCAACCCGTGGTGCCGCGCGAAATTTAAAATTACCTAAACCTATTTTAAAATAAAACTTATATTCTAATTTAAAAAGGACGCGATGCGGAACGTCACATGCAGGTCGCGGACGCATCAAACTCGTCGTATTTGAGGTAGTTGACTCGTTAGCGTCGGTGAAAGAAGAAAATGAATGTACATTTTATGAAATTGTCAATTCAAAATATTTTGAGTTTGTTCAAATCTTTCAGAACAGTGCTGGATTTATGTCACAGAGACATTATTAATCAATTAACGTATATTATAGATATCTCACAGAGACGAAACTGTATTTCTTATGGGAAAGTAGGTATTGAAGTCATTTGGATGTACATAGGACTTATGACCTATCTTATGGTTGGCTTAAGTGATCACTTTACACAATGTAACATTCGCCATTTCCACCCATGATAGAATATACCATGCTTATTCATTTTTTGGAAGTGCGAAGAAGTTTTGTGAAAGTTCCAAAAAATGAATAAGCTTGGTATATTCTATCATGGGTGGAAATGGCGAATGTTACATTGTGTAAAGTGATCACTTAAGCCAACCATAAGATAGGTCATAAGTCCTATGTACACCCAAATGACTTCAATACCTACTTTCCCATAAGAAATACAGTTTCGTCTCTGTGAGATATCTATAATATACGTTAATTATGAAATTGTATTATTTTTAAAATAAAACACAAATTACTTTGTTTTTACCACTTGTGAAAGTGGTGAAAACAAAGTAATTTGTGTTTTAGTTTAATAATAATGTCACCAGAAAATTCAAGCCTTCATACAGAAGAAGAAAAAATATTCTTCGAACAGTTATATTATTTATGATTATACTTTAAGTCACAGTGTGGTACGCCAAAACCCTACCCCCCCTCCCCCCCCCACGACGGTGGACATTCAGCATATCAATGTGTTATTGGTGAAGAAGAGATGAGAGGTTTCCCGTACAGAAAAGAAGCGATATACGCTGGCGCAAGGGTTGAATCGATTTCTGTTCTTTTCCACCTTTTTCTTGACTTTAGCCCTCGACTCTGGACGCCAGTTTTGACTAGCTGCCATTATTTCTTGCCGTGCTTTCCTGAGCTTAGATCTTAATTATAAGCACCTTGTAGGAAGATAGTATTTGAGGAGTCGTTATTACTCCTCGGACGATCCGTTATTAATCCTAGGCGAAGGCCAATTTTCCGCAGGAGGTCTTTGGAGAACGGCTGAACCAGGGAAGACGACCGGATGGACGAACATATGTGGCAGCTCCACGACCTGACCTTGTGCTATCCGCGGCTATAATCACGAGAGGATACAGATAAAAGTGAAATAAATGAAAAGTGACAAGACGCCATAAACTTATGCGGGGATAAACTTTATACGTGAACTACTTTACGTTTAGGTTAAAATTAGTTTTATAAGTTTGTAAACGTATTAATATAGAATTTAACGTGTTTTCCGAAGTTTCCCCCCCCTCCCTTGAAAACATTGTATTTTAGTGACAGGTCGTGCAGTGCACGCAACTGCGCTTTTAAAATTACATAATCACCTTTATTCTAGGTAAATTTTTAATTAAACCATATTTGATAGAATAAGGGTTTTTTAGATTTTTTTCTGTGTAGGTAGTTTTGATTTATCTTAAAGAAAAAAATGCCACCTTAACATAAAATAAAATTTGAACGTTGTTTCAGGAGACATATAAAATACAATGATCTATATTCAAGGTGTGGCCGGGATGGTTTGATACACATATCTGAAAAATCTAATGCGTTTTTAGTTTAAAATTTCTCTCTGACCTATTGCCTATATAGACGTACCACTATAAATTGGCGTGCGAGGGAGGGCGTCCCTGTCGCGTAACAGAAGTTGTCAGGGTGTAAATTTATTACACAATAAATAATGTACAGAATGTCCGGTGACCGGTGTCAGAGCCTTTAATAGAAATTTGGTCGGGCAACACTAAAGAAACGAATTAGTAATGGCGGCCGCTCTATCTGTCAATCTGTCAAACGCTAATATCGGTCCATTATTTGCTTTTTCAGCTTCGCAAAACTTTAATACTTCATTGGCAATTGTTCTTGCACCATCCCGGACTGTTTTGGATGTTTTGGACATAATAATTCAGTGTATATTGGTAATCAAGATGTCACAGCTCCCGACCAAATACTGAATGACTTGGCGAGGGGTTACCGCCGGGTGCGGGCGGGGCGGGTTTTAATTCGCCGCACGCCAATTTACGTTGGGCAAGCAATAGCTGTCATATTTGCTCTTGGGGTGCAACTATATTGTCTCCTTTCTATGGGCGCAACCATAGATTTTTGATATACGGATGCGACTGTCAGCGAGCATTTTTGACGGCAAAATATTATTATGTAGTGGTTTTGTGAAATGATTTACATTCATTCGTAATTTAAAAAACAAATTATTTAAAGTCTGCTTTGTCTTTTCACAAACCGACAAATATCCTAAAAGTCATGGGTGAGCGACACAGATTGGCAATTCATGGGACAAGGAATATAGAATCGCAGCCCCTATCTGGCGCTTGTTCAATTTGTCATAAAAGTAGGATATTTTTGAAAGATATCCAGAAAGATTATTTTAATTATGGCATGATTGAAAATTATACAAAAATGTTGATCACGTGCTTCAATATACGAGTAATATTTTAATTATTTACTTATTTAATATAGTCTAAACCGGTAAACGAGTTCATGTGCCTGGGGAGGATGTAAGATCTTGAAAGGATGGTGGGGAAGATAATGAACAAATGGTTTTCGTACACAAATAGCTAATAGTAATTTGTTTATATTTTATTTTCAATAAGTCAATTTATCTGCAAAATGCTTTTGTTTACTTACGTGGTTGTATGCTGGAGTTTTGCCAAATTTGGTTGTTTTAATTGTGGTTTAAACTGATGGGTGATTTGAAAGTTTTTTTTGCACTAATATTTGAAAAACAAATTATAAATTATTTTTCAAATTAAACCCTACCTATGTGTAAATGCCAGCCATCAAAATGTTGATGTGGGTTGTATTAAATTACGAGATACATTGTAATTATGCGATTTTAAACTGTAATTTAATGATTACAGGCTTAGTTTATAGTGTACCGGTGATTGATCATCAAATAACAAATATAGTCATAATCGTAGAATAACGACGCATGTGATTTTTCTCAAGTTTACAGGAGAGCAGTTTGAAGCTTTATTTACATAAAGTCACTTTATGTCATAACTCGATAACTACAAAGGATTTTCCTATGAAAATTGGGTTATTTATTTAAAGTTGATACCTTTCAAACCTCAATACAATGTACAACATTTTTACACATGTTGCTTTGTTCTACGATCACAAATCAGAACTGTCGTTATACCGACTTCGTATAACTATGGTTAAATTAATGAGAAAAAATACACTTTTTATATACCATTAGATGGCTTACTTTTTTCACTTTTTAACGATCCAAAAAAGTCAATATGGAATTTTTTGCACATACGTCATTGTTCTACGATCATGACGATATATAATTGCAGTTATCAATTATCATTTGATAAAATCAAATGCCGATCACAATGTATAATATTGGTACACATTAGTAATAATATTGGATAAATAAAAATGATTTTTTTCAAGCGCAATACTGTACTGCTATACCTGATTTGTCATATAATATTACATAAACAAAATATATACAGTTGCCAGCAAACTTCTTGAAATTCTTTGGTGTAGTGGGGGAATGTGCAGAAGACAAAATTTGGGTCTCGGTGGAAAGGTACATGCGCAAACTTCCCCCCACTACGCCATAAAATTTCAAGATGTTTGCCGGCTACTGTACTAAGGATCTTTTTTACAAGAGCAAATACACAGTAATGTTTGTGTAATAAATAACACACCGTTTGACTCATCACTAATATGAAAACAATAATGATTTAGCTTGTAGCTAACATGTACATAGGATATAAAAATGTATTCTACGGAGTAATACAGCTAGTCCACAATACTTGGAAGAATTGGAAGAGCTACTGCTATACTCAACAATATCACCCCAGATCAATGATCTGTTCCATGTCTCTGAGAGGGTTTTCCGAAGCAGGATTCTCCTACACCTTTTAATATGAATGATTTTATATATATTTAATATATTTTTATTTTATATTTCTTACTTATTTATAAATAATAAACACATTGAGATTAATAAGATTTTCAATAAAATAAGAGTACATATAAAATTGTGCAATCCGCCATTTTAGTTGAAACACCGGTCAGAACGAATGATCTCACGCCTAAGTACACATCACCGTGTCTTTGAACTGTTGTCATAGACACAATGCAATGTTTACCAAGGCTTGACGTCACGTAGACGAAATGACAGATAGATGAAAATGCAATTATTTGCGTAAAACCTTACTTTATTACTGAAATAATGTTATTTTTGGTAATAGTAGACGTGTACCTACCTTATACAAGGTTATTTCAAAATATGTCATCATGCTTTTTAAAAAATACAATAAGTTCACAACTCGGCAGGGAAACAGAACATTGATAAGCTTCCACAACATTTTCGACTTGTAATTTAGGCTCAAATCTATCTGTTAAGTATTGTGGACTAGCTCTGTTACACCCTGTATATGTATACTAGCTGTGCCCGCGCGGCTTCGCACGCTTTTATTTTTAGTACATAGAACTTCGCGAACCTTCTAGAACTTTCAAGAAATTTATCGAATGTACAGGAAACTACTAAATACACCAACACATTCCGCCACTCAGTTTAGAAACTTATAGAACTTTCGGGAATTTTCTAGAACCTTCTCCTTCCAGAACTTTCTAGAGCAGGTTTTTCCGGAACCTTCTAGACTCACCAACACAGTTGGCGCGCCTATTTTAAAACAATCTGAAGTATTTGGGGCCTTCCCATAACAAAACAATGTGATAGAAAGCACATTTTCGTCGCCCACTCCCACTCACGCACAGCCACCCCCACCAAACTTGCATATTTTCGATGTGACACCAGGGGCTATCCACCACCATAACCACCAGTGGGTGGTTATGGCTGGTTGTGTAGAAAACTTGGCAGATAGGGAAACACGGGTTTCTTTTTATATACATATATATTAATTAATTAATACAGTCAGTGGCATTCTTTGTTTTAATTTTTTTTTGCAAAAGTTGAGAATGTACTCTGATGGAATTTCTTTATTATTTTCAGTTGTTCAATTCGCGTGGCAAACCTGTAGAAATATGTGAATCATGCATCAGGCACCTGAGGGACGCATGTGCCTTCCGCAAGAAGGTCGAAGCGTCAGGGAAAACTGTGTACTGTAAACCTTCAAGCATCAGTAAGTTTATCACTTATTGGACATGAAGTGTAGTGGCTATGGGGATACTGGATATGGGGCCTGCAATATGAACGCAACTTAACAATCTTACTCCTGTACGAAGAAGAACTGTGCCTTTATAACGCAAGCCTCTCAGACTTAGCTTGAACATTATACATATATTGGTGCACCATTTTTGGTATTTTATTTTCATTTCTGTATAATTTTTTTCAAGTGAAATTATCTTAATTTATTAATAAAGTATCTTCGTAAGACCAAATGAATTAATGAATCAAAAAAAAAATCAATTTCACGAAAAAATATTTGACTGCTATCGGGACTCGAACCACGGATCTCCTCCTATCTGGGGCAGGCGCGTTATCCAATTACGCTATAGCGGCCTTGTATATTTCCGAGAAAAAGTGGATTGCTCTAAAAATGAATAGTAAATGTTAATCACTTAATAAATTACAGATAAGGTCGATATATTCACGGAAATATACAAGGCCGCTATAGTGTAATTGAATAACGCGTCTGCCCCGGATAGGAAGAGATTGAATGGTTCGAATCCCGGTAGCAGTCACATATTTTTTCGTGGATTTGATTTTTCTGTATGTCTTTCTAATTGATTAATTAATTTGGTTTTAAATTTCACAGAACTCTGTTCTGAAAAAATTCCAATTTCACAATAAGAATGTGTTCTTGAATATCTTCGTAAGTTTTACATGTTCAGTTATGAAACAAATACAATATTCTGTTTTAGGTCACTCCACCACAATTAGCAATGTGTCTACAAATAAGACACCTTCTAAAACAAATGAAAATTTACTGCATAAAAGCAATATTCCAATGGCTCGATCTAAAGAAAGCCTTCTTCAACCTCGTAAGAAATTTTTAAGAATAATTAACTCTATTTTACAAGGATATCCTTATTCTGCATGTTTGAGATATTTTTTGTAGAAATATCCAATTTTAGTGTTTTGAAGGTTAATTATTAAATAGTTTATTCTGTTTTAGCAGAGCCAGTGAAGAGTAGCTATGTTTTTGCACATAAGTCTTTCAGAAACAAATTAAAAATGATTTTTTTAAATTTATTGTTAATTTATTTAGAAAATAAATTCATACATTCTTAATTTGTCAATTTCTGTAGATTTTATAAATTGTCATTTCGTCATTATCGTAGAACAACGACGCACATGACTTTTCTTAAGTTTGCAGGTGAGCAGTTTGAAGTTTTATTTGCATAAAGACACTTTATGTCATAGCTCGATAACTATAAAAGATTTTCCTTTGAAACTTGGGTTAGTTATTTAAAGTGGATACATTTAAAACCTCAAGTCAGCGCAATATAACGACATTTTTACACATGCTGCATCGTTCTACGATTGCAAATCAGAACCATCGTTATACCGACTTCGTATAATGACGGTTAAATTAATGAGAAAAAATACACACTTTTTAACAATCCATAACAGTCAATATGGAATTTTTTGCACATCCGTCATTATTCTATGATCATGACGATTTATTAATAATTATAATAGGTAGGCAATATATTGTATTTCAATACGCGTGTAATATTATTTTAGGAGAAAGAATCAAACAGGAGGAAATCTCTAAAGTTAAATATACCTTGCTAAAGTCAAATGAAAAGTTATCAAATAAACACACCACCGTCATCACCCAAACAAAGGACGGCCCGTCCCACACGGAAGACAAAGATGTGAAATGTGAAGACGACATTGTTGAGATTTTAAGCGATGGAGAATCGTCGACAACTTCAGAGCAGATGAAAATTGCAACTGGATATATGAAGGAAATAGAATCACGAAGGAACTGGAAAAGATTTGTCGTGCCGTTTCTAGACTTTTCCTGTAGAACGTGTCCTGTCTGTAATGAAACGTTTGAAACATATATGAAGCTGGCTCCGCATTATGAAAGTCACTTTCCCAACTTCCTTTGTGAAATTTGTGGAATGGCATACGTCAAGTATAAGACTTACACGGCGCATGTGAACATGCATTCCGGAATTAAGTACCCTTGTAAGCTCTGCAATAAACTGTACGCGTCGCCTAACAGCGTCTACTCTCATATAAAGGCTCACCATAAAAAGCTCAAGCTCTTCAGCTGTTACAAGTGCGACGAGAGGTTTCACAGTGCGATTACCAGAAAAAAACACCTTGCCATGGTGCACGACGTCCAGTCCTTGACGCATTCTTGTCCACATTGTGAGAAAATATTCTACAGTGCGCCCATGATGAGGATGCACGTTAAAAAGACGCATCAGAAACTGAAAAATTTCGACTGCCCCGATTGCGAAATGCAGTTTTTTGACAAACGAGCGTTAAATGAACATCTGACGAAGCATTCAGGTCAGTTTTTGGGTTTATTCATTTTATAATCACACTATTTATTAAAAAATTTGGTGTAAAATTGACGTAATTATAAAACAGAATGTCGTTGGCAGCTGCGTCATTTATTGGCGCATTTCATACATTGGAATTTTTATTTTTAAATAATAATTAAGGTGTTTTTATAAAAAAAATAACTTTTATTAAGTGAGAAAAGCCTCAAAATACGGGAATAAATAGAGTATACTGTTTAAAAACATCTCTCTATATAAATAAAAAGCGTTTTAAAATCAAGAAAAAATGTAAAAATTTCTTGCAAATTTAGAACATTTTAACTTTATTAATATTGAATATTTCTTAATTTCTTTATTACAGATTCTAGATAATGAAGTATACTTAATACGTATAAAAAAATATATTATGTGTACATAGAAATATTCATTAAACAAACATTAGCGCCGCCTAGGACACTAAAAACGATTTTTTGGCTGCGGCCTGTCGATTAATGCCTATATGTTATTAGTTATTGTAAATAATGTTCAGTTTATTACTTTTATATAATAACAAAGGTTCTATCTAAGTTATTGCTCTAAAAAAATTGCAGTTTATAGTATACATTCTGATATAAATGAATAATAAAAACCCACATTTTAGTAAAAAAAAAAAAACACCGAAATATGCATTTGCAGTGAATGTCCAGTCTTAAAGAAATTAAAAAAGAATGTTTTTGTCATTCTTAATGAAGTCTACTTTTCTAATCTTTCTTTATTTAATTTTAAGAATTTTTCCGTCCTGCTGCTCAATGCAGTCAAGAAGTGATTTTACATAATCAATTCATATTCCTCTCCATAATTATTATCGCCTCACAGTATAATTCATTGTACATTTTAAATATATAATAAACATTCAGAAGAAGCGATAATTACCCCGCTAAATTAACTTGTCATCAAAATATTTTTCATGCAAATAAAATAAAATAAAATCCCCTAACAATAGGCATGATGTTAGATTTTGAAATAACCTTCTATAATTTAGGTACACATCTACTATTACCGAAAATACATTATTTCAGTAACAAACTAAGTTTACACGCAAATAATTGCATTTTCATCTGTCTATTTTTAATTTCGCGCAAAAATGCCCGCAAGCCCAAGTAAACATTGCATTATGTCTACGACAACGGTTCAAGAGACATGGTGATGATTACTTAGATGTGACGTCATTTGCTCTGACATGTGTGTCAGTTAAAATGGCCGAATGCAAAATTTTATACTTTTATTTTATTGAAAATCTTACTAATCTCAGTGTGCATATTAAAACTGGATCATTTTTTAGAATCCTTTCAATATATTTTCTTCTCTAAAATCACTTATTCTCTAATTCTTCAATACTGTCATCACGCCTATTGATGGCAAGCAATGCCACTCATAAATTATGCAATATTTATACAAATTATTTGCTCATTTATTTCAGGCGTCAAGAACTTCCGCTGCGATTTCTGTGGGAAGGCATTCGGCCGCAAGAAAAGTCTCTCGGAACATCTGAAGATTCATAAAAATATCAAGAAGCACAAGTGTGACGTGTGCGAGAAGGCCTTCGTCCAGAAGTGCGCTCTCAAGTCGCATCTGAGGATACACTTTAAAGATTTTTGATTCTGATAATAGTGTGGATGTCTTTATTCCAATAATCTACATTCTTTTTTAAGGTTATTTTGGTTTATGGATGTGGTTGTTGAGTATTAAGTCAGCCAGTATGTGGATTGTAGGCACCCGCAGTCAGTACGTTGAAGCACGAGTTTTACATAAACATATATATTGTCACGGGATCGTGGCTGTGGAAGGCAATTGAATCACAGGGGATTAATTAAAGTTTTATTAATTAAATTAATTCACTGGACACATGTTTAATCGGAGGACCGTTCTTTAATTTGCACCGATTTCGTTAATTATCACTAGAATATTCACTGCACTTTTGCCTTATTGCAAGATAGATAAACAAGATAAACCTCTGGAGTTCACACATTATTTCACACTAGTTCGCACGTAACCATCCACTCTGGGCTTATCTCTGGAAATACGCACGGTATGCACCGCATTACCAGAGACAAGCCCAGATGGCTTTTATGTCACTTGTCAAACAGCAAATGAGACCCGTGTTCTAGTTGCTTCGGGAAGCTGATAGATTGTGCTAGACTTTTGTAGTAATTTCCACTTTAGTATAAAAGGTGTAGAGTGCTATCAAGTCCTCGATTATGTGCAATTCTTTCTTCTTCTATCATCTCCTGACAATATATGTTGGAATAAAAATAATTATGTTTTATTTTATATATACAGTAAATAGAAATTCTAGTTAAGTACAGCTTATTTCGAAGTACTGACTGCATGCCGCTGGTGAATTTATAGCAGGGGCGTGCAGTGAGAATAAGAAGCATGATTTTTTCCTAAGTATATATTTTGAAAAGAAATCAAAATAAGAGATATATCTCGAAATATTCATATCACAATAATTAACATACTATTTTGATTTTAATATTTCATAATATTCTGCCAGATAAATATCTAATTTTGATTTTTTTTCCAAAAATATGATTAAATAAAAGTCGTGATTCTTGTTCTCACTGCACGCCCCTGGTTTTTTTTTCAATTTTTTTTCAATTTCAATTTTTATTTATTACATAATATGTACATTACAAACATTCTGTTCAATGCATACATATTATTAACTTACATCTAAAAATATACATATACACATATACATACACATCCATATACACATATACATAAACACATATGTATACATACATACACATATACATATACATACATACATACACACATACATATTGTGTATTAAAATACTAATTTATTATTAAACAATTAGAAGTGACCTGTATAATCTGGTCAAAGGTGTAGGAGAATCCTGCTTCGGAAAACCCCCTCAGACACATGGAATATATCAATATCCAAAGCGATCTTGTTCAGCATAGCTGTAGCTTTTCCAACAGGCATAACCATCGGCAGGTTGGTCCTGTATATTGGAATGTGAAACAATCTATGCTGACGATGTCTAAGGTAATTATCAGGAACATACAAACCAATGCTCTGCATAATTTCAGTATTGTCGATCATACCGCGCAACAATCGATAAAAGTGTGTAATCAAATACACATTCCTTCTAGTCTCTAAACTATTGTAGCCAAGCATACCCTGGAGAAACTCGGTTGGGTAAAGCCAAGGATAATGCCCGTACTCTCTCATGTAGAGATATCTCAGAAACTTCTTTTGGACTTTCTCCACCATATGAGAGTACTTGCTCTCATGTGGCCCCCAGATCATCGAGCCACTCTCGAGTCTACTCCGCACCAAGGAGTTGTAAAGAGTTCTCAGTACGCGGGTATTCTCGAAAACCCTGGCAGTACGCAGAACAAATCCTAACATTCTCAGAGCATTACCACTGATCGTCTCCGTTTATAGTATCCAGTATGAAATACAAATTTTGAATTGGGTTCACAGTCAGTAAGGGGAAAAAATCTCATTTTAATTCATCAAATAATTCATAAATTATCTAATAATTGAGCCCTTGCCCGGAATAACGTTGTATCTAACAAGACTCTCATTCCGAGAAAAATTGAAAAAATTAAACCAGTTACAATTTATATTTTAAATATAACAAACATATAATTCTTAACTAATTTAAATATAAAATATTGTTACGTGGCGTGGCTCGCTCGAAAATGAAATGGCACAACTCGTAAAATAAATCTTTTATTATCGCTTGTACATTATCTCTGACCTTTTACAATCGCTCGCAATCCTACACTATTTTTTTATTCAAACACAAAAGAACAGCTCTCTTTTGTTTTTCTACTCAGGTAAGAACTCTTCCATTTCTTCGCTATTTATTTAATCATGTTAGTTCTTATTTCAACCACTGGGCATACCGGCCCGCCGTTCTGCGCATGTGACACTATTATTATGTTATCTATGTGTGACACTTTTCTATGGAACTGTCAAATGTCAACGAACAGCTCGTTACAATATGTAAAAAAGGCAATTAAATTTGAATCTATTCTTTAACATTATTCCGCAAAATGTTTTTTATTTATTCTTCTTTACTTAATAATGCCTATTAACATGAAT
Source organism: Agrypnia vestita (assembly GCA_016648135.1). Classification (NCBI taxonomy): domain Eukaryota; kingdom Metazoa; phylum Arthropoda; class Insecta; order Trichoptera; family Phryganeidae; genus Agrypnia; species Agrypnia vestita. The sequence continues at coordinate 12,360 of JADDOH010000544.1, forward strand.
TCACAAATGTCATCGAGGTCCTTGAGCTTAGCAGCCTTATTGACAGTGGATTGAAATACATTGAAGTTAGCTTCAGACTCCCTAACTGCATGAATTTTTTCCAAACAGTAGCCAATCTTTCCCATCTTCCACAAAGAGGTGGTACAAAGCTGTAGGTAGGAGGTCCATGATTCTAATTCTTTGTGGAAGGTTCGAGCGCTGATTGTGATGGAATCATTAGTAAAGAGCTTTTACGGTATGATAAGTCTCTCGTACATACTATTATCTCCGTCTGTTTGCTGAATATGGCGTCGAACATTCAATTTATCAATACACAAGATGAGATCATTACTATGTTCATTGTAATTCAGACACCTGAATGCTGATTAAATATTTATCTTGATATTAAAAATAGAGAAAACATCCCGGATTTGAACATTTTTGGCCAAACTCGTAAAAGAACGAGGAATTAAATAAACTTTTTGTATGGGTATTATATTAAGTTACAATATAAAGAGCACTATAATGCCAGCATTATTATCAAAAAGCATTTCAAATATCAATGTGGATAAATCAATTGAGTAAAATCTGCCAAATAGTATACAACATTATTCCACAAACTTGTTCTGGCGGGTTAATTGCATAATAATATACCCAACATAATTCCTTAAATAACTCAACGTTGACATTTGTGTTGGATACAATGTGATTCCGGGCAAGGGCTCAATTATTGATTATTATTCAAATTTTAAATACAATGAATGAGCACTGTACGATATTACTTGAGGAAGAAAATTAATAATTGGTGGAGTAGTAGAAAGGGTTCCGTAGGAGTGGATCCAAAACTGGTACTTGAAGGTCAACTTCATAACACGGGAAAATATTATATTTTAATGTGTTTTTTGATTTGAACGCATGTACGCAATAAAATAAATATATTATATTTGTTCTGTTTTATTTACTAGCTGATTAAGTCCGGCGCTACACTGAGCGTATCTTCCGCCGCATCTTTTCGGTCGCGTCAAATCCGCTACCGAATTTAGCAGTCACATACCATATTCCATGGCTGATTCAGTCTGCAACAAATTTTATACGGAGTGGAAGTCTATGGATCCTACAGAAATAATAGCTATTTATATTTGTGAAGCTTTATAAGATGGAAGAAAGCGTGAATATTGGGTACACCCCCATAATTATGGGGCAATTATACATCTTGTATGAGAAAATTAGCCTATACTCAGATAAAGCATTTTAAATACATATTATCATATGTCAATTCAATCATTTGATGAAGACTTATATAAAACTACAAAATTTAGAACGGCAATATCTCCTGAAGACATTGCACTTTTTTTTCATTTGTATTTTTTCAATTATTAAACAACACTAAATTATTGAACAATATTAAATTATTAAACAACAAAAATTATTAAAAAATATTATACATGAGTCGTATATTTCCAGACACCGCTAACTCCAAACCAAAGAAATTTACAGCAGGTCAAGTAATTTATACCTTGTGTGAGATGTTATTAACTACACTGTTAGTTTTTCTAGAAAGTTTGTTTACATTTATAACATGCATCCAGCAGACAATTTGGAACAACTAGGAAAATCATAAAAGCTTGACAATGACAAAAATAATTTTAAAAATTCAGTTCTTCGAAAAAAAACTGAATTATAAACAATAAAAAACGAGCGAGCCTTACAGTAGTCGCATATGATGTGTGACATTTGACATCTCACAATTAAAAATATCAATTGAGCTATGCGACAGAAATTAACATCAAAATTTAAAAAAGCTAATACCTATATATTTATTAATTAGTAAATACAGGTAAAGAAAATGTGTGTGCATTTATTTATTATTGAATTTTGCCAGACTAGGTAAGTAGTATATATCTAGATACGCATTTTTATTTAGAAATGTGTTTGGTAAATTATATGTTTTACTTATTTTCATAGATGGAGGTAGTGTGCCGCTATACATATTGTATGAAAACTTTGAATAAAAATTTAAAAATAATCACATAAAATTTGAGAATGTACACCATTAAGGGTATTGCCTGCCCAACATAAATTGGCGTGCGGCGAGTTTGGAACTAAAACCCGCCCCGCCCGCACCCGGCGGTAACCCCTCGCCCTGTCATTCAGTTCATTCTCGTCTTTGAGCGCAAGCTGTGTCATCTTGATTACCAATATACACTGAATTATTATGTCCAAAACAGTCCGGGATGGTGCAAGAACAATTGCCAATGAAGTATTAAAGTTTTGCGAAGCTGAAAAAGCAAATAATGGATCGATATTACCGTTTGACAATTTGACAGATAGAGCGGCCGCCGCGGAGCGCGCTGTTACCTGACCAAATTTCTATTGAAGGCTCTGATACTGGTCACCAGATATTCAGTATATTATGTATTGTGTAATAAATTTACACTCTGGCAACTTCCGTTACGCGACAGTGACGCCACCTTTGCACGCCAAGTTATAGTGGTACGTCTATAGTTATTGTTTAATGTAAAAAAAATTAAGTATTTATTGGATAGTTTCGAAGATATAATCTAAAACATATCAATGTTACAACATCCATACGCTTGACACCAGACGCGCAACATATATACAAAATTTGAAACGTTGAATGTTGGATGTGTGTGTCTTCGCACTTGGCACTGGAGTTTGATTTGTTTTGATTATTCATTGTAGCAAAACCACCCAATATTCCTTACAAGTAATTTCTGCTTACAGCTGATTTTTTACTGATCAGTCTTCTTTCCTGAGCATCATTTCTCATTTTATATAATTTAGGCATACTGGATCCCAAAAGAAAAGAAAAAGAAGTCCCCTAACTGGGTTGAGGAGAAAAAAAAAAAAAAAAACTCTTTTGACTTCCTTCTTTTTCTGTGCGAAAATGAAAAACACGTAGATAATGCCTTGTATTGGAGACTTAACTACCTCTAACATCTTTTCTAAATAACTGTTTAATGAAAAATATGTCTTCAGCAACAAATACCAAACCGTCCGCCATCTGTACAATTATCAAGTATGACAGATGTCACTACTTTAGAAAGTTAGCGTTTACAATAGACTACTAATATTGCAAATTAAAAATATTGCAATGTTCACAGAAGTTCTGTAAATCTTGTATATCCAGTCTCCAATAGGGATCAAGTGTCCCCGATCTCCCTTACAATTCATGGGCATTTCACGCCTGTGTTTGTTCTAAGATAAATAAAATATCTTGTGATATTTTTCGTCAACATTTCGTTAATTTGCACTACTGATACATATTTCGTTTTACTTTCGTTGTTGTTTCGAGCCTCAAATCAATAATTTAATTGAAATTAACGATCATATATTTGTGCATTTTGCTAAAAAAAATATTTAGTTTATCTTGTTCAGAGCGCATTATTTGGTTTGAATACTTAACTGCCTACTATAACTCTTCTTCCCTTCGCGCTACACTACTCTGCTCTCAAAACTATATTTGTAAAATATAAAAAAAGTTACTTTGGGGTGTTAAAAAAAGTTAATAATCACCGCAAAGTATGCTGTTGTCTGTGTTACTTTGAATGAAGTAGGTAGCCTCACAGAATATAGACCAAAAAGGTAGCCTTGGAAAAAGTACATTCAAATTGTCTATGAATATTAGTTGTCAACGCCACTTTTCTAAGGATTGTCTCTTTTTTATGTCCATGGTCAACGCTGTCAAGTAGGAATGGGTAAATGAAAAAAAAATATCGATATATATCGAATCGATATTTTTAAAAAGTATCGAAAATAATCGATATACATTGCGAAAAATATATCGATATTTATCGATATTATTTTTTCAAAAATGTAAGGGAAATAGGCTTTTGGCGACCAAAAAAAAAAGGTCACCGGAAAAATACATCGATTATCCAGAAAAAATATCGATGACCAAAAAAAAGGTCGCCAGAAAAAAAGTTAAAAAAATATCGATATCTCGAAAAAAATATATCAATGACCAAAAAAAAAGAAGGTCGCCAAGAAAAAACTGAAAAAAGGTCGCTGGAAAAAAGTGAAAAAAGATACCCAAAAAAAGGTCGTCGCCAAAAAAGAGTCGCCCAAGAAAACAATATCGATTATCCCAAAAAAACATATCGATATACCAAAAAAAAATCAATATTCGATATATCGCGAAAAAATATATCGATATTTTTTCCATCCCTACTGTCAAGAGTCAAGATCGCTATTCGCTGCCTATATTCTTTTTTCTACGCTATTATTAGCGAAGGGAAAAACTTCATTTCAAAATGAAGACTACAACACACACACGTTCACCAGTTACAAAGTGTACACTACAATTGTAGTAAAAACTACTTGAAGTGAAGCAATTGTAGTACTACGAAATGAAGTGAAGTAAATGAAGTGAAGTAATGAAGTAATTGTAGTATAAATGAAGTGAAGTAATGAAATGAAGTAATTGTAGTATTAATGAAGTGAAGTAATGTAATGAAGTAATTGTAGTATTAATGAAGTGAAGTAATGAAATGAAGTAATTGTAGTATTAATGAAGTGAAGTTATGTAATGAAGTAATTGTAATAATAATGAAGTGAAGTAATGAAATTAAGTTGTTACAGAAGGTTGTTACAGTTTCCAGAGATTTCTCCGTTTAGCTACATCAACTTTCCAAAAATTTCACGTAAAAAATATACTATTTAAAATGTGTTTCTCATACTTTCGATAACTTTGAAATGTATGTACTTTGTAGTGTTCGCTTTGAAATAAAGTGTACTATTTGAAATTTATACTTTCAATAACTTTGGTGTTTGTAGTTTGTAGTGTGCACTACACATCAAAATGTGCGAAGTGTGCACTTCAATGTAGTGTAGTACTACATTGTAGTAGTGAGTACAGAGCGGACCCATCACTAGCTATTATTGCTATTCGCTAATGTCAGCTAATGTTCGGTGTTGGTGTTGACATAATGTTTAGTGCCCAAAGTTTCCTATATTGGATGAATTATAAAACAAATTATTGAATATCTCCCGTTTATCACTCCTTTATTCTATAAATCATGGGCGAACCCCACAGACACGGAACGAGGATTATAAAAACACAGTCCCTGCCAGGCGTTTGTGCGATTTGTTGTAAAACTAAGACATTATTGAGAAGTTTTCAGAAAGATTATCTTAATAATGGCGCATTTGAAAATTATAAAAGAATGTTAATGACGTGCTTTAATTTACAGGTAACATTTTAATCATTTAAAAAAAGTAGGTTTTTTAGCTCATCACAAATTATTAGGAAATGAAATATGGAAACAGTAGGCAGAAGATGGCTGCGAAATTTTAAGCACCAGTAATTGCTGTCACTAGAAGGAGGGTACTATATTAGAAATTATACCGTGGAGTTCTGGTACCAATGTAAACATCATGAACTGAAAGCCATTAATTAAGCTCGGTCCATGATCTTGGATTGGGAGGGCCTAAGTAAAGCCTGAAGCTGAATGCTATGGAAATCAGGCATACCTACATGTAGTAAATAATTAACAAATGAACAGTGAACCTACAGAACACCAAAATATGTACAATGAACTAAACTAACTAAAAAGTCTGGTTCTATTACATTTGACTTGTTTAATAAAATTACTGTGGGCTGCAAATTTTGAAACAATTGGGTAATTTCACATTTTACAGATATCTAAGAAAATACATGAAATAGATAAAAAAAAAAAAAGGATTTTTTATTATAAAAATCTTAAATACAATGCCACTTAAACGTGATATGATTGGTTGTGACCATAGACGTACTATAAATATAGACTAGTCACTAAAAAACAAATCTGAGACATGTAGGGCCGGTTGTTTCAAGTTGGATCAAAGTAAGCGTTGTTTTAAAGCATAGATTTTTACGTACTCCACCAATCAGATGATCCGTTTTCGTAAAAATCTATGCTTTAATCGACCGCTTACTTTGATCGAACTTGAAACAACCGGGCCCTAGTCTCTTCTGTCTTCTATTATATACTAAATGTATTAGTCAGAAAGAGATACAAAGTATTTTCATAACCACGTATAAGAAAGGACAATAAAACATAATTTTGTACAGCTAATGGTACTTTGAGTATGTTTATCCCTTTGCTTTTTCCAGAAACACAGTTGTTATGATAACAAATATGTTGCCTTTCGCCATTGTGTAGATTTATTTTTTCCAATGAAAAATTCTTCCATTGCTTCCTCCTCTTCTTCAGATTCTGAAATGTTTTCTTGTTCGGTAGCACTTTCTTCAGCTTGTTGCTCGATTTCTTCTTCCGAAAATTCGCTATCGCTCCATGAATGAATGTGTTCTTGAATATAATAACTTATATGTTTATTGTGTGTTTAGTACAAAGTTTAAATAAAGGTTACAGTTTTTTATTTACGTTTATTTTTAAAAATAGGGGTGCATGCATGGAAAAAGTGTCACGTGAATATTCTTACACTTTCAAACCTAAAGCTAAACACTCGTGCAATGAAAATAGGACCAGCTTTGTTATCTTCTGGAAAGGGGCTCGGACCCCAAACCACTAGATGCTTAGATGTTCTTCTTTTCTCTCTTGTTTAATGTCTACAAAAATACAAAATTCCTCATCCACGAATTTTGTATAAAATGTTACACACTTTTTTGATGCAGTTTTTTACTGACACTTAGAATAAGCGTATTTTATGTTATAATTATTATTATTATTATTACTATTATTGATAATGGGTAGGCAGCTTAAGCTGATAGGCCCATATCGCTGTCTCTCATTTGAATATCCAGCCTATTCTCAAATTGGTTGACACTGGCTGCAGACACAACGCCCTCAGGCAAACTGTTCCACATATTGACCACTCTATTGCTTAATGCATGCTTTCTTGGGTTACACGAGAACCGAGACTTGTTCAACTTCAGGTAATGTCCTCGAAGGCCCACATTAGTGTTTAATGCAAACATATCTGTCATATTAGGAATATTATAGTAGCCCGATAGAATCTTGAATGTCTTGATGAGGTCACCTCTTGCTCTTCGCTCCTGAAGAGTGGGCAGTTTCAATACTCTAAGCCTTTCCGCGTATTCCAGGTTTTCAAGACCCAAGGGCAATTTTGTGGCTCGTCTCTGAACATTTTCCAGTAAAACAATATCTAGCAAATTACTCATTTTTACTTCCTTGGCTTGCCGGATGAAAAAAATTTGTATCGATTTTTAACCCTTTTCCCGTGATCCAATCGAGCTGAAACTTGGCAAGTAGACTCGTGGTGACGATCAAGAAGATCTATCAAATTTTCGTTAAAAAAATTTAATAATTATAGTATAATTTTGGATTTTTAGAAATTTTATTGTTTTTTTCAAATTGGAATCATTAGAAAAGTTTGCTTACTAGCAACGGCGGCCCGATAATGTCGCGGAATATTTTCTAAATTTGAATTACTTCGTCGGTATACATAATAGATACTTCACTACGAATGTCGAAAATCTAAATTACTGACAAATTTTTTAGAATTTAATCTTCAAAGCATGTAGTGTCTTATCAAAGCTCAAAACATCTGACATTTTAGAAATATATTAAATTACTGTAAGTTTAGTGTTATGTTATATGTTTTAATTCGTCTTTAATTGTTGTTTTATTTTACAAAGAAAGGGAATATGATAAAAACTTGGTTTTTATGGGTTAGTTTTTTTATAGAATGCACTTATGTACCAAATGTTTCGGTCACCATTGTGAGGGTCTCGCGAGTGCAGTGTGTTAGAATTCCCTTTTCTAGTTAAGTTCATGCAGCAATAATGCTTTCAGTTGTACGGTTCCGGCGGTAGGCCTGTGGAAATATGCCTAACCTGTATCAGTCGTTTGAGGGAGGCTTGCGCTTTCCGCAAGAAGGTCGAGTCGGCAGGGATGATGGTGTATTTCAAATCTTCAAAAAGCAGTAAGTTTATTGAATTCATTATGTGCAATATTACACTGTAAAATATGCCAAAACAAGTGGCTTTTTAAAGGATCACCGCGGACGTAACTAAGAAAATTGAGTCTGCCCCCAGCCATTGTTTTCACAGCCACTTCCTACTCTTAGGCCAGGTAGCGCCAACTAAAGTAAAGGTAAAAAAAGTTACTCGAACGAAAAAACGGGTTGCGCCATCTATGGTAAAAATATTTAAACTCGCCGAAGTACATACATGAGTAACTTTGCTCTCCAAGATAGGTGGGTAAAGGTAAAAACGTTGGTAAAAAAAATGGCTGTCCTCTCACAGCTGATTTGAAAATGTGACATTTATCCATTTAGGTACCTGTCATTTGAATTTTGTCGCTGTCATTTTCGTATTGAAATTTGTAAGCATTAAAATGAATCTTTTAATTTCGCATTATTTTAACGATGGTTTGACATTTGTTTGGTTTGTTTCATAGAATAAAGTGGTTTGTTTGAACTGGTTTTGAACCGCAAAAGTACGTATTGCCAGTGGTGAAAAACTGAAATAAATCAAATTCCATAGACATATGCGGTATTTGAGGTTTATTCCGCTTGGCACCCTATTAGCCTTATTATTGGTTTGACAATGGTAAAAAAGACGTTTGTGCAATCCGAAATCGAGTTTACTCTGAGCTAAGGGTAAAAAAAGTTACTCGGGTCAATGTTACTCGAACCAAATTTACTTCTGCTGGCGCAACCGAGCCTTAGCAACAGTTTTACCTGAAAATAGTTTAAAATATCGATGCAGTAGAACCTCATTAATTCAAAATTCAAAGGATCCAAAAGAAATATTACGAATTATGCATTAATTTGAATTTCAAGAAAAAAAACACGATGCATTTCCGAAATTCGCCAAAAATCATAAAACTCAGGAAAAAAGCCATTAATTTTTGCATATTCCAGGAAACCATCTTAAAAACGCTATATTTATTGCGCTAATGCAAAAATCACAACATTTCTATTGCAAGTACCCGGTATTGACATGTTTGTTGTTCTCACTTGAGATATATTTTTGACATTTGATGAAATTTAAATATTTTTTTAAATTTCATCAAATGTCAAAAAAAATTTAATTACGTAACCTTAAATGTGTTGGTTTTTGGCGCAACGAGCTAAAAATTATTTTGAATTATGAATTACCGGAGTTTTAAAATTATAAAGGTTAATCTAATATGAAATTAACATTTTGGGACTTATGGGATTTAAAAATTCAAATAATTTATTTTACCCAAACTTTGGTAGGACTAACTACTTAAAAAACTGCTTTGTAACTCGTTCCACTTCAAAATACGATCTGTTAAATTCTATAAATAACCTAGACATTTTTATTGACAATTTGCTTTTATTTAAAATGAAACTCCGTAATCTCATTTATGATTGTTGAAATAAGTTTTATACTTATTTAATTGAATCCCATTCCCTCCCCCTTCTCACGCTTCCCATTTTATGCATTATCATAATTTAAATCTTTGAAATGATTACCTATCATCATAATTTAAACTTTTATCACATATTCTTTATCATTTTTTTTACTTAGTTTTTTTTACCAGCTTCGAGGAAACTTCACTGGTCATGCTAAATTAATATTTTTTTGATATTATATAATTTTTTTTATTACATTGTACTGTATGTTTTCCAAATCATGAATCGTGCTGACCAAGGTGTTCCTGTCGTGAAGGCCGAGCCAGGAGTGGGCGGTAGAGCGCCCTACACGGAGATGGACATACGGCTCCCCAACATCAAGCAGGAGAGCGCGGAGTACCCCAGGAAAGCCGACCAGTGCGCCAGTGAGTACTTGATTAATAATTTTCACTGTTGTGATATGCTTACCGCTTACCGAAGAACTGACAAGGCGACTTGAGCCATTCGAGATGTGGATCTATAAAAGAATTCTCAAAATAAGCTGGATGGACAGAGTTACGAATGAAGATGTTCTGGCTCGGATGAATAAAGAAAAAGAAGTTATTAAAACAATAAAAATCCGAAAACTTCAATATCTAGGACATGTGATGAGACATCCAGAGAAATACGAGATCTTGCATATCATAATGCAGGGAAAGATTGCCGGAAGTCGGGGCCCTGGAAGAAGGAGGACTTCATGGCTGAAAAACTTGAGACAGTGGTTTGGCCAGTCTACTGTGGAGCTGTTCCAGGCCGCAGTAAACAAAGTCCGCATAGCCAACATGATAGCCAAAGTCCGGTAAACGGACAGGGCACGAGAAGAAGAAGAATCTGTCCTCTTTGATCCTGCTTTTTCGAGGGCTTTTTTCATGGTTATAGTAGTGCCTTAATTTCAAAATTTAAATATAGTAGCTTGAAGTATTAAAAAGTATTGGATTTTAAAAGTTTCATAAAGGTACTTCCCTCGAATCGATGAAGATACCTATGCAACTACTTGATTTGTAAAATTTACTTTGTATGATGGTGGATGTTTTGCGGTTGCGTCTTGTGTGCATATTCCCCCAGAGAACCCGGATGGATTCTTATTTATCGTGGAATTGACCTTTATGATTGAGTTTAGTCTCTTTTTGGCTACTTATTCAAAAATTTTCGATGTATTAGATAAATAGTATATTACCTAATTCTCATTGTTTGTTAAATTAGATTACAGTACAATATGATTGTAAGTGATTAACTCTCACCACCTGATTCGTAATTTTCAGGTACTTACTACCTATATGAATTTTTTTTCAAGATTTCCTTCTTGGATACACAGAACATTAATGGGATTTTTGTGCATTGTTGCAGAGCATTTTATATCAAATTTTATTAATTGTTCGAAGATTATTTTTTCTTCAAATTTTATATATTTTATACAGAAACAGTTGAGTAAAAAAATACGTACCTATTAGACGTAGACGATACTGGTTTCATGAAATAAATCAAAACAGAGTGGTGAATATGTACGTATGGTGAATATCATACCCTTTATATAAAATTTCTCCAAGATAGTGAGAGATGTCGTTTATATTTTTAGACGAATGAAAAGCAATTTGAAGTTTTACATGACTATATTAAAAATGACAACGACACGAAGGAAACAACTTATTATAAACTAATACATAAACTAAAAAGACTGACGCGTGGTGTCGGATATCAGGAAATACACTGCGCGCGTCATGTGGCGTGTGTGCCCCCTTCCCCGGCAACACGCCGATCTGGATCGACTGGATGTTACCGCGTGGGGGTGCGTTTCATCACATGGCGTGTTTTCTATTTGTTTCTGACCATATTAAATATATGAGATTGATGACTACCTACTGACATATGTCGGATGACATGTGGCGTTTTAGTAGTATGTTTCCACCTTTAGGATTTTTGACCGAACAATGTATGTATTATTTATTCAAAACTGCATGAGGATGCAGACAGAAAAAACTAAATGATTTCAATTTTTTAATTAAATTTTTGCCTCATTTTATTTATCAAAGTGAAAAAAAAAGACATTTCGACGGCTCCTACGTATAATATCGTAACCCACAAATCGACGATTTCGAGTTTGTTGTGTATTTCATATGTTTTTAATTATATCTTTAATTCCAAGAACGAAAAAAAAAAATTTATAATAATGAAACGTTATTTATTGCAAAATATTTTTTCTTCTTTCTTGGAATTAAAGATATAATTAATTACACATGTGTATACACAAAAAACTCAAAATCGTCGATTTGTGGGTTACAATATTATACGTAGGAGCCGTCGATTTGTTATTCGATTTCAGAGATTTTGTAATTATTGTTTTCAGTTCAGTGAAGATTCAAACAGATTTGTGTTTATTACATTAATATATACAATATTTTATGTTTTAGAGGACATGGTCAACAATAAGGCTTCCTATCTTAAAGCAAATGGAAAGTTATTAAATAAAAGCAGCGATCTGGTAACCAGGTCTAAAGAAGCTGTTCCAACTCAACTTTGTAAGTATTTTTGAAAATTAAAAACTATTGCACACCTACTTTATAAAAAATCTATTATCATAAATATACTTTTAAATTTGCAAAGTAAATTATGTTGATTCCAGATGTCATATAAGAAAGTTATTATATTAAAAGTGTTTTATCGTTTATACATATTTTGAATATTAAAATGTGACCAAAAAATTACGTCATACTCTTAATTATGACTACATATATGTAAATGTCAAATTTACATTTTGATCCTTTTTAAATCCTCAAAATTAAAAATATATTATAGTACTAATTTTTTTTTGTATGAATATTCATTAGCTGGTATTCATAATGGCTATTCATAAGTTAATATAGTAAATAAATATGAAATGTTTATTTTTTTAGGGGAAAAGGTCAAAAGTTCTATTCACAAATCCTTGCCTAAAATACACGAAAAAACATTAAATGTCGACAATATTGCCACTGCCCAAGAAAAAGAGAGCGCATCCTACTGGGGCACCTTAGAAGACAATTATGCATGCGATAACGAATCCGTCGTTGAAGTAAGTGACGGAGAATCGTCTACAACTTCAGAACAGATGAAAACTGCAACCGGCTACTGGAAGGAATTAGAACTGCGGAAGAAATGGACAAGGTTTGTCGTGCCTCGTCTAGATTTCGCCTGTACAACGTGTCCTGTCTGTAACGAAAAATTTGAAACCCACTTGAAACTGTTTCCGCATTACGAGAATCATTTCCCGAACTATGTATGCCACGTTTGCGGACTGGCTTACGTTAAGATGACGAGCTTTACCGCACACATAAAAATGCATTCCGGAATTAAATACCCTTGCAAGCTCTGCAACAGGAAATACGCATCGCAGAACGGAGTCTACGCACACATCAAAGCTCACCATGAAAAGGTGAAGCTCTTTAGTTGTTACGAGTGCAAGGAGAGATTTTGCAATTCGATCAGCAGAAAAAGACATCTCACCACGGTTCATGGCATCGAGTGTCCGACACACCCCTGTCCGACGTGTGGAAAAATATTCTTCAGCGGACACACAATGAGAACTCACATCAAAAAGACGCATCAGAAACAAAAAAATGTGGACTGCCCCGAATGTGATATGCAGTTCTTTGATAAGCGGTCTCTGAGCGATCACATGGCCAAGCACACAGGTCTGGTTTGATATCATTTTTTAATAAGTTCCTTTTGGTGACAATTTTGTAAACAGTTTCACAAAATGCAAAGAATTTTGAAAAATGTACATTTTCATTGTAAATAATTATCAATATTCTTATGGCCACTATTAGGGAATCCAATCCCGATCCCGCGAGATCTCGAGGCATTTTACGAAATCAATCCCGAACCGAAAAATCAGACGAGATTATCGGGATTGTTCAGCATTTTTTATGTTTTGTATGTTTAATTGTATAAATCTTTAGTAAGAACTTAAAACTTATGTTCATGTCACATTCAAATAATGAAAATAGTTTTGAATAATATTTGCTGTATTTTATCAACCTAACATAGTAATAAAAACTACTACTAATTAGTAGTTTTTACTCTACTACATTGACTGATTGATGCTTGGAAAAATGCCTACAAAAATTTTAATGCAATGATTAATAATGAACATTTTATTAAAATTGCTGATACAAAAATGAAAGGCATTGTTGTTAATTGTTATTCAGCTCTATAAACAAAAAAAAACACAAAAGTATTCGGGATCCCGCGGGATTGGAAATTCTAATCTCGAGGGATCCCGAAAGGGCAATCCCGACTCGGGATTGCATTCCCTAGCCACTATTCTGTGAAGATTTTTTGAGTAATGTTATTGTCTCTGAATTCTCTGGGCAATATTGCTGGTTCCATTGCAGGATTCATCGTTGTAGCTGTCATTGACGTGATGTACCAACTCTAAACAGATACAAATATCATTCACGTTTCTGCAAATCTTGAGCACTTTTTTAAATTCCTTCGTGTCACCATTGACACACAGCGTCCTCAACCAGATGAGATATGGCTTGCAATGCACCCAGGGTCTCTTCAGCTGGACGCGACGCATCCCTCCACTTTTGTGAAACAATTCTAACTCATTTTTGTGTGTAGTTTTCTGGGATATTCTGCAATGTACATTTGACCTCACATTTTTCCAAAAATTACATCCGGAATAATTTACTATTCCTTTTTGTATTATATCACTACAACAGGCCACAGGGACCAACGCTTTATAGAAACACTCTGGCTTGAGAAAATTAGATGTATTGTGGGGGGAATTGAATCCGTAGCTCTCAATAGGAGAAGCCAGTGTAATTTCAACTGGAAGAACTGTGTTTTTATAATGAACATGTTATTAAAGAACTGTGTTTTTATAATGAACATTGTGATATTGATGCATAAATGTGACTGAAAAATTGGTAATATCTTTTGTGTATTATTATACAAAACATATATCGTCATAATCGTAGAATAATGACGCATGTGATTTTTCTCAAGTTTGCAGGAGAGCAGTTTGAAGTTTTATTTACATAAAGACACTTTATGTCATAGCTCGATAACTACAAAAGATTTTCCTTTGAAACTCGGGTTAGTTATTTAAAGTTGATACCTTTCAAACCTCAAATATAGTCAGCGCAGTACAACAACGTTTTTACACATGCTGCATCGTTCTACGATCGCAAATCAGAACCGTCATAATACCGACATCGTATAACAACAGTTAAATTAATGTGAAAAAATACACTTTTTATATACCATTCTTTTTTTCACTTTTTAACGATTCAAAAAAGTCAATTTGGAATTTTTTGCACATACGTCATTGTTCTACGATCATGACTATATCGTGGATTTTATGCAAGATTGAAGCATTTGTGCGTCATGCAATCTACAGGATATGTAACATACACCTTAAATATATAGTTCACAAGGCAAATGTGGTGGAATGAAAGAGGTGTTGCTTGTCCTTATGGATGTTCATTTCTTACTCTGAGATAAGCTCTGGGAGCGAGTGCAGATGTACAAGTAAAATAACAGCGTAAGATTGAGAACATGCGGGACAGGAGATTTTTCCAAGACGATGGCATAATATCAGGGAGTGGACCTGCTGAGAAGTGACCAAGCACAGTCCTTCGGGTTCCAGTCCCTATATATACCCCCTCTGTGGCTTACACAAGGTTGCTTATCTTCGTTTGCAGTATCATGTCCTTAATCTATTGACCTCCTTGTTTGGCCCGAGTCAGCAGTATTGTGATAGGAACACAATATTGCTCGACTTACCTATCTAAATTATTCTGTTTATTTGACACTTTACAACACGGATCAGTCGAGTATGCGCGAACTTGTTGAGTCAGCGCGAATACCGTAATGTGCTACATATACATAAGCTTAAAGATCTTTTGTATGTTGACAATGCATTAGTGACAATGAGTTAGAAATGTGTAGTTATGTACCAAATAAGGATTATTTTCAAATTTATTGTTTCAGGCATTAAGAACTATCACTGTGATTTCTGTGAGAAAGCGTTTGGCCGGAAGAAAAACCTCACGGAACACCTGAAGATACACAACAATATCAAGAAGCACATATGCGAAGTCTGCGAGAAGGCCTTTGTCCAGAAATGTGCTCTAAAATCTCACATGAGGGTTCACACTAAAAATTGTTGATACTAATATGAATTTAATATGTACATGCAGTGTTGTACTAAGGCTAAAACTAAGCCAATATTATAATGTGATTTTTCCACTTGCAAGATAGCAAGGAATCACATCACGGTCATTATGTATACTTGTATATATGAATCTTATATATATATGCGAGGGAGGGTATTGATCAACTGTGTCTCACTCTTCTCTCCTAAAGAACTACAATTTTAGTTCACTTCTGTACATTTTTTATACTCTGGTGGTATTACGTAATATGATGCTGCTATATTTAAAGCTTAGAACTGAATGCATTATTCAATAAACTGTAAAACGAAAAATTAAACTATCCAGAATTGAACCGGCTGAATCTTTTTCTTTCTCTTTCTTTAGAAAAGAATTTCAGAGTAAGGGCTAATAGATGACATTGCGATCCTTTTCGTAGTAGCAATTCACTCTGGCTAACTGGTAATGAAGTACATAATTAAAGATCTTATAAGTTATGATGAATGTCAGCAAATCGAAAGTGATGGTATTCGAGAGAGACGGAAGAGTGACTAAGTGTGATGTAATTGTAAACAAAGAATGCTTAGAACAAGTGAACGAGTTTGTGTATTTGGGAAGTATGTTTAGTAGAGACGGCAAGGCTGAGAATGATATCGAAAGGAGAGTGACTGCGGGAAACAAAGTTAATGGTGCTCTAAATGCAATTATGGCCAATAAGAATCTGTCAAAGGAAGCAAGACTAGCAGTGCATAATGGCGTTCTAGTGCCAACCTTAATGTATGGAAGTGAAGCCTGGAATTAGCAAAAGAGGAATGAAAGTAGACTGAATACGATAGAAATGCGGTCACTAAGACACTTGTGTGGTAAATCTTTGGTCGATAGAGTAAGGAATGAACAAATTAGACGTGAATGCAATGCTGGCTGTAGTGTGGTAGATAGAATAAAGAAAGGAGTTCTGAGATGGTTTGGTCATGTGGAACGTATGAACGAGGAAAGGATAGTTAAGAAAATATATGAGGCGAGTGTTGAAGGCAACAGGAATAGAGGGCGTCCGCGAAAGACCTGGCACGATCAGATACAACAAGTGTTTGAGGATGTCCCCGTTAAAAGCCGCAACAACCGTAGAACTTGTATGAGAAGATGTATGAATGTGGCCGAAGCATAAGTGGTGTGCCAGGATAGAAGAGTGTGGTGTTCAATCCTCTCTG
The DNA here is from genome assembly GCA_016648135.1 of Agrypnia vestita. Classification (NCBI taxonomy): domain Eukaryota; kingdom Metazoa; phylum Arthropoda; class Insecta; order Trichoptera; family Phryganeidae; genus Agrypnia; species Agrypnia vestita. The sequence goes on from JADDOH010000544.1 coordinate 29,032, forward strand.
CCTACCCCTGCGGGAAACGGCGTGATGGTTAGTTAGTTAGTTTTTTATAAAGTTAATTTAAGTTTGTTTATTTGAAATTCAAGGAATCCAAAAAAATATTTCGAATTATGCAGAACCCAGCTAATTTGAAATTCTAGGTACAAAAAAATTTGCAAAAAAAGTAAAACTTACGAAAAAAGCCATTAATTTTGTGACAAATATCTGTATATTTCAAGACATCATTTTGAAAACACAATATTTATTATTCTAATACAAAAATCGCCATATTTCTATTACTAAAGTACCCGATATTGACATATTTGTTGTTTTCATTTGCGAAAAAATAAAAAAATACAAATAATTTTTAAATTTCGTCAGATTTAAAAAAAATCCGAATTATGTGAACTAAAATGAATTAATTTATGGCGCAAGAGGCTAATAATGACTTTAAATTACGAAATACCAGGGCTTTTGAATTATTGGGATTCGAATTAACACTGTACTCGAATTAATACTGTAAAACAAAGTTGTAATCAAATAAATTAATTGAAATCCAAATAGACTATGACCAAAAATTTTATAAGAATCTAAAACTGGAACGGTTATTTTAGTTAATAAATATGAGGTGTCACAATTTAATTCTCAGCACCTTTAAAAAATGTGTGGAACTGTATACCAAAGTGCCTTCAAGCCCCTTCTATGTACTGATTTAGAAGCCAACTGGAACTAATTTTCCTAGTACTGTTGTGTACCTATCTCATATTCGGTTGGATATTGGTTATATGTATTAGGCTCGGTTGCACCAGCATAAGTAAAGGTAAAAAAAGTTACTCGAGTGACTTTAAAGTTACTCAAGTTACTTTTTTTACTAAAAACGGGTTGCGCCAGCGATGGTAAAAATTATTTTACTCGCCGAAGTACATACATGAGTAACTTTATTTTACTCTCCAAGATAGGTGGGTAAAAGTAAAAATGTTGGTAAAAAAAATGGCCGTCCTCTCACAGCTGATTTGAAAATGTGACATTTGTCCATATAGGTACTTGTCATTTGAATTTTGTCGCTGTCATTTTCGTATTGAAATTTGTAAACATTAAAATGAATCTTTTAATTTCGTGTTATTTTAGCGATGGTTTGACGTTTTTGGTTTGTTTCATAGAATAAAGTGGTTTGTTTGAACTGGTTTTGAACCATTTTTGAACCGCAAAAGTACGTATTGCCAGTGGTGAAAAACTGAAATAAATCAAATTCCATAGACAAATGCGGTATTTGAGGTTTATTCCGCTTGGCACCATATTAGCCTTATGATTGGTTTGACAGCGGTAAAAAAGACGTTTGTGCAACCCGAAATCGAGTTTACTCTGAGCTGAGGGTAAAAAAAGTTACTCGGGTCAATGTTATTCGAACCAAATTTACTTCTGCTGCCGCAACCCAGCCTTAGAAAACCTTCAGTGCGGCTTTCAATTTTCTCTACATTAAACTGCTCCAAATTCCAATTGGCCACTTAAATGCCGATGTGCACATGTCGACATCCGTTACCAACAGTTAATTAATAACAGACCTATAAGCTTAAAATTTACGCACATATTAGTTCAAACATGAATACTCACCTAACTATGTGGCCATTTCGGAAATTAAATTGTCACACCTCATACTATACATAAGGGTGAATGGAAAAAAAACACTTCAAGGTTGTAATCGGGATGGGAGTTAATAATAATCTTAAAATAAATATATTTTGACAACATGAAATTGAACTAGTATTATGTATTAAAAAATCTCTAATAATTGTGTTGATTTATTAAATAAATAATATATATACAATTATTAATATCGCACTAATTATTCATCTCGACTTTCTCCGTGGACGAGTTCAGAACTGGAATAGGCATTCTGCGTGTCCCCAAGATCGGCCGTGGTCTTGAACTTTGTTCGACGGTTTCTTCTTTTGGATGTGACACAATCCGGGGAGACTCCGTGCACATTGCCCTCGTGATCATTGCGGTGGGCCTTCCTCCCGAACTTTGTGCCGCACACTCGACACTCAAAGTTCTTTTCTCCCGTATGCGTTAGCATGTGGTACACCAGATTACTAAAAAATTTATTATACATATAAGGATGCCATTTCGTATGGTTCATTAGATCTTATTACTAAATGTAGCAAAGCCATAAAATATATAAAAAAAAAATCATTCTCAGTGATGATGCTGCATATATTGCCGGTCCCTAAGTAAACTCGGCACATCTATCAAAAATGCATTTTTGACTTTTTTGTACCAATACATAGAAAAATCTCTTCTATAGATATAAATTTTATGATGTTTCTACTTTTTTCAGAGAACTAAAACTGACAATAAGGCGGCACATTCGTTGCAAATACACATTTCAGTGTTTTTTTACGAAAATGAGGGTTTTTATTATTCATTTACATCAGAATGTATATGCTAGACTGCAATTTTTTTAGGGCGATAACTTAGATAGAATTAATTACATTCTACTTAATGTTCTATCAATTTTATATATATTACATTCAGATTATCTGTCAGATCCGTCTTGATACAGCGCGACCAATCGAAAATTATGTATAAAACTGTCGAAAATGTTCAAGCAATTATGACCTAATATCAATAGTTATGAAGATATGCAATATCAAAGTTTGCATTTTTTTTTCAATATTTCTGATTTATTTTTTGCAGAAATTGATAAACATTTTTTTGCAAAGTTTTTATCATTTTATTTGACTTAAAACAAATGAATTTTCATAATCAATGTAAGTTACTGTAATGAGAGTTCAATGTTAAAAAAAATAAGCCAGAAATATTGAAAAAAAAAGTACCTGATTCCAATCCACCATCACTGTTGATGATATAATGGTATCTTGTTATGTATCCCGGCTCGGGTTACGGAGATCAAAAGTAAAAGGCGGTTACAAGATTCTCCAGTATATTCTCTGATATATATATATATATATGTTTCAACCGACCTTAAACAAGACCGGGCTAGCTGCTCTCCAGCTAAATAAAGAGAGAGCTAGTGCTCACTCTTTTTATAACAGTGCCCACCTTACGCTCCCGTTAAGGTGGCTTTATCTGATTACACCACAAATGTTTTATTGATGATATTGTGGCATTCATGGGGTAGATTTTTATTAAGGGGTTGCACTACCTTGAGGCATTTATCAAATTTATTTTTTTGAAAATTTCCATTTTAAAAATTTCAAAATGGCAGACTTATGTGCCAGCCCGCAAAGGTTTTTCTCCGTGGAGATAAGGATGTTGGCAGGGTCTGAGTAAAATTAAAAAGTTAATTAGTTTCTTGTTAAATTTGCGATGTCTATCATGTAACGTATCGATTTTTTTTTTGTGTAAATGAGGATCAGTCTGAAAATAATTTTAATTTTCTTCCTAAAAAAAAATCTAAATTAAAAATTCATAAAACAGCACATTTTATCAAAAAAATATACGCTACATCGTAGATAATGAATGATATTAGCAAGATGTGTACAAACTTTTGACAAAATTCTTTGAGATGTCATCTCCACCAGTCTGAAAAGGGGAGTTTCGAGAAAAACGCTAAAGTATAATGTAATTCATTTAAAAATTCACCTACTTCGAATTGCAATTTTTAGAATTTTTGAATCAGTGATGGCTCAAAATATTTTTAGAACTTCAAGCTGTAAGGTAAGCAAAAAATATGACTTTTGAAAATGTCAAGGTAAAGCTTTTATATCCGGGCAGGTTGGAGAATTACCTCGCATAGACAAATGACTTTTTGCACAGTTTGCAGTGGTAATCCCTGACATTTTTGTGTCTCTTCTCGTGGTTGTATTTTGTGTGATAAGAAACAAATGATTTTTCGCAGAAAGAACATTTGAAAATCTTTTCCTTTGTGTGACGGCATCTGAAATTAATAATTCATCTGTAAATTTGTGAACAGGGTTTTGAAATTTTAGAATTTTGTAAATTGGCTCAAAAGCATCGAATGGCCAAAGTAATTTACAATTTATTATTCAACAGATGAACTTTTCAACATTAAATGGAGCTAGTAAACTATAGTCGGCCAACAAACTGAAGGCAAGCGTAAGGAATGTGCGTTGTGAGTGACTCTGAATCACTATGCTCGCTAGAATTCCTGGAATCCATGTAGGCATGTACAGCACTAAATAGGGATGGCTAGCAGTTAGAGAGATGCGCGGGGGTTAAGACCCCCTCTCACCGCACTTCAGTCCCCGCTCGCCTTTAGCTCGTAGGCCTGCTATAGCTGTAACCTGTCAAAAATGACGGAACATTGGTTCGCGTCTTTGCTAAGCCCTAGTACATAATTTATAGTATCTTTTGGCGGCTCAAAGAGAGGCGGCGGAAGCAACATGTATAAAGCGGCTGGTTCGGGTTTGATAGCTCAGAGTACGAACGTTACACGAAGTTACAGATAGACGGACGGACAGACAACGAAATTATTATGTTTTATAAGGTTTGCAAGGTAGTTTGCAAATTGGTTTTTAATTATCAAAGAACTTTTTTTATAATTTCATTTGGGATATGGAAAAATCTCATTGTTGGTAGATTGCAGCAACATATCCATCCATCCCTTGGTGGGTCCTAGCTGCCTCCAAGAAAGTCTCCCATGCTGCTCTGTCGCTGGCTGCCATTATCCAGTTTTGATGCCCCAGGGCCCGGCAGTCCACAACGACACCATCTAACCACCGCAGTTTTGGTCTTCCGACACTTCTTCTACCCATTGGGTCATTAAACAACACCATTTTTGGGGGCACTAGATCACCCAGAAAGTGTAGATGTCATAATTATATGACTATTTGACTCCACAGTCTAATAATAATAATAGTTGGATAATTTATATGGCGCCGTTTTCGCGAGTACTCACCTCAAGGGCAAAATAGTAAGATTAGAGGCGCCTGGTACTGATGCTGGTAAAGCTATGGTTAAAAATAAATATAATAAGATAAAAGTGAAAGTACATAAAAATGTTTTGAAAATTTCAATTTTGCAGATGCCAAACTTTACTGGATGACTCACTGAATACACATATTTTATGTTAACATAAATCCGTTTGCTATCATTCAACCAAAATTAATCATTTACCATCACATACCTAATGTGTATCATGAGTTGCTGTTTGGTTCTTACTCTGTGGGAACAGTACTGGCAAATGAACAGCCGTTCATCAGTGTGGATTGTTCTGAAAAGCAGAAAGTATTAATTATGGAGTGAATTATTTCAAAACTAGGTGAAAGCCTGTCAGTGATGACAGGCAAAAAAAATTGTACTTAACAGTTGGTGGGTACCTACTTTCCTTCTGGTATTAAATTGCATAAATTATTACCCAAGGGCAGTAGGTACCTACCTAAGCAAAATTTAGTTGGTAGGCACCTACCTGCTTTCTCGTATTGAATCAAATTATTGTTGAAGGCATGGGAAATGGGTATCTACTTAAGTTAGATACACAAAACTTGGTTGATTCGTTTGAGAATATATGAAAATATGTACTTGGTTACGATACCATCTTCGTGATGGTATTTTAACCAATTACACAATAACCGTTATTTGAGATTGTATCGATGATTGGCAACTGATTTTTTGCAATTTGGCATTACCAGACAATAGTTAAATCTCAGTTACTAATCATTGATACAATCAGATACAAATTCCAAATACCGGTTAAAATAACGGTTTGGCCATCACCACAACATCTAGACAGCAATATTTTTTTGTGTACAGATTATAAATGTATTTTATTCAAAATATGGTAAAAAATTCAGTATACATAAAAAAAATGTGATCGATATACAAACATTGAGAATTAATTTAATGGTGATTTAATTTTAAATTGTTTTTTTTTTCAGTGTGAATATCATTTAAAAATGTATATTTGATTAATGATTAATCGACATGTAATGACTTTGCAGTGCAACATAATATTTTGTATTAATATATAAAACGGAGTGTTATTCTTATCACTATAGTTTTGAGTTTCCATTGCATTTATTTTAGTTGTTATTTTATATTTTTTTATTTTATTTACGCTTCAACAGGTCAAGAGGCCCAATTACAGAAGCGAAATACATTCCAAAACACCCAGGCTTGAGTAAATGGCATAGATTAATTGTGACCTCACCGGGAATCGAACCCGGAACCCTCAGTGTGAGAAGCCAGTGTCATACCCACTGGGCTACGACGGCCGCTGCTGTTGATGAGAACTGCACTTCTCGAAATTTAGTTGTGAACGTAATATAAACTTTGATACATTTAAAAAATGAAAATATTATTGTTTTATGCTTAGCAGAACTAACACGTGTTGTTTGAGCATGCTGGGTATGGCGTAGGCTTTGCCGCATCCCGTGTATGGACACACGTGTGGAAGGTTGTTGTCGTGCTGTCTCATGTGGAGTGTCAGGCTGTAAGGCTTTAGGAAGACTGCGGCGCAGCGTTCGCACTGCATCGGATTCCGTTCGCTGTGTATCCGTTCCTTGTGTGTTTTCTCATTCCTGAAGGCTACGAAAATAACACAAAAAGTGTAAATTTGAAATAATTTATATACAAGACACGTTTCAAATGTCTGTAATTGCTCATGCGTATCATGTGTCCCGTCGACCTCAATCTCGCTTCCACGATCATGTCCTAAATTGGCCGATACTTAGAACAACATAGAACTTGGACATAAGGTCACTTCAGTGGATCTGTAGAATGCAGCTAAAGAAATCAATGGAATATATCACACATAACATCCCTTTTGCGTGAATTCCTTTGGCTCCGTTTCCCTGAAAGAGTGGAATTCAAATTGTGTTGGTTTATGTACAAGGCGAAACATAAAATGGCACCTCCGTATCTTCAAGAGCTCTGCATCCCGAACAACTTGAACGGAAGCCGACAAACTCTGAGGTCAGCCTCTATTTCAGCTGTAGGAAGGGTTGTAAAACCAATCAACCATTGTCAGAATAAGTCTAGTGAAGGGGTATTTGTAATAGCAGACCCAAAAGTGTGAAACTCTCTACACTTCGTAGAGTGGAACAGTGCATTAGAAACACTGTTAAAAAGAGACTGAAAACGCACCTTTTTGAAAAAGCAATTCCATAAGCTCACAATTAAATTTTAAATAGTAGTATGTACAGGACTGTACAGTTTTTGTGTAAAGAGCCCTTGAGGTGAATTTTTTACAAAAATGGCGCTGTATAAATTACCCATTTTTTTAATAAATTTATATATTTTTATCACAAAATCTTTATTTGTTTTATTATTTCCAGACTCCAAACGTGTCTTCTGTAAAGTACCTAAGTCTCAGTCCGACGTATAGGAAGCCCAATATATTTGTATACTGATATTTTAGTGGACCAGGATATATAAGTGATATCATACTCTGTGGCTTTGTTGTGTCCAAAATCCGCCAAATGAATTGAATAAAATTTCAAACCTTGACCTCCGTGATGGTGATTGTTATGAGTATTCAAAACATGTTAAATCACACACGCCACACATTGTATAATCAAACACCCAGTTACAATCACTAACAATCATTAATGAACATCTAAGCGGCAGTAAATTACACTTACTTTTCTGGCACGGTTCACAAAAATACGGCACATTCACTTTTGCTATTTTCTTCAGCCTTTTGCTTTTTCTTTTTCTCTTGCAGAACACGTCTGAATAAACCTCTTCTTGAACACAATCAGTCTCATTTTCCGTGACGTCATCCAAATTTTGTAAGCCTTCGTAACTATCGGACACTTCATTTGATAAATTATTGCCGGCCGGTATTTCTTCCTTCGGGGTGGCACCCATTAAAAAGTTAATGATTTTCAAATATGATGAGTCGCATAGCTTTTTGAATTTATACGCCGCTCTAAGATTGGATATACATTTCCTGCAGATTTGCTGAGGAAATTTGTCTGTTTCTTCTATCTGGAAATGATAAAATATTTTTAAAAATATCTGAATAAAACTGACAAATAAATTCATATGGTGAATGTTAATTTTTATCCAGAAAAATAAAGATAGTGCTGTATAAACTTTGATAAGACTAGTGCATATCTCTATCAGAAATCTAATAAAATCTAAATAAAAAGTATCTTCACAGTTTTCAAAGCTGAAAATAAATTGCTGCTTTAGTTGTACTAATTTTTTGTCAAACTTTAGTAAAAATAAATATAAATTATCGAGAAAAAAATCAATAAATCCACCTCACAGCTCTTAATGTTTTGCCGGGCGAACATGCCATCGTATATTACTTTCATCCAACCTACGAAAGGATGCTTAGATTTTGGCGGGAATTTGAAATTGGCGACATCATATTTTTTCGCAATCTTTCCCTTCCTCTCAATTTTACTTTCCAAATCTTTAACCAGTCGTATGTCGGAGCGTAGATCTACACGACTATTTTTGTACCCTCCGTATGCCGAAGCTAAGATATGCTCTCTCTGGACATGTGGGCGAATTTTATCTATTTTACATCTGTTTATGGGTTTTTAAGAATGAACTAGTTCCATTCGTCAAGTAACCTCATTTGCCTTGTAAACCGGACAAAAAATCATTCCAAATATCGTCTTCGAACCGCGAATTAATAGTGTTCTGTTAATAAAAGATTTTTTTAATGATAAAAAAGTGTTAAAATTAAGTATTTTTAAATTCTTTGATATATTTAAAATGGAAATATCTCATCTTTATGTTATTGCTTCCATGGTTTTATTCGATAAACTTGTGCGTACATTCCTGACAGTATATTTCGTTACTTATTTTCATAATTAATGAATAAATAATTATTGTACAAGTAATTATTGAAATATATAAGTAATTATTGAAGTCTGTATATTGAGAAACCAGAAACTGCAACTTCTTAGCGATTATTGTTGATTTTTACATGAATATAACGATCATAAAAAAGTGTCTAAAAAACAGCAATCGTGTGTGAAATTGCGCGGCAGACGGCGTACATTCCGTGTTACGCACTGGCGGCATACGACCGGTTAATCAAGTATGTTTTGAAATACACAGTTAATATTTTATAAGTATTGCAAACTGATACAAATTTAATTTCATATTGAAACACTAGAGACAAAATTAAATGTGTAAAGAACTAAAATGCAAAACAAGGATGCAACAAAAATGTGCATCATAGTTCTGTTTAAAATCTTAAATGAGTAGGGGTAGGTAGAGAGGATAGAATGCCATATTTTTCTATCTTGGCAAACCACTTTTGCTTCGGCTACATTCACGCAAGCTCTGCAGTTGTTGAGGCTTTTAACAGGGCCATCCTCCAATATTTGTAGTATTTGATCATGCCAGGTCTTTTGCGGACGTCCTCTATTGCTCTTGCCATCAACACTCGCCCTATAAATTTCCTAACCATCCTTTCCTCGCTCATACGTTCTACAAGACCAAACCATCTCAGCACTCCTTTCTTTATTCTGTCTACCACACTATAGCCTGCATTACATTCACTTCTAATTTGTTTATTTCTCACTCTATCGACTAAAGATTTTCCACACAAGCACCTTAGTGACCGCATTTAGTCTACTTTCATTTCTTTTTTGCCAATTCCAGTTTTCACCCATACATCAGAGTTGGTACTAAAATGCCATTATGTATCGCTAATCTTGTTTCTTTTGACAGGTTCTTATTGGCCATAATGACGTTCAAAGCACCATTTACTTTCTCATTTCAATTGTTCTTAATATGCTCTTTGTTTTGACGGTGTCTGCCCTCGCTGCAATGTAATATGTGAGGACAGGTCGCATACAGGTCTTATAAATGCGCACCTTGCTATCTGTTTTCATATCTATATTCTTCCATGCGACATCTCTCAGGCAGCCTGCCACAACTGAGGCCTATCTTCTCTGGGGAGGTCATGAGAGCTGAGCATTTCACTGCCAAGATGAGTTACTTCTACTGTTACTACAACTAAGTTACTTCAATTGGCTCATCAAGTACTGAGATTCTACACTCTAATGGGTCTTTGGAGAATGTCATACATCTGCGTACATTTATTTAAATGTTGTTTAAAAAAATTACTTTTAAAAGGTTCATCTGCATACTCACATTTTTATCACAACAAAACTGAAGCATTTCGGCACAAGATAGACGCTCGTCTATTACCAAACATTTAGTGGTAAATAAGGGTTTCAATATACCACTTTCTAAACAAATTCTACATATTGAATCAAGCTGCATTCTCGTTTAAATATCGTCGCCTGACATAAAGTAGATTCCGTCATGGACGAAACAAAAACGGATATGATTTACTATTTAAAATCGAGTATCCATTACACGATCTTTGATTAACTACATGCTTTATTTTTGTTTTCTTTCCGCAGATGTCACGTATTGACATTGACAGTTATTGTTTGAAGTTTGAAGAATAGTTGAGAAAATATTTTTTGTAAATAAAATAAGTTTTGCCGGCTAAAAGTACCTACGTACTACAAGAGGATGATGGGGAGAATAGAGTTAAGAGTGGGTACGGTCATTTTGGTAGGTACAAGATTGTTCTTGAAAAGATATTTTAATATGACTTCACATCTACTTATCAAAAAACCCAAAATTCCAGCATTCGTTAGAAAACATTTCAAATGTGAACAATATTACTAATCAGAATTTATCATCATCATATTTTTTGTATATATGCACTTAGGATGTAGTCTAAGTATACTTCTCCACTCTTCTTATGAACTTTCCATTTTAGCAATGCCCTGCGGCATCTCCGATGCCCAAGACATTGTACATTCGTTTTTTATATTTATTTATTTTATTTTATTTTTTATAATAGTTTTATTCCTAGAATTCAACAGTTTATTGCTATTTGGGACCTTTTAATTTACAATGGATTAATTGCTTGATAAGTATCTAAGTAGTTAGAGGTTATTGTCTCGGCTCTACATATAGTATTTCTTATATTTACAAGCTGTTTGTAAGGGTGATACTAAATAAACTAAGCACCGAACTAGGTTTTATTAGTTTCATAAGACAATATACGAACTTTTCTGTGTAAAACATTCTAGGCTATTCAGACCATGCGATGAAATTCAAAATGTCGGCCAGAAATGTTGGATATTTGACAGAATGGCTGTGGACACCTGTGAATATTTTTATGAAAATATATCAATAGAAAATTAAGATATGGGAATTGATTGTTATTGTTTTAGTGAAGATATTAAGAACTCCTGTCAATTCAGGAAAGTGTGAATAATAGATAAGAATAATATTTAAAAAAAAAAAACGAGCGAGCCCCTTACAGTAGTCGCATATGATGTGTAACATTTGACATATCACAATTAAAAATATCAATTGAGCAGCGACCGAAATTAACCTCAGAATTTAAAAAAAACTCATTTTTCAATCAAAATTAAAAATATCAATTGAGCAGCGACAGAAATAAACCTTAAAATTCAGCAAATTTAATACGGAAATATTTATTCGAATAAGTATTCATTATTACTCACTTGCATTTTTAATCAATGATCGGAATTTTTTCAAATACTTATTGACAAAAATTCATTTATAAATACATTTACTAATATGTATACTAGATTGCGTGCCCATGTGTGTGGTGTGTATTCTAAAGTAGAATAAGAGAGCTATCTGTGGAATTTTTCTAAATTCAAATCGGATGACAAATGCTCGAGTAACGTTGAAACTTGGTTTAAAAAAACGGACAGCGGTTGCCGGTAGACGCTGCGCGCCGAGCTCCCCTTTCCGGGGACACTCGTGTCGCGCTGATTAGACTGCGCGTTCGAGAGTTAATCATCAAAATCGCTTAGATAATTACTCTCTGAATGTGGTATCCCTATGGGGCGCTGGATATAAACAGGCCGCCATTTTGGGGACGCGGTCTCTTTTTGCTTTGCGCCCGCGACTTTGGTCTATATTCTGTGCCCGCGACATACACCGGAGGTAGAACGGTCGTTCCTCACGTCAAAAGTATCCCGTGTTTAATTGGAGGCTTTCGTAATATCATCCGGAATAGAGGTATTATACGAAGCTATTTCCACTGGTATAAGACATAAAGGTCCCACCCCAGCCAACTATACATACTGTAGAACGGACTAGGCAAACACAAAGTATATAGTCCGTCTAACTTATCTGAAGAATGGCCAAATTTGGAACTAACGACGCCATATTCGATACAGACCTTTGACAGACTTTGTTTACAGAGGGGTTCACGACTGTTTCGATAGTTTTTTAAGAAAATTTTAGATTGTCACCATGCCAAAAACCATTAAAAGCGGTGTTCGGGAAATAATCTTCAAAATGCACATGTTTTTTGAAGAGGTCAACGTCTAAAAGCCCCAATTATACCGTTTGATTTTGTTCATTGACGTATTGCCATCGTATTGCCGCCGCTTCAAGTTAGTGCTGCCATGCGGTTATAATGACTTTCCCATACTAAAGTTTTTTATTTTACTATTATACAATTTCTTCAGGTATTTCTGAATCGGCAATTCACAAAATAGTTAAAGAAGGTAAAGCGGCCGTGGAAATGGGCATTAAAGTATCTACACCCGGAAAAAAAGAACAAGGATAAGTGGAAAAATTGATATTGATAACTTTGATTTGGGAGTCATCAGGCGAAAGGGACACGATTTTTATAATTTTAAGAAAGAGTGAGTTACCTACATAAAGTAAACTGTAAAAGGTATTGAAAGAAGACATAAATTTTCAAGGATGTCGTGAGACATTGCGTAAATTACCTTCTGCATAAGCTAGGTTTTCGTTTTCGAAAGACTAAAAGTAATCGTAAGGTGCTTATAGAACGCAATGATATATGTGCCATGAGAGCAAAATTCTTGTATTTTTGTTTCATTCTTCCTTTATTCGTAAAGGAAGAATGAAACTTCATTGAATCGGCGGCCAGTCATATATCTAGATGAAACGAGAGCGAGTTGTTTGATCGGTGGAAAACGCAAAATATCTATACTTTGAACGAAAGATTACTATAAACCAAGTTGATACAACGGGCCTAAACCGATTGATATCCTTAGGTGTTACTTAGTTAAACATGGAGGTTATGATCATTAGGTATGAAACACCGAATAAAACCGGCGCCACACTACGCGGATCTTCCGCCGCGTCTTTTCTGTCGCGGAACATCGCTACATTTCTTTCCATACAATATGCGCTTATTAAACACACTACGCGGATGATCGGACGATCTATTTGCTTTGCCGATTGGCACAACGGAAAAGACGCGGCGGAAGATCTGCGTAATGTGGCGCCGGCCTAAAAGAATTATTATTGTTTGTTTTTTCTTTTTTCTGAAAATTGTATTTTTCTTTGATTTTGAATAAACGCCATTTTGTGACGTTGTGTATTTTGCGAATGTATATTTTAATAAATTTATTTGTACGTTAGTTTACATTTTTTGTTTTTTATTGTGTCGTATACTGCTTAGTACAGTAGCCGGCAAACATCTTGAAATTTTACGGCGTAGTGGGGGAAAGTTTGCGCATGTACCATTCCACCAACGAGACCCAAATTTTGTCTTCTGCGCATTCCCCCACTACGCCAAAGAATTTCAAGAAGTTTGCCGGCAACTGTAACTTGTTTAAGAAAAAACGAATTTGCAAAAAATTCCCTAAAAATAAGATAATTTTTAGACTATGGGCAGCACCACAACGATTGGGACGCCCTCCTTTATTCTCCAGATATATAAGTTTTCTCATCTTAGTGACTGTGGAATATATTTGCTCTTTACATTTTGATTGCTGTCAATTATGACACCCAAGTACTTGATACTGCTCTTACCAGAAAAAACAGACAATTTTCATTGTTACAATTTTTGCTATCGTCACATTGATTGGAGTGGATCTTTATAATATGAATATGATCAGGTGAATCCTTTTTGGTAATATAAAAAGGGATATATACAGTTTTTTCTGCATTTAAAGACAAAAAGTTATTGTCAAACCATGATTTCAGTATGTTAGCAGCTCTGTTTGTTTTTGTATTTACATCAAATTGATCATCATCATCATGAGTAGTATGTATATATATATCACCATCACGTTTTGAATTCCAAAATATGAAAAAACCGAAAACTATATGCAATAAATGCACTATTTCACATAAAGTGCATAGAATTTTACGAATAAGAAGAAGAATTGATTAAAAATACAAAATATGCACCCAGATATTTCATAATTGTCTTTAATTAATTTGTTTGATGTGAAAAACATGAGAAAATACCTAATACGAATTTGGGTAGGTACCTTGATATGCACACGAATATATTATATCGCCTCAAATTGCAAAAAAATTTAATCACTTCAGCGGATTTAAATCAACATTTTTCGTCAACAGATGTTTTTAAGTGGTTTCGTTTACGATCAAAATCCATTACGGCCATTTTTGTTTTTGACAAAATCGTTTAAAGATATATCGAACTTAATTTTCGAGTAATTAATTAATTTCGAATAATCATCTCGAGATATTACATATTGAATATCAATAATACGCGACGTGTTTGTAAAACTAACATTTCATATAAACAAAAAATATTAAATATACGGCTGTCAGATTTCATTGTTTATATATAATGATTTTTTTTGTCGCGCGCGCTCTTAAGTCAAATGAAATTGCGCGCGCTTCCCGGCGTCTTATTTCCTGTTATGCATTTCCGTTCATTTTTACGAAATCACTGCCATAGATTGCAGGAAAGCGAGAGGAAAGATGTTACACATCAAAAAATGAAGAATGCATTACAAACAATTATTTATGCATCTTTGTTACATTTAGTTGTGTTAAAGTACATAAAATTTGAATAAATATTGTTGAATAACTTCCTCAATTTGAAAATGAACGAATTAAACAAGACAATATGGAAATATATATTTTTTTAATATTCAAAATGTTCAAGAATGTTACCCGAGAAACATTTTATCCTGAATAGGGAAATTTCACATATTACAAATACCGATGAAAATATATGAAATTGATTCATAAATATTAATTATATTCTGTGAATCACTTTGGATAATGTGGGGTTATGATTTTATTCATATTTTTTATTATAAAAATCTTAAAAAATACGACTTTATTAAAACGTACATGATTGTTCGTGACGTATAAACTCGCGCGTTTGTATAAATATACGGTATGATACCCAAATGGGTACCATACCGTACTCGTGCTTGTAAAATGACGTGTTTTGGCGGGAATTTAAAATGTTGAATTTTAAAATCATTTTTATAGTCTTAATATTATATATACATTTTTTTTTTCGTAGACGTATTTTCTAGACCAAATGACCAAAGTAAAGATTATTCTATTTAAAAAATTGAAATTTCCCTTTTGTTTGACATTTCATAGATACTAACATAGTTTTTCTATGCAATTTCCGTCAATTTTTTCTATGGTCAATTTCAATAAACGTCAAGTGGAATTCGCGATTATCGTGATTAGCAAAAAGTTTTTATAATTGATCTACAGCCAGTGCTATGTTATTTTTTCTGAAAGAATTGCGAAAATAAACAGTGTGTATTGTCTTCTTAATAAATGTCAAATCTTGTTTCATTGTGTATCATTCGACTTGAAATGGACGACGAAACGGGAGAAGGATCTCGCCAAGGTGAGTAATTCTCTATTTGTGTTTTTTTTCAGTTGCAGACAACGGAAATATGTTTTGAAATTTTAATTGCTCTTGATTGCTTAAATTTATTTCTTTAAACATTGTTGTTGAAATTCTACGCTGAACGAGTTGTCATGGCGAAAATTTTTGCATATTTTAATAAATTTCCGTTATAAAATGTAACATTAATATTTTTTACATCAGCAACTCATCTATTTATAAATATACTAGCTGTGCCTGCGCGGCTTCGCAAAGTAGATTTTTAGTACACTGTCGTCATAGAACTTTCGCAAACCTTCTAAAACATTCTCCTTCCAAAACTTTCAAGAAATTTGCCGAATGTACAGGAACCTTCTAGATACACCGACACATTCCGTTTAGTAGTTTAGAACCTTATAGAACTTTCGGGAATTTTCTAGAACCTCCTCCTTCCAGAACTTTCTGGAGCAGGTTTTTCCGGAACCTTCTGGACACAGTCGGCGCGCCTATTTTAAAACAATCTGAAACATTTGCTTCCTTCCCATAACAAAACAATGTGCTAGAAAGCACATTTTCGTTACCCACTCCCACCCACGCACAGCCACCCCCACAAAACTCGCATATTTTCGATGTGACACCAAGGGCTATCCAACGCCATAACCACCGGTGGGTGGTTTTGGCTGGTTGTGGAGAAAACTTGGCGGGTAGGGAAACACGGGTTTCTTTATATATATTGATATGGATTTATAAGCTTTTTGGCAGTGTTACCCTATCTGTGTATACATAATAAAAACTTGTTTTATACATTTCATAGCAACATTGGTGTCATCTTAAAGTTTATTATATTTTTAATTTGGTGTCCATTTTATATGAATAAGATTTGATATACAGTGCATTTCCATTGTCATATATTATACTGTAAATATGATGTATTGATAAAAATAGCATACAGCTGTAAATTATTTTCTATACACAGTTAATCCTTGGATTATCAGCATAATTTCTTCTGGAAATGTGTTTGTAATCCAAATCAGTCTTATGAGTAGTTGAAAATCAAAACTTACCTAACTCCATGAACCATTCTTTTTGTCAAATCAAAGTAATGTTTCACATCTTGTTTATGACTTGGATAAGCCCATCTCTAACAAGCAAAAACTTGAGATTGATTCTAATATTTAAAATATAGTAATTAACTTATAGAATATATTGACATTCAAATGTAAAAAAAATTGGAGGAGCGTGTACTCATGTACGCGCAGTAGAAGTTATATTTCTTTGGCGTGATTGTGATAATTGATATTTACATATTGGTTAAAAATGTATATTAATATAACGTCTAGGGAGATGATAAATATAATTGATTTGAATAAATACATTTAAAAAAATTGCACTGTTTCCCACTTGAACCCTGGGCCAGCAAACCCGAACTGATATCAACTTCTTCGATGAATCATATGTCTCATTCTCATCAGCGGCAAAAAGATTGTTATCACAGTATCAAAACTACCATCAACCCTATATGATTATACCATGTTGTTACTATACTAGTATTTTCCTTATATATGTGCAATTTTTCCGATCTATTCATTTAATTCTATTAATTTTGTAAAATCCATGTATATAGCTGATTGGCGTGTGAATATAAATAAATATAATTTATTGTTTTATCTTAAATTTATTATCCTTGCTATCTATTCGCTATTTTATTCAATTTTTTCAAATAAATTGTACTAGCTATTCCTGTGGCTTCGCACGCGTAACTTTTAGATATAATTTTTATCAATTTGTGTATTCACCTTAACATATAGATATACCTTTTGAGTTCTAAAAGTTGTCTATAGAAAGTATTTAATTTATATCTCTTATCTTTAAGGCAGTGTTCGTAAAAAGCGCATCGCTCAAACATTTTTTTGTCGAATTTAGCTATAAAATAGGTCATCACGAAAAGCCCTTTTATTTTAATGGGAAAATATATAGCCTATAACAACCCTGAAAGTCCACTCCAAATATTGGTGAGAGAATTTTTGAAATCGGATGAGTAGCTTCGGAGATTACCTCTTACATCCAAACTTACAGTCTCACAAACTTTACCTCTTTATATATTAGTACAGATTACCTAGTATAAAAATTAATTGATAATAATTATTTTTATGTTTTATTTTAAAGCATCTTATTATAGGTGACAAGCCATTAAATTTATTTTAAAAAAATACATAATTGTAGAATGATTTCCCTCAGTTGCCTTTGTTAACCATTTTTGTAATTTTGTGTACTAGACACAGGTGATGTGCGTTCCCCCCAGAAGATAACCGTAGAGACGTACGCCAGCAAACTTTCGGGACCTTCCGAAGTGGGCCTGCTCCCAACTGGGTCTCGCGAGAGCTCTCTGCCCCCCCGCGATGCCTTGCTGACTTCCCGCGAGAGTTCCTTGGCATCTCACGAGGGTTCTCTGGGCCCCAGCGAAGAGGGACGCTTACGATGCGGGCAGGAGGATGGCATGGAAAGCCAGGAGTTGGATTTTTTCTTCGGAAACCCTTTGGTGGAGGTCACTAAAGGAATTCTGCATCTTTATAAAGAGAAGTGTGTTTCTGCTATATGTTATCGTTTTGTTGTCTATTTATAAAATTAATATGTAGACCCCCCAATATATATATTTTAAAATTAACGTGTCAACTCATGTTCAATAAACTATATAAAATATATATAAAATAATTACTGCCATTTGAACGTCATGTTGCGTAATTGTATTGACAGCTCTGATTTATAACAACAAATTAACATCCATGTTCCTGCTAGAAACACCAGAATAATACTGACATATTGTTGTAACAATATTACAACAGTCGTTCGCAGGAAGATTCCAGAATTGGAATCCAAAATCTAGGCCGAAATTTATATGCGGAGTGCTACCTTGCCTGGTTACAAAAATGATCTCACTAGCCTTTTTGTAAATAGCAGGGTAAATGCAGTTAATCTTAATATTGTTTGATGTTGAAGCGCAGACAATTGACGTATAAAGAAACACCTGATGACAGCTTTTCTATGCAGCCAATCGACTGCAAGTGACAAAATGCTTGTGTGTTGTTTCAGTCAAATTCTTATTATTTTGTGTCTAGATTTTAAAAAACATTAATATTTCTTTTTAAATGCATTTCTCCTAATACTGTTAAAAAATTACATGTCAGACGCAACAAGCAAAAGGTTTTGAAACCGTGCTGATGCACGATGCCGAAACGTTGCCGCTAAAATGTATATTCACGTGTGCCTACCATGCATAGCATGTGCATACTGAATAATGTAAAACTCAATTTCTTTTAGACATTATTAAAGAGTTTAAATTTATAATGTACAAATTACAATGTACAATGTACAAATGTAAATTTCTTTTGATATTATAATATTACTTCATATTATAGAAATGCGTTTTATAGTGATTTTTCATTAACAAAGTAAAAATATGAATAGTAAAAACCCATATTTAAAAAAAAAATGTTAAAATATGCATTTGCAGTGAATGTCCGCCTTGACGATAATTAATAGAATATTTATCAAATTGAGATATATAATTCTCTTAATAGTGAAATAACCGATGCCTCTGTGGAAGCCCCGTCACGCATTCTGTGCCTGTTGGCCGTCCCGGCCACCGTGAGCTGCCGCGATCTTCTGACCTTCACGGCCGCCTGCCAGAGGGACATCCAGCATGTACGAGTGTTGCGGGATTCCTCGCCCGATAGATATATGGCCTTAATTACGTACGTGTTTTAATTTTTTTGCTAAATTCCTTGCACTTATTATTTTAATAATTTGTTTCTCTTCATGTCATGTGTTCGATTCCTTCATCTTCCTGTTTTGCCTCGGCCTGCCTAGACCCGATTTTGAAGCTATTGAAGTTGGTATTTAATTCCGAGGCAAATTGCCAGAATCAATAAGGATGGGATTAAAATATGACGGGAATAGAGGAAGGGAAATGGATGGTAAATGGAACGATATTTTGAATTGTATATGGTGAAAGATGAGGGCACAGTAAGCTCAACTTACCTGCCGATGAAATTTATTTATATAGATATTTAGTGATAATTAAGGTCGAGGGATAAAACACGGTCTTGCCAGTTGGGTTTGAAACCGACAGGAAGATGGGTAAGGGGAAGAGTGGGGTGGGAGGGGTTGTGACGTAAATGCCAATAATAAAATATGGATTCACAAATATCCTAAGCAATTATATAAGTTCTTAATTCACTAGGCTGAATTTCTTTACAAATAACAACGAAATAGTGTCAGTATTTAATGCTCTTGTAAAATATTCTACAACACAATTTTCAGGTTTCGCAGTCGTGGTGCTGCATATGAATTCCGCGAGACCTTTGGCGGTACTGCGTACAGCAGCCTAGAGCCCGGAGCGGTGTGTCACGCTGCGTGGGTGCGCCGTGTGGAGTGCACACGCGGCGCAACACCACCTCCGCCCGCCGCTACCGAGCTGCCCACCTGTCCCGTGTGTCTCGGTGAGTCGGTATCCCATTGCCACACACATTTTTTTCTTTATTTAAATAATAAAATGACGTCTTCAGTAACAGCAAAATAACTTTGTGGTAACATTATTTATATTAATAAAATAAAACTTTGTATGAAACTACTTATTGAATTATAAACATGTTTCGAGGCCAATTGTCCCTTCATCAGGATACAACGTATATTAAAAATCAAAATTCTAAGTATAGACTAAATAAATATATGGGAGTTGAATAACTAATAAGAACTAATATAAAAACAAATATAAAAGGTAACTATTTGCAAAAAGGATTTGATTATTTATAATATTTAATTTGCTATTAACACTTTTTATTATTTCTAATCTCTAATCTATGGTAATCTTATGTTATTACAAGTAATGATATAAAAAAATATTACAAATAACATAGGATTTCAGTTAGATAAATTAGAAGTTTTAGATATTAGAAGTGTTAGTAGCATATTATATATATATATATATATATATATAAACAAATCCTATTAGAGAATAATTATCAAAAAATTTAATATTTCAATTTGATACAACAGAACGCATGGACGAGAGTGTGGAGGGGCTTCTGACGGTGCAGTGCGCTCACTCCTTCCACGCGGGCTGCTTGGGCGCCTGGAGGGACGGCTCCTGTCCTGTTTGTCGCTGTGCGCAATCTCCGGATCCTCCTGCAGCTAGCGAGTGTGCTCAGTGCGCCGCGCAAGGTAACTCCTAGCTCCTTATCTTGCTTGTATTATAATATTAGTATTCCCTTCTATTATATAAATTAAAACAGACATGATATATAGGTACGCATAGGAGTGTGACACTTTTAATTTATTTCTTGGAAAAATGTGCAAAATGAAAGTTAATGTTCGTCTCTCTTTGATCTTTATACAAATTAAAATGTACTCAGCAGACTATGGACAGACAGATGCTAGGCGTAAGTCTTAGAGACAAAATTAAAAATGAAGAAATCAGATGACGAACAAAAATTGTTGATATTATGCACCGTATTGCCAAATTGAAATGGCAATAATAATATAATTGGATTGGAAAAAATTATATTACAAAACAATTTGGTGGCTAAAAAACTGATTTATTATTACTTATTAACTAGATGACATGCAAGAAATGGAATTAACATTTTAAACTATAATAGTTGAGAGTGCCACGAAGAATCGGGTATTTTTACATGCTGTAACAGTGTGATTAGGCAGGTCGCCTCGCCAGGAACTGATGGGCACCCAGAATTTTGCGACGGAGACCGTATAATAAAAAGAGAGAAATAGGTCATCGTCAAAAAAGGTTGGGTTATCCCATTAGCCGGAAGAGATGGGTAAGAAAAACCCAAAAAGAGAGGAATGGAAAAATATAGAAGAAGCCTGCATCCAGCAGAGATAGCTGAAGAAGAAGAAGAGATCTATTGTTTTAATTTAAATTTGTTTTGTGAATGTGCACAATTGATTGTTGCAGATGGAGATGGGGAAGCCGTGGAGGGTGGAGCCCTGTGGATTTGTTTAATTTGTGGCCATGTTGGATGCGGAAGGTGAGTTCACTTTTACTAACGCAATTAGATTTTTTTTAACCAGAAAAACATTCTAACGGATCTGAAAATGTAGCGCACACTTTAATTTGTTTAATTTATTGATAAAAATTGCAAAGTAATTATTTATTTTTTTATGTACACTTATTGGTATAGGCGTATAATATTTATTCATTTTAATTAATCAACTTTGTATTTACCGCTTAACTAGTAACTCTACGTCTACCGGTTTCTATACCACTGTATCTTCATCAAGACGGACGCAAACTAACTATCCATTATCTATTCTAGCAAACAAATCAATTTTTGAACGGGGGCGTGGCCACAGCTACGGTGGGGGTAATTGAAAAGTGGACACCGAAATGGGGAATATATCAAGTAACGGGCTATTCATAAAATTTATCGGGTTATTAATTATATTGGCTTTAGTGTCCCGTTCAAAAATTGATTTGTTTGCTAGAATAGATAACGGATAGTTAGTTTGCGTCCGTCCTGATGAAGAACAGTGGTATTGAAACCGGTAGACGTAGAGTGACTAGTTAAATGGTTAATGCAAAGTCGTTTAATTAAAATTTATGATTATGTCCAACCACAAAGTTAACACTATAAACATCAAAAATGGTATAATATTTTTTTGCAAACTGAAATCATACTTTCATACTCTTGCTTATACAAATATATTTTTATTTATTATATATTTTTACTTGCTCTTCTTCATTGCCAAAATGCGTTTCCGGCAGCTGAATTATTATTGAGATTACATAAATGGACCTTAGAGCCTGGTAACACAAGCTATGACAGTAAAGCCGAAATATTTCAACCTAACATACATATATTGTTATCTGTCGTGGCTCGCTCGAAATGAAAATGACTAAACTCGTAAAATAAATCTTTTATTCTCGCTTCAACATTAAATCTGACATTTTTATTCGCTCGCAACACAATCTCTTTTTCAAACACAAAAGAACCGCTCCGCTTTTGTTTTGCTACTCGGGTAAGAACCCTACCAAAATCTTCGCTTTCGAATCATGTTAGTTTGTTATTTCAACGATGGGCACACCGGCCCGCCGTTCTGCGCGTGCGCCACTTCTGTGGCATGCGCCTGCGCTTGTCTTCGGCTGTCAAATGTCGTCAAATTTTTACATGTTCGGTCCAATTTTTTTCAGATATCAAGCTGGACATGCAGCAGGACACTTCAGAGATTCCAATCATACGTATGCCATGCAGCTGGGAACCAACCGAGTCTGGGATTATGCAGGTACAGACAAGCGCTATTTCTTTATGTGCTTTATCACTAAAATGCTCGCATTGAAATTATAAAGGATTTACTTCAATTGTAAATTTTCTGGTGCTGCAAATGAATGTTGCAGTCTTTCAACAAACAATTGCTATATATTTTGTGCATTTAATTACATATCACAGTTATCACATCAGTACAGATGTGATAATCCCACCAAAAACCAGTACATTTTTGCATAATTAAATGTATTATTTGTTTCTCAGAATATGCTATGGTATCTAATTTTTTTTTTACATAATTAGTGTCTTTTTGTGAAACATGCCATTTTATTGAAAATGTTTTTTTTCGTTCCCTAATTTTTGAATTAATGTAGTCTTACTGTATCAAAATATCGTTTTCCGTTAAAAAGGTG
>JADDOH010000545.1:0-103575 GCA_016648135.1 Agrypnia vestita
GTAACAGCTACAAGAGAAGAACATAAAACCATTACAATGGTAACGTAACAATTACTGGTGTCTACGTACTTATATAATTATCTGTAGAATTTTAGCAATCAGAGATCAGATTCAATATATATAATTACTCGCTATAAATCCACAAAAAGCACTTTTACGATACATTTCAGCCGTGAATGAAGCCAGTGAGAACAGCACCGTCTAGCTTAGCATCTTGGCAGTGTTAGTGACGGATAGAGAATTATATCTTTGTTTTTCTTTTTGTACCTCATTATTATTTTATAACTTATTATTTCTGCCATTTGGTGACGTTAGTGTCGGACATTTTACATAGAGAATTATGCATTATTTTCGTTTTTATACCACATCATTATTTGAGCCATCTGCCATTACAATAACTGTCAAGATACAGAAATAGAAATATTGTTTATTTCAGAATAGGGCCACATATTTTTTAATCCATGATTTCACTAAGTATTTAAAAAAAATTTGGAATTTATTATCGGATTATATTCAAGATTTTGTTGCATGCTGTTAGAGAGTTTGGGCTCATAGTAGTGAAACTCATTTGCTCATAAGTAGTGTGCGTTCTTGTGATTTGAAAATTAATTTTGTTCATGTGGCAATTGCCTTTTGAGTTATTTTAAAATGTGTATTTTTGTGTTTGTATGTGTAGGTTGAAGTAGTATTAGCATATATTTTTGTCTAATATCAAAAACATCGAATTTGTTGAGTATATCTTCAGTATCACTCTCACAAAACTACATAATTAATATGTACTTATACAGAATGTAACAGAGTTAGTCAACAAACTTTACAGGTGGATTCCTGCCTTGATTATGACTCGAAGTTTAATAAAATAATAAAAACTTTGAAAAATTCCAATTGGAATTGAAAAGTTTTTATCATTTTATTTGACTTGTATTAAAGGAAATGAATTTTTCATTTTAGATATAAGTTACTGTAAAAATAGTCTAACGTTTTGCAAAAGTCAGAAATATTGAAAAAAATGCACACTTTGATGTTGCATGGTTGCTTGAACATTTTCGACTCATAATCAAGGCAGGAATCCACCTGCAAAGTTTGTGGACTAGCTCTGTTACATCTTGTATAAATCGCACATTTTTAAAATCATACACAGCTACTACGGTGGAATTGGTATAGCTCTTAATTAATATTTTTTCTATGGATAGATTTTTCAGTTTTAAATTAATCTTTCTAATTTGCTAAAAATATTATTTAGAAGTGGCTATGTTCTTAAATTGTAACTCGCTGAAATGTGTTCTTACTAAAAAAAATATTTTTTCTACCACGTTTAATACGTAGCCTGGTCAATACTACCCCAGATGATAAAGATGCCATAATGCTGTGAGGAACTTGATTGAACTCAGTTACTATCTCTGGTAATAACAATCTTTGATGACCGATGGTTACTCTGAATCGTAATATATTTTACAAGCTTATCTCCTGTTATGTCGCATCACATATATATATATACGCATTAAATATACATACAAAAACACATTCATATGCTTATTTATACTGATAATGATATACTCAAAGTAGATACACGAACAAATAATGTAATTAAATAACATATCGCACACCTTGAACAAATATTGATCGAAAATAATTAACGGTGAAATGATCATATGTATTTTCATTAAAAAGAGCAAAATGATTTTGTGACGACATTAATAATATTATCACGTGTCGTGGCTGTAGGAGGAATTAATAAAAACGCTGGGACTCATTACAGGATTTATTGAATACCGATTAATTAATTAAACTAACGTACAAGGTCACTTATCGCTATTAAATGTATTAATTACCCTTTAATTACACTGTTTCGCTCGTATATACCTACACACTTTATATTCGCTTTAACACTTTATTCACTGTTCACTAGAATATTCCATCAATTTCCGCACTTCTTAATTTCGCCTCGGTTTATCTCACTACGTAAGAACTTTCTAGAATCGCTGTCGAATTTCCGCTCGCTTGGCATCACTGGCTTCTCGCCGCTACCGCTCGCTTGGCCGGACTGACCCGCCATCGCAGCTACCTTCGCTTTGTTATCGCCTGTCAACCGCATTCGGAAAACAACTCAAAACTTGCTCCCGCGTGTCGTGTTCATAGTGGCTAATGCTGTTATCGAAATTCCGAGACGCTTCCCGCGTTTTCGAGAAGTTCTTGCGTTTTTCAGACTTTACTAGCAAGTACTCGAAAATGGAAAGTTGCAGACGTCACTCGAAAGCTGGAGGTGATTCCAGATCCTTCGGTAGTATTGTGCCAACTTCAAACAACTGTCACTTTGACAGAAGTGCGCGACTCCTTTTAGCCTCGTTACAATATAATTAATAAAAATGTACTTTGTTTTCACTAATACATTGAAAATTCTATCATTAGTAGATTGATCAAAGTTTTTTAGTCGTGGAGCTAAATGCCATACTGAAAAAGCTGGTACAAGTGTATTTCTTCTGATGGCGACTTCTTTGAAGGGGATGAAATTTTTATTGAAAAATAAAATTCTGGTTATTTTTTTTAATAGCTTGTAACGTATCTACCTGTACACCTAAGCTAAATACCTAACTATAAAGTTTAATAATATAAGTTTTACGAAAAGCCCAAAGCTTGAGACTTTAAGCTACCGAATTAAGCTTTATTACGACTTTTGTGACTTTTAAGCACACACTTTATGCTTTAAGCTTCTAGATGAAAACTTAAGTCGAACTTAGAACTTCGGAAGTATATTTACATGAAAGCTAATATTTTTTTTTTTTGTTAAGAATTTATATTTTCAAAATTGGCCAGTCGTGATCTATCTAGTGGTTAGGAAAATTCCCCCTCCGTTGTGTCCGTAGCTATCCAAAATTCTTTTGATATGTGGTGAGATTCGTATTCTTATTAACGCGACTAGACTAATATAGATCGAATTCTTACCTAACTATGGAAATAACAAACGCACGTAACTAATCCGTACTCGTCCTTCTAGAAACCGCTCTAGAATTCTACAGTTTCGCCTATATGAGAGATAGCCGATATCGTCCACGTCCGGAGTTGGCCTAAAAGCCAATTATATGCGGCGTAGCCTAGGAATAAACGCTAGTAGCAAAACTCCCTTACATTGAACCGCCATAACTATAATACCATCGGGGTTAAAATACTGTAATATAAAACAATACAATCGTTGCCAAGTTAACGGCATACGCTAAAGATTCCGCCCGCATTGATTATCAACATCTCATAATAGCAGCTTAGAACAGTGTCAGCACAACCACATGCGGCACCCATTTATGACAGATTTACAAGATATAATAGCATACGTTATATTCAAAACACAAGTAAGAAACCTACCGATAGCGCGTCCCACGTTGTCCAATCTGCTCAATCTGTTCATAGTACATAGTAGGGGAAGACAAACATATATATATTCACAACTAGGCGCAACAGAGGCTCAGGGCAAGCTTTGTCTGACATTATCACAGCCCGAGATTCTAAGGGAATGGAAGATACAGATTTTGTAAGTGAAATTTAAGAAGTGTCTAACCACTTCTGTTCAAACGTGGATTCTAGATGCCCCCCCCCCCTGTAGGGGGGAGGGGGATGCGGCCCCAGAGCATCGCCGCATCCGGTGGTTAACTCCTGTTTAGACATAACCTCCCACACTAAGCTGCAGACCAAGATCAAGCCGAGACTCTATTGCTCCTGCTGGAATCCCCCGAAGTCCTCGCTTCCCGGCGACAAACATATCAGGAAGAAATCCCGCGTCTGATATTAAGGTTTGTATATTATCCCGCGGGGCAGTCAAATTGACTGGTGTATTATGATGAGGATCCCACGTTGCGGCTACATGAGCCGGATTATTATGATGTTTACTGCTGATTAAAGGGCTGAATGAACTAACTGGGTGACTGGAAAAGACTCTCCCTTGAGCGCGTCAGTCAGAGCCATGTTAGCATCGCCAAATATAGTTGATGTGATTGATCCCACGGTGTAGTCTTATTGACTAGAGATATTAAATGATGGTAAAACAGCATGATTATTACAGTTGATTGTGAAGTTCCTGATATGTTCCTCGCTGGCCGGGAAGGGAGAACCCCGAAGGTCTCTGTATACAGCAAGTTAGAAAAGGTGGTGAATGAAGAGAATGATGATGTTAGTAATGCCATCGTGCTCCTGAATGCGGTCCCGATCATAAAGTTGATTGTTAAACTGCTGACAGATCTCGTTCATTAAAGCGGTCCCGAGCATAAGTATTGATTGTCGAACTGCTACCTGCATCTTATAATTTCTCGTTCATGAGGAACGTCCTATCTCGTCCTTGAGTACGGAGTTATTACATTCACATACATTCATAACCAGAGCCCGAGCTCGTCGCACCAAGGGGACTGAAAAGACGTGAGAGGTTCTTCCCCTTAGATGTTAAAGGGGTAACCGCATCAAGACCTTCAGACCATCCTGTAATTCTTGGCTTTAAAACCCAGTCACAACCGGGTAGATACAGTTAAGATGGCCCTACCTAGTCCCTGACCTAAGGTGTCTCTCCAATCTAATCAGACTCCATAGCCGAGAACGCGCGCTCCGACATTCGACCCTGTCTTGCCACGCGAGTAGATCCAACTTCATCTTTTTCCACAATCGAAATTCAGCCTCCAAGATCACGGGGCGTGAAAGACGTACGACTCCCCGCCTCCCGACCATGAAGAGACGAACTTCCCCTTTCGGTTCTCGTTCATTATCCCATTTATAATCCCCGCGTGCCTAACCTTAAGAGTCTAGCGCCGGTAATAAGATCTCATTATGCTACGTTGGAAGTTAATATTGCACAACCGGGCGAAATACCTATTTTCCGCGATCATATTCAATTTGTAAAACGCAATAATATGTATTTATATATGTTAGCAAAACGTTTGAAATGCAGAATGCACGTATGATGACCTCGCTTCTATCCTAAAGATAATCAAGATATAATCCCGACGTTACGTCCCGACATCAGTACTAATTTGTTTCCGCGTCCGTTACCGTCGGCTCTGAACCCACGTAATGAAATGAATAGTGACCATGTGACAATGACAAATTATATAGCACGAACATTCCATTTGTTACACATAAGAAAACATCAGGAATAAATAATATTAAAGGTTCTTATCTTAGTTCTGTAGTTGGTCTGCTTCCGAGATGGCATCCAGATCCGAAGTCATATAACGGGTCCTCTCCAAAATTGAGCAATTACCAGCGCCTGTGTAGCCCTTCATTTCCCTTGTATATATATTTTAATATCAGCGCCTGTAAAACTGTATTAGATCCTAGAAACAAGAAAACTATTCCCTCTACGCCGAGCACATGCAGAACATAAACCCCCTCAATCTAGTTCATCCACGGTTAAGAAAAAAAGGCGAAAGAATAGTAATAGTAAAAGGTCCCAACAGAAGTTGAAGTTCTCTGTAAACTGTCCATATCCTCTAGTTGCGCCTGTGTTTTCCAATAACAACCTTCCAGTCATGTATTTAACATAACGTCCTCCTTGTGTGTATGTGTGCTACAATATCTGTCATCCAGTTAGTGAATCCCAAAATAGTGTTTTCCTTGTATATATATATACATATACATATACACATATATTTCAATATCAGCACCTGTGAAACTGTATTAGATCCTAGAAACAAGAAAACTATTCCCTCTACGCCGAGCACATACAGGACATAAACCCCCCTTCAAACTAGTTCATCTACGGTTAAGAAAAAGGCGAAAGAATAGTAATAGTAAAAGGTCCCAACAGAAGTTGAAGTTCTCTGTAAACTGTCCATATCCTCTAGCTGCGCCTGTGTTTTCCAATAACAACCTTCCAGTCATGTATTTAACATAACGTCCTCCTTGTGTGTATGTGTGCTGCAATATCTGTCATCCAGTTAGTGATTCCCAAAATAGTGTTTTCCTTGTATATATATATATATACATATATTTCAATATCAGCACCTGTAAAACTGTATTAGATCCTGTAGATCCTAGAAACAAGAAAACTATTCCCTCTACGCCGAGCACATGCAGAACATAAACCCCTTCAAACTAGTTCATCTACGCCGTACAATGATATCACATGCAGACACAAACGATATAATTACAAGTATGCTTGCGTTCTCCCCCACCTTGGTGGAAATATTCGCATTCGTATTCACCGAATAGTAGGCCTGATATTCGTATTCATGAAGGTAGTATTCGTTGCATCAAGGTTATTATATTTACAAGTATGTTCAAGTTCCCCCACCTTGGTGGAAATATTCGCATTCGTATTCGCCGATTAGTAGGCCTGATATTCGTATTCATGAAAGTAGTATTCGTTGCATCACTCTCAATAATAAAATCATATAGATAAATAATTACGGTAACTCATAAAAATACGATATTACTTATATTAAACGAACAAAGCAAAACAATCTGTCATATAAGTAAATAACGTGATCACGGAAGACCGAAGGTTAACTACCCCTGAACAAACCGCAAACTGCCCACAATAATGGAAAATGTTGTAGAAAACATTTCAAATATCTAATATTGAATGAATAAAACAATGTCATATGAAAACTATCACGGCTACGGAAGACCGAAGGTTAACTACCCCTGAACACACCGCGAACTGCCCATAATAGTGAATAATGTTCTAGAAAACATTTCAAATATCTAATATTGAATGAATAAAACAATGTCATATGAAAACTATCACGGCTACGGAAGACCGAAGGTTAACCACCCCTGAACACACCGCGAACTGCCCACAATAGTGAATAATGTTCTAGTAAACATTTCAAATATCTAATATTGAATGAATAAAAACAATGTCATATGAAAACTATCACGGCTACAGAAGACCGAAGATTGATCTGATCTAACCGCAACCGACCCACAATAATGGAAAATGTTGTAGAAAACATTTCAAATATCTAATATTGAATGAATAAAAACAATGTCATATGAAAACTATCGCGATTACGGAATATATATACAATTCGAAACACGTCTTTATAAGAACTTGATAGGAACAAATCGTGTTTTCAACGATTGCCTAATGATACGCAATACAAACATGTAACGAGTTCAAATAAACCACACATTCATGTTTTAATAAAATAAATATAAAATCCAGAAACATTTTTAAAATATATTGTTTGTAGGAAATTCCTCGTACGATTTGAATTTATATCACACTGACAATCGTGATATCAAAACCCCAAAAATACTCCGATCCCAATTATTTCCAAACAATACAAATCATATAGAAATCCGTGTATTCAATCGCCAGTATAGATAACAAAGCATTCTTTAGCATAAGAATACATCCGCCCTGAAGAACCTCTCGCACATTCCGAACCTCGCGACATTGAATATACATAATTATACTGAATTTTAAAACCCACGAACAAACACGAAACACCCTTCGTCAGTAAAGTATTCCATTTTAAAGCCTTTATATCTTTGGTAATATATGAATATCAAATTTAAATGATTTTTCATATGAACAGCGACAGAATTATATATTTCATAAGCGTTATGCAATAATTCACACCGTAGCAACAGTACGATTTCTTGTACATTAAATCCGAAGCGCGTATAGTAATAATTATCACTAGGCCCAAAATACGTAACAAAACAATCCACAACATGTATCAATAATTGTTACGATCCAGAAAGTTCTAAATTGAATACACGAAAAAGGCAATAGAAATAAATAATATTGAAAATGCTTAGCTGTTCACTGTTCCAATTCTCTTTGAATTATTATCAACCTCTGGCTTTTTCCTCGATCCAGCCAAATTATCTTCCTTACTGACTCTCCTCGACAAAGCCTCCGCCGACCTTCAAGCTGAAAACTCAAGTGCCGCTTTCTAATTTGTAACGCCTAACAATAGTCCCTATCTCGCGCCATCTTTGATTCCAACTCGCGTGTAAAAGTCAAAGTCTAACTCTAAGGACGCGTTTCATTGGCCAGTTCGTTACGCGGACAACCGCTTTTGATAGGCTCGCTTCGCCAAACTAAAAGAACATAAAGCCTGCTTTACACGCCCGCGTGCCGAAATAATAAAGCTCGTCCGCACTTACTTATCCGGCAAATATTTAATTATAGAGTATTTAACGGTTTGTGACGCTTCTCTTTATTATAAACTTTAGCAGATAGATATTTTCGTATAATTTTTCAGCAATGTCTATTTGAATAGGCCAATATCGTTACAGCGTCATATATTTATTTTCTTATTTTCTCCTCATTCGTTCAACATGGGCAAACCATCTATGCGAAACTTATAACATTATTTGGTGAAAATCATTTATATTATTGCATGTACTGCTTATTTCGGAGAGTTTTTGTGTAAGTTCTCAATTACGTCACATATTTATGTAGGTACACACAGTTATTCCTCAATTTTTTTCGACTTATGTACTTGTTTTTCTGAGAAATGTTCATTTTAAAAATGATAACCTCCTTTCTCAGATAACACCTTCATCGTTAAGACTTCACAAAGTTTCAGACTTTTTGCATTCCATAAATATTGAATAGTTTGCAACTATCCGTTCGTCGGATATTTGCCGTTTTTAATCAAAATAAAATAACTACACCCCATTTTTATTAATTCTTTGAAGGACAGTTGTTCTTCTGGGGGAAAGTTAACACTTTGTGGTGACGTATTAATTAAAATTAAATAAAATCAAAATAACTGTGTTTTCATCACTTTTATTTTTATTATTCTTAATAATTCAACAAATTCATGTACTGGCTCCTTATTAGGATGTAAAGCTTCAAATTATAATCACATGTGAAAAGGTAAAGTTCTAAATTTGAATATATCTAGCCTTTTTGTACTTACTGCTAGTCTACATTTAAATTTTGATTTGAGTAACGTACATTACCAATCACCACATGTCAATATTTAATGTTAATAAATAGATGCCTAAATAAAACAATTATGTATCTAGTTGTAATGACACCTTAATGCATACGAAAGAACTATAAACCTTTATCTAGATTATCCAAATTCAAATCAAAGATAAACACATTGCAGTTCATTGAACGTTCGTCGTGTTTCAACTCAAAGTTCTCGACGATAGGGACCAACACACATACATATAACGTTTTTGAGAAGGGGTCACGTGATGCTTTTGTGGAAATCCAAAGTTTTCGAAATAAGATCCATCATTTTCTCTATCAGGAAAAAACATAGTTTAAATTTACACAAAATGGTAGGTTCTACCTTCTGGATTCCTATTAAAATATTATCGCATAGATACACGAGAAATAGAATGAATGTAAAGCCAATCTTAGCATAATTACTAGAATTAAAAAAGGGTCGCTCAGATGGTTTGGGCATGTTGAGCGAATGAATGAGGGAAGAATGGTAAGAAAGATATACAATTCAAGTATTGATGGCGCCAGAAAGAGAGGGCGACTACGGAAGACGTGGCATGACCAGATAAATCAGATACTGGAAGATGGTCCCGTTAGAAGCCTCAACAACCGGCGAGCTTGCATGCGAAGATGTATGAATGTGGATGAGGCGAGAGTTGTATGTCAGGACATAAGAGTGTGGCGCTCTATCCTCTCTGCCTACCCCCACGGGGAAACGGCGTGATGGTAAGTAAGTATACGAGAAATTTGGGTACGCAAAATTCAATTGATTGATAAGAGAAAATGGATGGTCCAGAAAGTAATATTTTTCACATTCAATGGAGTGACAAAATGTTTGACGATTATGTAATTATGATTTTCGAGAAATGATTGCATATTGCTTGCGTTATTAAGATTTGACTGGCGTACAAGCGTAACGTTGATAATAATAAAGTTTTTGGTTTGTTTATTTATCTCCCGGTTATAAATATTTTATATTTTATTTTGAATAAAGAAGCCTTCGTGGATTTTATAAAACTTTCTCATGGCATTTCATTTTTATTGGCATTAATTTTTCTAATGGATTAAATGGAACTAACTCAGTGGTTTAAGCTGATGTCACCAGCTTTGAAACGAACAAACCACCCTTATCACGCCCTTTCGCTAATCGTTCTTTCGCAGAAAAGATCGCTGAGATCGCGAAATAATCCAACAGCTTTCTACCCTTCCTCCAAGCGGTACAGTTAAATAGTATATAGGTGTAAGGGTTTCAAATGCGCATTTTAATTTTTTAACCCTATTAAGAATTATATTACGGCAATTGTCAATTAAACGTCTGATTAAAAAAAAACATCGCAAAGAAAACGGCAGATAATAATGCATCAACATAATGTATAGTTATGAGCTAAATCCTTATTGTGACTATGATTGTAAGATTAGTATTCGATTACAAAGATGATTGGTATCTGACATTTAGGTTTCTGTTGGAGGTGTACCAGTGTACCAGTGTACAGATTGCTTGCCGATTCACCGATCATCATTAAAATCGAACGCACTCACAATCACGATTAAAGTAATAGTTTAAATTGTCAATTATATATGTACTTGCATACCAGGGGCTTAGAAGCAAAACCGCCGCAGTCCGATTGACGAAAATAGAGGATGACGTGTTTGAATATGATTTTCTATCGGTGGCTGTTTTCCAATTAATAATTTTATTACCTACTACTTTTAAAAACATGTTAGTATGATTTAGAAGCACGTGAATTCGAAAATCTTCACTCTGAATACAAAATCAGTTATAAATACATACAAATACTAGCGGACCCGACTGACGTTGTCCTTCCCGAACGTCGGCTTTTCGTTTGTGGGCATAAATCCTAGAACCCGACTGTAGCGCACCCACTAGACACACACAATTTTTTTTTATTAAAATCGGTCGAGACATTTAAGAGTTCAGTGACAACACACGTAAAGAAGAATTATATATGTATATAGTTTTAATTTTAAAATGTGATTCGTTGGTACGTAGAATACATTAGCTTAGTTGAGTTTAAAAAGTGATGAAGATGTTACATACGTTTTTGAATTTATACTTTTTTGGCGCGTTCGCGGTAAATTTTTTACTGTAACGGAATACACGCACGCAGCATGTAGCGTAAATGCGAGACCACGAAATGCGCGCGCATCCATTAAACTGTAAAAAATCTGTTCACTTGAAATTAGTCTTTTATTAATACAAATACATAATGTATTGTCGACCATCTGGAAACGAGTACAAATCATAAAGATACTCAATTCAAATGCTGACGAATGATTGTTTATTGAATTTAAAATTAGAACTGTTTATTGGAAAACGATTTTAGGTGTGTAATCGAAATGCCAAAAAGGGGTTTCTCGTACGGATTTCTGGATTTTATGTTATTGTCAGTGTTTTTTAAGAAAAGTTTTGTTTGTCACGATACCAAAAATGATTAAAAGTAATATTCGAGAAAATATCTTTTGCAAAAACGACATTATTGTCGGGCACCTATTGGTTTTCAAAACAAAAAACGCATTAATTCATTCTACATTGAATGCGGATGTCAAAATTGTATAGTTTCGAAACTATTCAATACGGAATCTTTTTTGTTCGAAAATCGATAAAACATGAAAGTGGGTAGGCACTTGGACTGTTTTTTTGAAAATGCTCACGGTTTTTGAATCGTCGCATCATGTCTGCGGCGATAAATGTCTTCAAATCGTAGTGAGACGTTGATTCGAAGGCATTTGTCTCTTATTTTAGCTATCACAAACCAATAGATACATTTGTAACGCTTCAAAAACAAATCTTAATTTCACTTCATTAAATTGCTCTCAATTATATTTATCAACTCCCTAGACATCGTATTGTTGTATTAATATGTACAGGGCGTACCAGACTAGCAGCAGAAACATGGCCGGTAGATTCCTGCCTATGTTATGAGTCATAAATGTTCAAGCAATACAGAATATCAATAGTTATGGAGATATTGTTGTGTTGTGTTGTGTTAATGTGTGGGCTCCTGCATTGGACGAAGACCTGCCGGTCCCGCGCTTCCCCAGCCGGATATCCAAATGTATTTTTATTATTTTTTATCGTCTTTTTCCCAGTTAAAGGGGTGTCTGTTTGACCTTAGCCATCCACTGCCGCCACCGCGAAATTCGTCTACTATGTATTATTTTTCTTCTTTTGTTATATCCATTTCTTTGTTCTTGTATTTATTTATGTATTTCTTTTACGCAATAAAGACGCATCTAATGGTGTCGGTCTGTGAATGGTTTTGTTTTTGCGGCCGTGCCGCCTCGCACCGGTTAATACGACTCATGCGGGGCGGCACGATCTTGCATTGTAGCAAAAAAAAATCTCAACCTGGAGACGAATGAGAAAGACCGATATGGGAGCTTTTGCTCATAAAATGGTCCTGGGTAAGCGGTGGGTACCATTCACAGTTACGGAAATATGTTATATCTAAGTTTGCATTTTTTTTCTCAATATTTCTGACTTATTTTTTTGGAAAACGTTTGACTATCATTAAGTAACTTATATATAATATGAAAAATTCATTTCTTTTAATACAAGTCAAATAAATGATAAAAACCTTCCAATTCCAATTGGGAAACATTCAAATTGGAATTTTTTCAGAGTTTTTGTTATTTTATTTAACTTTTATTGTAACAAATGATTTTTTCGCGGTTGATATAAGTTATTGCAATGATACTTTAACGTTTTTAAAAAATTAGTCGGAAATATTGAAAAAATGCAAACTTTGATGTCGCATATCTTTTTAACTATTGATATTAGGTCATGATTACTTGAACATTTTAGACTCATAACACGGCAGGAATTTACCGGCCAAGTTTCAGCTGCTAGCTCTGGTCCACCTGTATAATATATGTGAATATCAATTATCAGAATCACGCCTAAGAATTATAACTTCAACCGTGCGTACCTACATATTTACGCAATTATTAGGCTATGTATAATTTTTAATGTCATCGTAAAATTGAAAACTCATTCCAAAAAACGATTTGTTTTCATTGCACATCAATTTATATTCAACATTTCTGTTTTCATTTTCGAACAGTGGGGTTCTTCTTTCAAACCCGCTTGAATGCCTCTAAAGCAATTCATACAATATTGTGGAATAGCCGTGTATGAACATACTTTACGATGGATCTATCGGGCCGTGTCGACACAGAATAAGATGTTCGAAAATTGCGGTTAGCGGCAGTGAAAGTGTGGTTACGCAACAGATCGGCACTAGAACTTTGTTGCACTCAGTTCTTGACTGCAATCACTTTTACTGACAATGCAGGTGGCCTCTTTTACCATGGAAAAAGAAATAAAGATAAGTTAATCTATTGACTTGGTATGTACATATAT
Source organism: Agrypnia vestita (assembly GCA_016648135.1). Lineage (NCBI taxonomy): Eukaryota > Metazoa > Arthropoda > Insecta > Trichoptera > Phryganeidae > Agrypnia > Agrypnia vestita. The sequence continues at coordinate 13,281 of JADDOH010000545.1, forward strand.
GTGTATTATACATACGTGCATAAGGAAAATGTAAAATATTAATTTAACGAGGTTAACGATTTTCTCTACCAGGTCACAAAATAACCCTTACATAACAATTGTAAATATACTTTGATATTTTATACGATCTGAATTACTTCTGTGTATAGTTTTCTGGGATATTCTGCCGTGTGTGTGTGACCTCTCTGGCCAACGTTTCGGATCCCATTGCAGGGTCCATCATCAGGGCTGATGTGATGAGTGAGTGTTGAACACAACAAACTTGGAGACACCCTGACTTCGGTACGGTATTGCAAGGTAATACTTAACCTACACTTCAACACTCACTCATCACATCAGCCCTGATGATGGACCCTGCAATGGGATCCGAAACGTTGGCCAGAGAGGTCACACACACACGGCAGAATATCCCAGAAAACTATACACAGAAGATTCTGAACGGCCGTGAAAACCTAAGGACATTTTTAATCTGAATTACGATATAAAATATTTTGCTTAAAAAATTGTTTTTTTTTTTAATTGTTATTTAAAATAAATTTACCTCGCTGTACAAAAAACACAACATTTTTATATGACTACATTCAATCGAATATGTCATATTATATTCTGATAGGTACATAATGAAGGCAGACCCACTGCTTAACCAGGATCGTTTTATAATCAAAATCTTCTAAATTGGTCTTAATCATTCGCCGCTAGGTTGGCATTTTTTAATGCTAAAGGCAACCGTGCAACCCAGCATCGCAAAGTTTGGGCCACACGGCCGCCATCCAAAATTTGCTCCATCGTCCCGACTAGGGAATGCAAATCCGTTCTGTTTTAAAATCCGGATTTTTAAGAATGGATTTTGTTCAACAAATGATTTTTTAATTTTTTTTTTGTTATTTGGAATTATTCAAACTATTATAATTAAATACCATAATTATGGTGTTATTGTTATTAAAATAATCAATCTGCGACTCGCGTGTTGAGTAACGTTAATAAAATAATCAACAGGTACAAATTAAAAGAAAATCTGAAGAACAAAAATAAAGACAAATAGACTCGTTGTCAAATTATTAAACATAAACAAATGTAACAAAACAATTAAACTTCATTTAAATCAACATAAAAACAATGTAAAAAACTATGCCATTTTTTGAGACATAAAATGTGACCTCAAAAATAATAAGGCATCTAAAGCGCTGTCGTTTAACCTGCTGCGAATTCGGTTGCACATAATTCCTGCTGCGGAAAAAGCACGCTCTAATTCGACTGACTCGGCACTCGCGAGACGCGCGAGCAGCAAACTCGTTCGTTTCGAGTTTTTTGTTAAAATTTCTTATTATTCAAATAATCCGGATTCGATTTTCAAATCCGAATTTGGAGGTCTAGTAAAAATGTGCGGATATCCGGATTTTTCAGATTACGGATAGTCCGGATTGCATTTCCTAGTCCCGATAGTTCACTTCTTTACTTTTTAAAAATAAAGACATACATCACATACATATTTAAATACAATAGTAAAATGATGTATAAGGAAAAAAATATATATGTAGGATACATAGGATACACCGAATAAACAGGTTTATACGGGTAGGGAGCAAACAGGCCGCGACATTTGAGGGAATAAGAAAAAGAACACTCCCTTTTGGATTAAACAGACAACACAAAAATAAGTACATAGAAATATGGACTTAAGGTACAGATACACATGCTTCTTTAGTGGCATGCTAATGAGCATGCCACTAATAAGCATGCCCTAACAACTGTACACACTTGCTCATTACTGGCATGCTTATTAGTGGCATGCTCATAAATAAGCATGCCCAAAGCTAACAATCAAACACACATGCTTATTAGTGGCATGCTCTTGTCATAGAATAGAGACGCTCTTGTTCAAAATGGAAACTTTGCAAACTGAAATAGAAAATTCAAGTGAACCAATAAATCAAAAAAGTTCCCGAGTTTCCATCCGCACAATTTTGATTTTAGTTTGCCTATTAATAAAGTTTCGTAAACATTATTTGTCACTATATTATTTTTACACAACGGTGACTGAGTATTCCACAGACATTCGTGATTCCTATAATAAGTCACGAAAAGTAATGTTTTATCATCGCCCCAACGCACCATATTTGTTTCATCTGTCGCGGACTGAGAAGATCGCATCGATAATACTAGCCGCGAAGCCCGTGAATGACATAAGCATGCTCATAAATAAGCAAGTCTGTTCACACATGCTCCAAAGATACCCCTTCTCTATGGTGAATGACAGTGGCATGCTTATAAATCAACCGGCGGTTGATTTTTGAGCATGCCACTAGGTGGCATGCTCATTTCTAGCAATGTGCGTACACACATGCCACTAATAAGCATGCCACTGTCAAAGTCGATACTGCGCATGCTCACGTGCCACTAAAGAAGCATGTGTATCAGACGCCTTACGCATACGCACCACGGCCGGCACATACGATTCAAGAGCAGAACAGGAAGAGCCAATCAAAAAACAATTCTTACTAGCCATTGAAACGCCGAAGAGTATCCCACCTGGAGACCCACACCCGCAGCAACGCCCCGAACAGTTCCTATATTCTGGTACACTTAAATTAATTAAAGTTAATAGTTGTAGTATTCAGCTACGGATGAGACGCTCGCACGTATTTGAATAAGGGCCGGATTTATCGACTTGGTTTAAAATAATCTTTCGTTTAAACCATCGTTATTGCATTTTCCAGCAATCACATAACCCGTTTTCGTAAAAATCTATGGTTGTTACGAAAGATTACTATAATCCACGTTGATTTAACCAGCCCTTATTACGGTTGCGTGATGCGTAAGTGCAAGAACTTTCAATAGCAATTTTTTTTAATATTAAGTGATGCGACAATATTTATGTATGACGATGATAGATTTTTATAAAAACATGCACGCACCTGGCCTACTCCATTAAAAGCGTAACCGACGCACTTACGGCGAAATTTATTTTGATGTTTATAGTATGATTGTGAAGTAGTTGACTTTTTTTTCTTTTTTCTCGTCTTCTATTTTACGTTTTTTGGTAAAATTTCAATAATTTTAAGATCAATCTACAACAAACTATCATAATTAAAACAAATAAGATCAGTCACTTGGAAATGTATACAGAAAAAATCTATCATTTGAAAAAAATTGGATGCCGTCGGCATACGAACCCGGAACATTTCCCAGTCGGGGTAATGCACTAACTACTTACTTACCATCACGCCGTTTCCCCGCGGGCGTAGGCAGAGAGGATGGAGCGCTACACTCTTCTGTCCTGGCACACAACTCTCGCCTCATCCACATTCATACATTGTTGAGGCACCTGACAGGACCTTCTTCCAGTATCTAGTTAACATGGTCATGCCAAGTATTTTTAAATTCTATTCACTATGCTTATATCAGCTTTATATTCATTCCCAATTTACTTTTACTTTAATCTTATCATAAATGGATTTGACACACAAGAGATCTCATTTCCACTGCATTTGATTTACTTTTGTTCCTCTTCCACCAGCACCAGGCTTTATTTCCATAAGTCTGTGTTGGTACCAGAATTCCATTGTGTACCTACCACCAGTCTTGCCTCGGTAGATATAATCCTATTTGAAATCACTGCATTCAAAACCTCACCTCTCACCGCTCACCATATTCTTATTCTTTGTATTCATCCTCCTCCCGATATCTTTCTCAGTCTTCCCTCTTCTATCAAACAGATATCCCAAATACGCAAACACAACCACCTGTCCTAAATATCGATTGCCTACTGCTTTTTCACAGTAGGCAGTCGATGTTTTTTTGTCTTACTTTCCTCCGCGAATACCCTCACTTTTGACTTATTAACATTCATAATAAGGTGACTTATTAGGGTATTGTGATTGTTCATATAATTTGTTTTAAATATCGTAAAACTACATATGGTCTAACATTGTAACATCCCAATAAAATATGTTTTCAATAAAAATATACATAATAATATATAAACTATCATAATTCATGACTTTGTTGATATGCTCCTGTGGATGAAGTAAATTTACAAATTATTAGGTTCTTACATATGAAATTGGCGTTTAGTATGGGAGGAACATAAAGCCGATTTTTTTTTATTATAATATATTTATTTAATCAAAGTATGTACCCTTGCTATCTATGCACTTTTGCCATCTCATAGGTAGTTCATCGATCCCTTTACTAAAAAAACCATTCGGACGGGAATCAATAAAATCTTTGAAGGCGGTTTGGACTGCCCCATCGGAGTTGAATTTTTTCCTTTGCAAGAAGTTATCCAAATTTCGAAAAAAATTGTAATCTGTTGGGGCAAGGTCCGGAGAGTACGGTGGATGTCTTAGACATTCCAATTGAAGCTCCTCTAATTTGGTAGCCGTCTGTTGTGCAGTGTGTGGTCTAGCGTTATCATGAAGCAGCAGTGGCCTAGAGCGATTAACCAGCCTCGGTTGTTTAGCAGCTAGCTTTTCCATCATGGTTTGCAGTTGCTGACAATAGACATCTGCCGTAATCGTCTGGCCAGATTTAAGAAAGCTGTAGTGAACGACACCAGCACTAGTCCACCAAACGCTCACAAGTAACTTTTTTGGAGTCAATTTTCGCTTGGGGCATGGTTTGGCTGGTTCGGCAGGGTTCAGTCATTGCGATGAGCGCTTCCGATTATCGTACAGGATCCACTTTTCATCACAGGTAATGATTCGATTTAAAATCCCTTCATTATTGTGCCGGTTGAGTAATGCAACGCAGCAGTCAACGCGCGTTTGTTGATTTGCTTCACTCAATTCGTGAGGTACCCACCTTTCAAGCTTTTTCACCTTACCAATTTGCTTCAAGTGGATTAAAACAGTTTTATCACTAACACCGCAGCCTGCAGCTAACTCGGATGTGGTTTGCGATGGATCCGCTTCCACAATAGCCTTCAATTCTTCATTATCAACTTTGGTCTCCGGCCGTCCACGGGGCTTGTTCTGCAGGTCGAAATTTCCAGAACGAAAACGTTGGAACCAAAAACGCACTGTGTTTTCTTTTGCGGCACCGTCGCCATACACATCATTAATCCTTCGAGCCGTTTCTGCAGCACTGGTGCCACGGTGGAACTCGTACTCGTAAATAACGCGATATTTCAAGTTTTTCATTTTGTAAACTGAGTGACGCAAAGAAAAAAACAATTGAGGAAAAAACAAATGAATTATAATTTTCAAAACACAAATACATGAGTAAATAGCTGTATAAATTTGGATTTGGAATTCCTAACCAAAGAGAAGATATTTGAGATCAAATTTGCCAGTACGGCAAAACGCCAATTTCATATGTAAGGACCTAATATTTTTGAGAACCTAATCATGATGTTTAGACAAATTATAATTTATTTTCAAAACGCAATTACACAGATTTAGATTCAAAACGAATTGTGTATTTTACCATTTAGCTTCATCTGTTTGTCCGTTTGTCTGTTTGCCTGTGTGCAAGAGCGGATCCAGCTTTGGCGCCAGGGGGGGGTCACATAGTCGTGGTCAAGTCACAAGATGTTATAATTTAGGACTGGGTCCAGGTCCACCTAGGTCCTGGATCCGCCCTTGCCTGTGTGTCTGTTTGTCTGTTTATCTGGACGGAAACTTATAATCGATATTTCACCCGCTTCCCAATGTCCAATCGAGCTGAAATTTTCCACACAATACACGATGACAATATATGAATCAATTATCTTATTCACTAGTTGATCAATTAATCCATAATAATTAAATGATTGAAATTTGATATGAAAAATAACTTAACAAAGGCGCTAGTTTCCTACCGAAGTGATTTTGTATTTATATACTTGACAAGCGCATTCGGAAGAAATTAGCTAATGAACTCACCAAAAGATGGCGCTAGTTCCTTGCCGAAGTGATTTTGTACGCTGAGTAATATTAAAACTAAAAAGTTGAAAATTATATTATGCGATATAAAACTTTTTTTTAATCATGCTTGTATTTAAATGTACTAAAAAGTAAAAAAATAAATTTTCGGACAAAACGTTTTTGCGTCACTCTCCAAATAAAATCGTGGGCACTTTCCCTCCATTTATATCAATATGGAGTAAGCCTAAGAGATTGAATTAGAAATGACGAAATTAGGCGCAGAACTAGAGTAGTGGATATCATGGATCGTGTAGCGAAGCTAAAATGGCAAAGGGCAGGACATGTTGCAAAGCAGGATGCTACAAGATGGCCTCCCAGAGTTCTGAAAGGAAGACCTTGGGAGAATAAAAGAGGAGACTCAAAAGAGATGGGCCGACAATATAGCCGCTGTGGGAGGGAAAGAAATGGCCTACAATGAGCAAACAACAAGGAAGGATGGAAGGGTATGGAAGAGGCCTTTGGCCAGCAGTGGAAAAGTGAAGGCTAACGAAGAAGAAGAAGATATCAATATTGTAAGCGCCCAACTTTTATTTGGAGAAAAATTATTTTTTACTTATTACATTTTGCTTAAATATAAGCATGGTTTTAAAAGTAATGTAATTTAATAGACATCGTTTATGATGGTTTACGTGCAGCCAGACATACTTCCCCACTGACGTCGCTGCAACCCGCGCATTGAAGACCTGGAGCGCCCAATTTCCGTTTTTGATTGTAAACACTATCACCGTGATTAAGCAGTTCTGAAGTTGCGTAACGAATAATTCCCACAGAAAATGAACTGTCGATAGTTTATTTTAAAACCGACCATGCGATTAAGATAATTCGTATTTTTATGTAGTTACTCGCTATCGTGAAAATTATCATATAATCAGTAATATTCCCCGATATCAAAAAATCTATCAACCAGTTCTCCTTTTAACTCGACAGCGGTACATATTAAAAAATTAAAAATTATTCAAAACGTATAAATTAATTATAAACTCGTAGTCTTAACGTAGCCGCCTTTTAAATGCGAATTTATAAAAAGAAAACTGAAAAATTTTGTCCAAAGGAGAATTATGAGAAGCTACCCATCATAAATGACATACTTTTACTACATATTTTGGCCACGAGTCAAGGCTGTGAGAACAGCGCCATGTAGCGTAGTATCTTGGTAGAGTTAGTCACGGATATTGTTACATAGAGGATTAAGCTTTTTTAATTTTGATTTTTATAATTATTTATACCTCGTTATATTTGCGCCATCCTAGCCATTCGCGTTAGTGACGGACACCGTTACGTAGAGATTATGGCAGTTTTTCCTTTTATACCTCATCATTATTTGCGTCATATCTGGTAGTGTTGCATCTATCTGGGAGGTGCTTTCCCTTATGTTTTGGTCGTTCAAAAATATTTTTTCAAACTTTTATTATATCCAGTTCGATGACGTTTTTCGCACTTCCAAGTGTCAATAATTTTTTAAATTATTCAGCACTAGACTAGGTTATTTATTCTAAGCAATTCTCATAGAAAATTTAAGCGTACATAAATAAGTAGGGTCCGTTCACGTATGAAAGCCACTTGCATTAGTGTTGTGTTGGTATAACATAAATTGTGTATTGGTATTCATTTTTTAAAGCTACTCCATTAGCCACTTCAGTATCTCGCCGAAGGGCGCGCGGAGCGGTCGTTTCTTTGTTTATCTCTATTTAATATTTCTTGCTTAGCGATACGGTGACCACAAAATCGCGAATATGTCTAAGTTTGGAAAGGGGAAATCGCTATCAGGCCAAGCAAAGGAGATAAAAAAGTTTTAAATGTACATAAAAATCTAGAACAATTTTATAAAACCAGCCATTAGTAATTAGCAAACCAGTAATTATAAAGGTAAAATACTAGTCGTAAATCCGTGAAAAATCATGGCACATAATAATAATTAATAACGACCCTTGCGTGTAACCTGAACCACGCGCTGATTGTCGTGTCACACTCGGGCGCCCGGGCCTCATTAGCGGATAGTCATCATTAGTGTTGTTGCTGTAATTCCAGCGGGTTACGAACAGACAGACATTCCAAATTAGGATAATGCGTCGTGTCATTTTTTCAAACAAACAAACCAAGGATTACCGTGGTTATTTTGTTTTACAAACAAAAAATAATCCTAACAGCGCCATTTATATATTTAGTAATAATTTTGAAATTATACTAATTTTGAAAACGGAATGAAATCAGCTATTGGATTTTAGTTACGGTTACGGATAAACATTCGAAATTATAATTATCTGGAATTTAAAAAAATAAATATGGTGTTTTATAATACATGTATGCTCATTTCAGGTTTAGACAGTAAAATACTATTTATATTTATTTTTTGCGTCTATCGTTTACTCAAAAAAATAATGTTAAGAGTTTTTGTACACACACTGTTTCTCATACTAGCAAGTGTGAGAAAAAAAAACATTAACTTTTTTCTTCTCTTAACTACTTTGTCTATTAAACAACTTTTTTATTTTTTGTTATCCTGAGAATAGGGAGGATTTGCACAGAAAGGGGACTTGAGTGTTTCATTAAAACAGTACTTGTCATTTTATGTGCACTCTGTATAATTCATTTGGAACATTTTTTTATAAAACTTGCACTGGAGTATTAAGAAATAATTGCAATTACACACAATCGTATTCTCATGACAAAGAGTACCGAGGTATGTAGGACTGTCAGAGGTTGTCTTATTTATTGCTGAATAAAAATTATCATTCCTCTGCTCGGATCTAATTATCACGCTTCACAAACACCTGTACGAATATACACTTATCCACATTTATATATGTACGTACTATTTGAGAGTGTGTCGCATGAGAATTGGGCCACCACTGTTAATATGGTGGTGTAAGAAAATTAACATTTATATAGATTCAATAAAAAATTTCACCCACGACATTGTTATTTTAACACAGAATCCGAATTATTTCGGATTTTTTTTATTATTTTTATTTTTTTATTTTTTTTATTTTATTTATTTTTTTGTTTTTTTTTTATTTGATTTTTTTATTTTTTATTATTTATTTTTTATTTGATTTTTTTTTTTTTTTCACATGCTACGTGTGCTTGGGCACCTTATACTTTCAGTTGACTATCATATAAAATTGTCGTATAAGAATATAATTTATATTTATTTTTTGTCAGAATTTCATTTCTACTTCTTATACTGGCTGAAGGCCACCACTAGAGCCTGTTCGTGCAGGTTTTCCGCCTCTTGTGATGTGGACTCCCAGCTATCTTCCATCTTCCAGGTTTTGTTTTTCCTCACGTAGGGCAAGGTGTGGTAGTCTTCAAATATTCGTGATTCCAACTATTCGAATATCGAATAGTTAATGATAATATATTCGAATACATTCGTAAAATTTTTAAGAAAGGAATAATTTACTTCGGATGATAAATATAGATAAATACATACTATATATTTTTTAAAAACATAATAATTGTAGATAATTTATTTTTTTAATTTTTAATTATATGTTATTAAAAAAAACAACAAAAAATATATTGAAAATAAGGTTGAATTTAAAAATACAAATTCAAAAAAAAAAAACAAAAAAAAAATTCAATTTTGTAAATATACATACATAAAAACAATAAAAATAGATACAGACGATTTTTACGAAAACGGATGGTCTGATTGGTGGAGAACGTAAAAATCTATGCTTTAAAAGAACGCTTACTTTAATCCAACTTGAAACAACCGGCCCTTAGTATTCTCTCGATAACTGACATATGTTTATATTACTTAATATCCCACACCCTACGTGCAAGTTTTTTTTAAATTATTTTGTATATAACTTCTTGTTTGTCGGCTCAAGTATTTATGAAAACTTAATACTAAGCAATAATAGAAATCCGACTCCATCGTTGACAAAACAAAGTGTGCTTATTGTAATAAAACAATAAAGCATATGACTTTTAAAAAAGGCAAATGCAAAAGATGTCCGACAATTTACGGCGTAAGTGAAGACATCTATGATGTCCGACTACGAGAAAAAAATCGTATACCTGAAAATGCTTGAATATGACTTCCAGGGTTCGTAAACCTTTGTTTCGTTTAGAAAGATATTAAAAATCTTATAATATAAATATGAGCGAATTCTTTACGAATACTTTTTAAAGTATTCAAATAACGAATGCTTAAAAACAGGCGAATATATTCGAGGTTCGAATATTCGGATTGGAGGCTCTATTCAGAAGTCCATTCCTTCCACATGGCCAATACTTTCTATTTGTCTCCCCCTCTGATAACATCTTGGATTTTTCTGTTCCTGGTGTTTCTCATTCTGTTGCGTAGAATCTTGCCTGTTATTTTTCTGTTCTTTGGATTTACATCTCTGTGGCTCTAAGAAATGATTTAGTGCGAACTGTGTGAGCTCCTGTTTCGATGGCATAGGTCGTTATCGATCTGACACAGGTTTCACGCATGTCTCTATTTTTTCATTCTATTATATTCAGACATTCTGATACAACGCTTTCTTCACCGGGCTTTTCACCTCTGTTGACTGTCTTTTGTTGAACTCTGTCTGGTGAATTTAATGCATACTTTATATTTTAGATACGTTTAATTAGTCGAGAACTTTTAACATTAATTTGATTTTCTAATTCTTTTTATTTGGTTTTAATTAGATATGCAGTAAATCTAAACTGAGTAAATTAGTAGTACATGTATGACGATAAATTTAACCAATTACATATTTTCTCTGATTTACCAATGGATTTATGATACGATGGTAGTTTACTGATGAAAATTTGATGATTTTGCATTTCTCTTCAGTTGATGAAAACACATTTACAAATATATTTTTGTTTGTATGTAGGTACTTTGCTATTATCAAATATGCCAATTATTTCAAACGAACCGTAAAAGATTTATGTTAATTCTTTAATTGTGCTACTTACAATTAAAACTACGCAAAAGATCATTACACGTGGTTTACCGCAAATAATATTAATAATTTTCTCACCACGCATTGAGTAACGATATAGAGTAGTTTCGGATGATGATGAAAACTCTTTCCTTCCTGCTGAGGAAGTTTTGAAACATATTTTTGTATGTAATGATATTTTGTTTGCCAAATTTTAGTTTATAGAGTATGTTTTAATTAAATGCGTTACCACATATATAATATTATAAGCCTTATAATTGCCCGGTCCACTTCGACTTGACGTACTCAAAATACCGTTATAAGGTCGGCGCCACACTGCGCGGGCGATCCGTCGAGTCTTTTCCGTCGCGTCAAATCGCCAAAGCAAATTGATCGACCGATCATTCGCGTAGTGTGTTTGATAAGCTCATATTGTATGGAAATAAATGTAGCAGCGTTCCGCGCCGGAAGATACGCGTAGTGTGGCGCCGGCCTTATTGTATCTGATAAATTTTCCGAGTAACATTTTTCGATAAAATATCATTATTCGACCTTCCAGTACTCTCCAATTAAATAAAACCGATTGGTTGGAAAAAAAATCTATTATACAATGAAAATCATTTCTAAACTAAATGTAAACTGGTACAATTATTAAGAATGCAATGTACATATTAATAGACGAATTTATCGGTCGATTTTATAATAAAAAGAAATTTTGATGTCGGTGTGTAAATGTCTCAATTCATTTCGATACATTCAGCAGTAATACACACCCCTCATCATCAGACTGCAATTATATTTTTCCAAAAAAATCTCAAACCTTCGGTAGGTAATCCCCATTTCGTTACCGATCCACTTAACTTTTGAACAGTGAAAATAATAATATGCAGGTATAAATGAGGTTAATACAAAAAATATTCTACGAGAATTCAAATTCCCCGACGAAGTTGAGTGCTTTTTTTTCACTCGGCACAATGTGATTCATTTTGTATGTGACAAAAATTTGGTAGTATTTTCTGATTTCTTAGTCACATTTTTCCAACCTTGCACAAGGGATGCCGCACATATATTATTGTATCATTTCCAAAAACACCTGTCGTCCGCAGGTCCATCGGTGAAAGCCGGCGAAAGCTATAAAATGGACGGCCCGGTGGACCTGACACCGGTCTTCACACCGAGGGTTCCGGGTTCGATTCCTGGTAAAGTCGGTAGCTTTACAAAAAAGTAACTTAAGTGGTTACACCACCTTTGACATTTTCAACCTTATCATCGTATCATTTAACCTATATATATACCTAAACAATGATAAGAAAACGAATATTATTATGTTAAATACAGTCGAACTCGGTTGTAACGAGCTCGGATATAAGGAGATCCCGGCTATAATGAGAAAAACTGTGAATTCATTTTGATTTGCGCATATTCCCATACAATCGGTCTCGGCTATAAGGAGCGCGATTCCCGGATATACGGAGCAAATTTTAGAAACTCTGCAAACATATTTGCTTGGGTTACAGAAAAAAAGACAAATACGTACTCATAACAATGAACTTTTTCACTTTCCTTTTAAAGCGGCTCGCACTTAATTAGGGTTCATTTTATGATGTACACAAACTTGTGTCCGAAAATCCCACGTGCGCAAGCAAGCAATAGTTTACTGAAGGTCGAGAATACCGGTCATATAACTCCGATTATTGGGGGTTTCCAAAATGTTTATGGTGACAGTTTATTTTATGCAGTTTATTATTATAGCATTTAAAAGCCCAATCAGTTAAACGCGAATTGTTCTATCGGAAACATGTTCACTTACAAACGAAAGTGTCTCTAGATTCGCGAAAAAGTCGAAATTATCGGCGTCAAAAAATCTGTAAAAAGTTTTCACAATCGTCTTCTACAGTTTCATCACTCTGGAAAGATAAGGATGTTTATTTAGCTGCTCTTGAAAATAACATCACACAATCAAAAAAATTGTGAAAAAAGTGAATCCCGGATATAAGGAGTCCCGGCTATAAGGAGCAAATTTAGTTGGTCCCGTCGCTTTCGTTATAACCGAGTTCGACTGTAGTTACGTAATTTTTTTTTTTGAATTTGAATGTATTTTTCGGTGCCTCAAGGTCGTGTGACCCCTAAATAAATATAGCCATCCGGCTCATTTTGACATGTGACTAATTTTTAGATCAAGTACTCGGATCGCGCGGTCCGGTCAGCTGGGGCCGCGGAGGCTTGCTGGCGGGCGGGCGGGTGGCGCGCTCAGTCGACGCTGCGATGTCTGGCGCGACGCTCGTGCTGGTGCTGTGCCTGTGCGCGCTGGCGGGCTGCTCCGTGCCGCCCTCCGCCATCGGGGAGGTGGTCTTCAACACGGGAGCCGGCATCACCTCTATTGCGGTAATTGTCACCTGTTTTCTATCTTTTTTAAAACGGCGCTTTTTATGAATAAAAAAAATTTATTCCACTAAGTTTTGCATTTCACTAACCTCGCGATATATGTTTATCATTACTATAGGTTCGAGAAGTTCGTCGAAAGTCGTTAGGGTTTATTATTATTTATTTTTTTAATATACCTATGTATTTTATTTTTAAAAAGTATACACTCTTAACCAAAAGCAAAAACTTCGAGGAGTCTTCTTCGTTCAATTTTGAATAGAAAAAATATTCTTTACACTTTAGGTCGACACTTACGGAGATAAGCGATTCCAATTTTGCATTTTTTTTTAATATTTCTGACTGGTGTTCTTTAAAACGTTGGACTATGAATACAGTAACTTACATCGAATATTTAAACATTTTTCGCTGTGATACAATTCAAATAAAATTATTAAAACCTTACAGAAATTTGAAAATTGTTTTTTTTTGTAATGTTTTTGTCATATTTTAACGTTTAAAATAAATCAGGATTATGTATTTAAAAAAATACAAACTTTGATGACGTTTATCAATTGTTTAAAAATATTTTCTAATCAAAATTGAATGAAAACTCCCCGAAGTCTTTGCTGATAGCTACAAGACGCCCTGCATATACCAAACTTTGTGCTACTATACACACGTTATGTTTTACATTTGTTACTATTATAGTTTTGACGTACCTAATTGTCACGTGAAATCGATTATTATATTTTTCTTTTATCTTCATTTTTCTTTAAAATTGAAACATGAAAAGCATAATGTTTGTTTACATTTTTACTTAATGTAATTCACAGCATTAAAACACAAGTATTTGGGGCTTCCCCAGCAGGAAATTCACATGTTTTTTCAATAATCAATACTCTGTCTGGTATTCATCCGTATTCTGAAAATAACAATGTCTGAATCTTTAAGATCTTTATCCCAACACTTAATAGACAATGATAAAAATTAAAAATGTCCAGAGCGGATTTTGTAATTCTACGGCTCAAATACACTGTATTAAAAGATGATATAAGAAACATTGTTTCTTACAAACGTATTCATTTCTTCATCCACAGCGTCCAGATGAAATATCATGGCTAAACTTGTCATGACCGTGTTCGGCGTTACCGCGTATTCAAATCTTCACATCTTGATTTTTGACAGATAACAATTTACATCTTTCTCCCTCCCTCTATATCTATCTCATGTAGAAACTTACAGAAACAAACACCGACGTAAAGCTATGCCTCGTTTATTTTTAATTTTTATTATCGTCTATTAAGTGTTGGGACAAAGATCTTAAAGATCCAGACATTGTTATTTTCAGAATCGGGCCGAATACCTGACAAATAATGTTAGTAAATATTGGTGCTGAGATGGCATTAAGTAATATCTGTGTTTCATATAATTTTACAGGAGAAAAAAATCATTAATTTGAAATCGATTGGCTTGGGCATTATCAAAGACAATTTAAGTATTTTATGACAAAAGAAGCACAGTTGGCATCCGAATGCAACACTTATGTTTTTACACATTATATTGGAACGTTTTTGGAAGATCCATAAAAACGAAGAAAACTTCATCTGCACGCATTTGCCATCACAGTACTTTTAATTAGTTAATTAACTTTTATCAATAAATATTATACACTGCGGACATTCATATATCATCACCTAATAATTATAAAACATTTAGAAAGAGAGCCATTTGATGCTGCAAGATTTTTATTTTCTTTTTATTTTATTTTCTGGCAGTAAACCAGAAAGTCCATAGCATTAATTAAAATTTCTTTAAGTGAAGGAAACTCACCTCATGCAACATGCATCTCGGTGATACAGAAGTACCTAATTATTACGAGAAGCCACAGGGCAGCGGTCATCTATAGATGGCATTTCAGAATAATAATAAAACAAATATTTATTCGAAATAACTCGGCTCTGCGTAGATGTGCCATTTTTATTTACTTATTTATTTATTTTATGTACATAAATAAATAGATAGTAGCAAAAACTTTACAGGTGGATTTCTGCCTTGATAATGAGTCGAAAATGTTCAATAGTTATGGACATATGCAAAATCAATGTTCGCATTTTTAAAAAAATATTTCTGGCTTATTTTTGGCAAAAGTTAAACTATTTATTATTACGGTAACTTTTATCTATTATTAAAAATTCATTAATTTCAACACAACTTAAATAAAATGATAAAAACCTTTTAAAAAATTATATTATTAATCAATGATTTATGATGTCCCCCTGCGGATAAAATCCAGTACTGTGTTCCTGAAAAATTTGGACATATGAATATTCGTATAATATGTGTGTACAGTACTGTACAGTCATATTAAAATATGATGCAAAAAAATTTGTGAGTAGATATTAATATAAAATATTACGTGGATATGAATAAGTTTAGACAAAACAAATTTAACTGATTTCACGGTTAAGATAGTTTAATCGATTGACTGACCGTAAAATTCACGGGGATGCAATAATAACATTGAATTAAAATCAACATTCTTGTGTGCAGTCCCTTCATACAAACAAAGTAGGATGTTTCATTTTTAAGTGCAGTGCGAACGTATAAAATTTGATCCACGAATTTCAAACATTTTAATGTATAATATTGTATTTATAGTATCGTATTGTATAATATAATATTTTTTGACAATGATTTTGCTAATGTTATCGGCATTTTGGTCATAATTCCTGCACACATATTTATGTTGTAGAGAAAAATTTTGTCGGTAGATGTTAAATCTTTTAAAAAGTGGTTATAGCTTGTAATAATACTGTTGATGAATATTCATTTTTATAAAAAAAAATCAGCATTATTTTTTCACTTATAAGACGCTTACAAATGGCAAAACTTTGAGTTTTTGTATAATTTTGTTTATTGTCATAGGACCATGGCTGTGGAAGGCAAAGTCACTGGACACGAATGTAATCGGAGCACTGTTCTTTAATTCACTCTAAATGTTTCTAGAATATTTCTCACACTAATTATCTAATTTCGTAATTCCCACTAATTATTTTCGCTGTACTTTGTCTCTCATCTACTGATGCACATTACTTAAACCGCTCAGGTTCGTACTAGAAAACATCTCGTTTGACGGTAGGTATTTTCTTGATTACTATCGCAGGAATCATATACGCTAGCATCATACGCCGCACGATTTCGCTAGTCTATGGATTTTTCTACGGCGTTAGCCCGTTGTCAAACTCACATAAAACAGATTGCGTAATAGCCGGTCGATTCCTTTTTATGGGTTATGTCATTTTCTCCACGTTTCCAGTTTATGAGAATAACCCATTCGATTCCAGATTCGTGTGGACCATCCTAGAACCTTCTAGTATCTTACAATGTTATATAAAAGGTGTATAGTGCTGTAAAATCATCGATTACGTATAATTCGGATTCATCCTTCTGGTGATAATGTAAGATTTTATTAAAATAATTATCAAAAACTAGCCGTTCATTCGTGAAAAGACAAGGAAAATATTAATAACCCGTCAAAAATGACAGTACTTTTACAATTCGGTTCCTAAGGAATAAGTATGTATTTATTTTATTTAAAAAAAGTTTTCGTAAAAAAAAATTTTACGGAAAAAATTTCGGAAAAAAATTTATTATAAAAAAGTAACGGACGTTACACGATGTTATGGGAACAGACAGACAGACAGATGGACGGACAGAAAGACAACGAAATTATTATTATTGGGATTAGTAAACACCCTTACATGACCGCGCAACAATAGCCGCGCGTTGATTGCGTGTCACACTCTATTTATCAAAAGTTTTAATTGCAGCAAGTTACGAATTTACAGACCGACAGACAGATATTTAGATGATTTGATTTAATTAATGAACTTTTATGCTATATGTTTACACAGCGCATGAGAATAATTCATTAACCAATATACCAAATGTAAATCTATTATTTGTCAACATATATAAAATAATGCCAACCACATTTTTTTTATTATATTTTAATTTTTAATACAACAAACCACGAAGCCCAATTTCCACAACGGAACACATTATAAATTACTCAGGCTTGAAAAATCACACGACTTTATCGACCATCGAACCAGGAAATCCAGGTATTCCCCAGTGTTATTACCATTGGACAAGAAAGCCGCCTACATTAAAAAGCATCTCAAATGTCTTTGAATATTCTGTCGCTAATTCACTTGCCAATCCTCGAGGAAAACCTTTATAATATTCGATTGCCACCCAATACAAGAAATATTGAGAACAAAAGCATCTTTAGCAATATTAGAAAGTCAAGACTGTATTCCGTCCTCCGATCATTACGCCACTGGTATCGGTATTTTAGCAACCATTTCTACATACATATTTATATTTCTTTCAGCTTGTCGGTCAAATAATAATAAATAGATATTTTGCCTCTATGGTTCCGCGAGACAAAGTAATGACCGATAATAACATAATAATAATAACCGTAATAACAATATCAGTAAAATAACTTTTATCAGTAAAAGAAATTGTGATTCTACCAATTTTTGAGAATGAATTCCAAGCCTATTTTGCAATTTTTTGATCTCATAATTTAAATAGTAGGTACTGTAAGCATTAAAAATTATACTTTAGCATATCAACTATTAACATAACAAAAAATTATTATTGTTTTCTTATAACAAAACAATCCCATTTTGAAAGGGATATTTTTGCACCCGATTTAAATAAAAATTTATCAAAAGCGGACGTATCACTTTTAATTATAAAACAATGATGAAAAGCCACACAAAGTAGATATTTTAGTTCAGGTCGATTTTTTATTCATGGCACTGTACGGTCGGCCACTTACGAATTTGTTGCATGTATATTTTTTTTAATTGTCAGAATATAATATAATTTTTTAAAATTATTTTATGGATAGGGAATGAAATAATGTTTATCACATTTTAATAATAATAATGACTGTAGATGCCCTTCACCAACTTAAAACCAGTGGTGAAGAAAATAAATTTTGGTTAAAATTTGACAATATATTTTATTATATCAGTATATGGATAACAACCAAAAAATTTCTAAATATTGTAAAATATGATTTAATAGTTATTATTGTCCATGTGCTAAATAGATATTAAATTTAAAACAACATCACACTCCGCACGGCATACATAACCGATAATGGAATCGACCCTGTAATGGAATCTGAAACATCAGCCAGATATCCTATGGTATCCCAGAAAATGAGATGAAGAAGATACTCAATTTATTTTCAAAATTTTTAAAATTGTTTAAGGCACGATTTATACGCGAATTCACTTTGCGCATAATCTTCAAAATGCGCTAAAAAATTTGTAATTCTTATTTCTAAATGATTTAAGTCCCACAAATAGAATTCTTCACTAAATAAATAAATATAGCAAACTAATATAAAAACAAAAATTAAATTAATCGTCTCAAAGAAATTATATGATATTAAATTCAGCCTTTATTTTCGGATCCACCTAATAAGTAGGGTATTAGGACATATACCCGCCAGACACGAATCTACTGGACACATCAGCCAGCACGAACCTTCTGGACACAAACCCCCTATGAAAACCTCCCTGGACACTAACCCTCGCCAGATATAAAAATAATCAGACTCATTACAGGTTTGGTAAGGTTAGGTTAGGTTAGATTAGGTTTGGTTACATTAGCTTTGGTTAGATATTTATTTTTATATAACCACTCGCTTGTCCGCCGTACGACGCATGAATAAATTACCGAAAATTTAATATTATTAAAAACAAACATAATATTTTTTATTATAAATAAATAACAGATATATGATTTTATTTATCGTGATTATTTGTTTTTATAATTCATTTAAAAATACTCGTACATAATAAATAAATGCTTAAATACATTTTTGGGCATGACTACTTTAAGGGACCTCACCGGAAGTCCACTATTTTGTCACGGGGCAAGCGAATGGATAAGGTGGGAGTTAATTGTCATAAGGTTTTTGCAAGAGGGTTAATGTCTAGTTGGATTTTGATGGGGGGTTTGGATCCAGGGGGTGTCCTGACGGGATGGGCCCTAGAACCAATAAATAGTATATTTCAGCGTAATCGGGTCATATACTCGTATGCATGTAAAGACACAATTATTACACAACGCCACAATTTATAATATATATATTATATATATATATAGAGTATATATATATATATATATATATATATATATATATATATATCTATATATATATATTTTCTGGTACAAAATAATTGATTCAATTAAGATTGTGGTTACAAAAAAAAAATACAAATTTATCTCATTACACCAATAATGACTTATTGCAGCTCAATTTCGAGGCGCGCTGTTGACCAAATTTTTAATTGGACATTACAACATGGACATCGTTCAAACATGTGCTGTATTATTGACATACAAATACATTGTATTATATAACACCTATTGACTGGTTCGGTGTTTGAATAAGTGCATACGTAAGCAGGAAATTGCCTACGTATGCAAAGGTTAAGGGGTTCGAATCTTGTAGGTACTTGGCAGCAGTGTGCTAATTTTATTTTCATAGCACAGGATGTTTACTTAGCTATAGGTAGGTAGATTGCAAGGGCATGCACCAGGCATGGACGACACATCGATGCTATCAAAGTAGTAACGATGAACTGTATTGTAACTAGAGGTTGTATTCATCTGAAATAAATACTTTCAAAAGCATATTTTCAAGAAAAATGAATATCAAAACTATTTATTATTATTAGGAAATTCTTTATGGTATCCAGTGAAGGGTTAATATATTATTTAACAATATAAAACATTACCATGGACGAATTGGAATACATCCAATTCCGGTACAAATACGAGTACAAATTTGGTTCGTTTTGAATCACGTCTATTCAAGTGAAGACGTTTATTTAGAGAACCGCGCGAAACAAAAAATATATATTTAAGTACAGTAAAATCCGCTCATTACGATCACTATGGGACCTGCAATTTTCTAAGAGAACTTGAAGCAGAGGATAAGATAATTAATTTTTAAACTCAATTTATGCCTACTGTTTATGACAATTGTACAGATTATAAATATTGAAAAGTTTATACAACATTATACATTAATTTATAATATTATATTACCTACTTCATTTTTTACAAACAACTTTTTCGGAACAAAATAAATTTTATTTGAAAAACTTGTCAAACGTTGATTGTCGGTTCAGGAAACATTTTAATTACTTTCTAATCATCCATAGATGAAACTTTGTCTATGAACCTGTCGGGAAGAATGCTTCCCGTATATTTATAAAAATATACACTGAATTGACACTACGTCGCCTGTGTACGAGTATACATTATTGATATGACTATTAAAAGTATATTTAGAAAAAATTGATTACCAAAATTGATAATAATAGTCGAACTTTGATACGTGGAATATTTTAAACTAAATTTATGTATAGGGTTTTGGGACTGACTGATTATGATACCGATATCCGATTGATAACATTATTCGTGATTGTAATAAAAGGATATTATTCTGTATTTTTATTTATTTTTATGTTTTATTTAATTTTAGCGTTACATATTTCATTTTAGATATCTCAAAAAAAACCTGATACAATAGGTTGGTGGCTATCAATGTCAAGTAGCAAGGGTCAAGTTTGATGACATTCAGCGAGATTCAGCGAGAGAGAGTCTTTTCATAGTCTCTAAGAACACCAATTTTTTCACGATATCATCGTGTTTGATAACACGATGATATCGTGTTATCAAACATAATAAGTATTAATAATATAATAATGCTCCACCTGTCGATGAGAGATTCGGATTCTCTCGAAGTATAATATCGAGTATTTTAATAAAACTCAAGTAGAGATAACGTCTATATTTTACACTCAATCTAATGATCAATATGATTAATTTTTACAACTTTAACGCCGAACCAAATGGTTCTGACCAGAGTCGCAATAAAGCTTCGATCTTGCTGGATATTGTTGAGATTATCCGTAGCATATTTGGAAGTTTATTCTTTTAATTTCTGCCGAATTTCTGACATCGCGAGTGAAGTTCAGCACGTAAACTATTTGTAACGGCTTTACTTGATTAAAAATCTGAGATTTTGTTTTATAAGCATTCAGTTAAAAGAATAATACTCATTATTTTAATTTATTATTAAGTTAAAATCTTTTTAACTATGTGATAAAGGTTTTAAAAAAATCACGCAGGAAAATACATTAGTTTTTAAAAACAGTTTCTTTTAAAACGTTAATTGTAAGAAGAATATATTTTATCAATTAAAATTAATCATTAATATGCAATATTATTGGAAAAAAAACTTATTACATGTCCATAGAGCCCACAAAGTGTCTCTCTATATATATCTCTCTATATAAAAAAAAAAATATCTCCATTTCTAAAACATCGTTACTTCGGTAAATTATTAATTGTTTAAATCATTTAATTTATATATTTTTAGAACCAAAAATGTATTAAGCAATATAATGTAAACCTAATGAATAAATTTTATGAATATTTTTTTATGTATTTTCTGGGAACGCAATTACTGGATTTTTTCCTCATGGGAATAATTAATTATTAATAAAGATAAATTATAGAAGTTTCACAGAGACGAAGCTATTTATATGGAAAACGTGTATAGAAGTCTTTACAGGGTGGCCCAGGGCTAATGCCTCTACGAGCTGGCTTAAGCGATCACAATGCAACTTTACAAATTCCACCGTAAGAATCCACACATCCACACACTTTCAAATTTTTGAAATTTGTATAAGCATATGTTCTAAATCAGTTTCTTTCATATATTCGAATGGACTGCCTAAGAATGATAATAATTAATTGTCGATGCACAGTTCTCCATTTTTTGCGGTGTTTTTTATTTATATTTATATAATTATAATAATTTTTCTTAAATTTCAAGATACCGAGTGTTTTACTAAATATTTACTTTCTCAATGTTTTCGATTTCAACGTTAACCTTGGAGAGAGCATTGTAGGCAATAATACTATTTTAATTATTTAAAAATTTGCAAGTAAAATGTATGAAAAGTTTTTTTCGGAATCTTTTCTTAGTAATAAATCAATACAAGGGCAGACAAGAAACCTCTTGTCTCGTATTGTTCCAACCTAGACTAATTGGCCCACCCATAACGCTATAATAAAATTCGTTTTTAAGTATACAATAAATAAAAAATTCAGCTGTCATTTCTCCTTAATTTTTGGAGCTGACAGCTCGGTAATGAGACATAAGCAATACATGAATTCCTACTTCCCCAAAATAATATTGCTTCGAAAATGATGTTGTAGCTACTAGGCACGTTGCTACTTTCGTAAAATAATAAAATCATATGAAAAAATGTTTAAGAAGCACAGATTGTTTAAAATTTTTTAGATGTTTTAATATTCGAATTACTGCAAGAATAAAAATTAGAGAAATTAATGAAATGTATTTTAAAGAAATCTATTTAATTTTTTCTCCTGGATAGTTTAGTTAATGTATAATTTTCCGTTGTAATTTTTCATTGATTGATGAATGGTTTTCTGGATTGATATTTAACTTTTAATGATTTAGCAGGTCTATTTTCAAAGATGCATTTCTTGATTGTAAAATTTCAAGTATAGGGGGGCGAGCACTCCTGTTTTTTCTAGTAAGAGGAATAATAATTAATAATAACTCGAAATAAATATTTTTAAATTCATCAATAAATTATCTCGCTTTAAGAAAAGATCTTCGCTACGGTCAACAGCGGCATTCTTCTAGATTTATTATTTTCCCCTCAAGGCAAGACTGAACTTTTGAGCTTTTAAAGAAATTCATTAAGTCGTGAAGAATTGGGACAAGAAAATATAATATGATGTTGAGAAGTTGATGGTCAATACCTTTTGACAACAGATGGTTCACCATGTCCCAATTACTATCGACATAAAAAATAATGTAAAAATTAAAACACTGGAAATAACAAATAAGGTATTCCGTCAAAGGCTTGATAATAATCGTGACGCCATATTGATTATGGTCTTTGACATAATTATGGTCTTTTTTTATACACACTATCAAATTAGCTGGTATCTGTGTGAAAAAATTGTAGACCAATAAATTGTTGGATGTGTTATGATAATTCTTAAAATACAGTGACCATTTTTCGCTTGATGCTGCAGATCAGAAAATATATGATAGTCCAGTTACACGTATTTCCGATATGGGAGCTTTTGCTCATAGAACGGTCTCGGTTCTTTGGTGGGTCGCTCTTCACTGTCCAGTCATACTTCGTTTTTTTTCTATTTAACAGGAAAACTTTTCGCAACCTGGCGTATTTTAACAAAACTAAAACATAAGTGCGCAGTTCCAAGATTGACTTATTATCAAGCCTATTTACCTGACACGAGACAGCTTTCGGCGTAACAAATTAATAGTGCGTCTTTGATTTATAGTGAGCATGTAGGTATTCCACGTTTAACACTTAACTTGCTAATATATTTCAACTAGGCTTTGAGTCGTGAGGAATGTATCCATAGTTTTAATGGATAAGATCTCGCTGTAATTAATTATTCTAATTATGTAAAGCTTTTTTGAGTATCACGTGTACATGCCCCTCTTAAAATATTACACAAATTTAAAACCAGAGCTCACCGAGATTGTCAATTTAGCCAGATAGGGCTCACCTTCAATTGAGTAGTTTTTTTTCTATTTCTTGGTATTTGCACATTTTCATTTTCATGCAACCAATTAAGTAAGACGTACAATTGCATAACAATTTAATATTGTGTCTAACACACTGTGTACTCGGTTTATTTTGAATATTTCTTCAGCTACGTGTACCGATCGCGGCACACTTAGATGTGACATCCATTTGACAAACTTATTTTTAAATACATACTTACATACGTTACATACATACTGATGAATCAAGGTAACTATTTAAAGAATATTACATGAACATTTTTTGGCAGAAAATTTATTTTTTACTTTTAAATAGGTACCTTCATTTAAAGATGTCATGTAAGATTCCGTCCAGACAAACAGATGAAGCTAATATAATATATAAGCGTGGTGATTTATAAACAGATAGAACGAGATTTTCGATGACGCTAAAAAACTATTGTATACAAACAAATCATGGCTTATTTACTTGAATAATTTCTTCGTCTTAAAGCACCATCTCCTACAGGAGGTCGGTGATCATATTGGCGAACACGAATCTCTTCACCGGCGCAAGGAACAATTCAGTCAAGTTACGCAGTCTTGAGATGCGATGTCTACTTCAAAAGCACGTTGGAAAAATGGGAGATATAATAATAATCAATATATCAATATATATATATATATATATATATAGAAACCCGTGTTTCCCTATCCGCCAAATTTTCTTCACAACCAGATAATACCACCCCTGGTGGTTATGGTGGTGGATAGCCCTTGGTGTCCCATTGAAAATGTGCGAGTTTGGTGGGGGTGGCTGAGCGTGGGTGGGAGTGGGTGACAAAAATGTGCATTCTAGCACATTGTTTTGTTATGGGAAGGCCGTAAATACTTCAGATTGTTCCAGAATGGGCCCGCCGACTGTGTCGGTAAGTCTAGAAGCTTCCGGAAAAATCCGCTCTAGAAAGTTCTGGAAGGAGAACGTTCTAGAAAATTCCCAAAAGTTCTATTGGGTTCCAAACTAAGTGGCGGAGTGTGCCGGTGAGTCAAGAATGTTTCAGAATGTCCTGTAAAGCTCTAGAAAGTTCTGGAAGGGGAGTGTTCTAGAAGATTCGCGAAAATTCTATAAGGCTCCAAACTAAGAGAAGAGTCGAGAAGTTTCCAGAACGTTTGATAAAGGTCTTTAAAATTTTGGTGGCGAAGTGTGTGTGTGATTCTATAAGGTTCCAGACTGTTCGATAAAGTCAAGAATGTTCTGGATGGAGAACGTTCTAGAAGATTCACGAAAGTTCTATAACGTTCCAAACAGTATGGCGGAGTGTGTCTGTGAGTCTAGAAGGTTCCAGAATGTTCGATAAAGCTTTGGAAAGTTCTGGAAGAAGAACGTTGTAGAAGATTCTTTATTCTTCTAAAGAATGTTCTCTTACGTTCCAAACAGTGTGACGGAGAGTGACTGTGAGTCTAGAAAGTTCCAGAATGTTCATTAAGGTTCTCGAATGCTTTAGAAGGTTCTGGAAGGAGAAAGTTTAAAAAGGTTTTATAAGGTTCCAAACCGAGTGGCGTTCATCGGTGAGTCTAGAAGTTTCCAGAAGATTAAGAGAAGGTTCCAGAATGCTCTAGAAAGTTCTGGATGTAGAAAGTTTCAGAAAGTTCTATAAGGTTCCAAACTGAGTTGCAGAATGTGTCAGCGAGTTTTAAAGGTTCCGGAAAGTTCTAGAGGGTTCGAGAATGCTCTAAAAAGTTCTGAGAGGAGAAAGTTCTACAAGCTATCAGAAAGATCTAAAAGTCTAGAGGTTCCAGAAAGAATTATAATGCTTAAGAAGGTTCTGGAAAGGGAAAGTTCTAGAAGATTTCAGGAAGTTCTATAAGATTTCGGAATGCTTTAGAAAGTTTTGGAAAGTTCTCTCTGATTGTGCGCTAAAATATCTGTTGATATTTTGGCAAAGTGAAGACGGTCCAGCAAGGCAATCCAATCACAGGTGCCGAAACCAGCAAAAAAGAGACAAAAAAGCAAAAAAATTCTTGTTAAAGTTGTAATTAAAAACAGATTATATTGGCATATAAAAAAAAATTATAGATGTCGTGGTCAGTGGTAGGTGGAATAGGTGAACGTCATATTGTGTAAAATAATCATTTAAGGCAGTTATACGATAGGTCGTTGTGTTCTTGAAAATTTTAAATATTGATTCATACTCTAGCAAAAAAATAGATATCTCATTATTACCAGCGATGAATTCTATATACTGGCTCATGGGGATGACATGGGTGGAATCGATGTTATATATTGTGTAAAGTTATCAATTAAGCCAGCTATGTGAGTCCTATAAATACCCAAAGACTTCCATACTTACTTTCACATATAAATAGCACTGTCTCTCTGAGATATTTACGACACATCAGGGCTCAGTAATATAAAATCCACAAATCGTCAATAATGTTTTCAGGAGAGAGAAAACTGTATTGACTGTAACAGTAATTGAACTGTAGTAGGGGGAACTTTTGGACACCTATTTTTCCTGGGCCCCAATGTGTGTATTGTCTGCTTTAGACATTATTACACTACCGAGTAAACACAAGCTTTGAAAATGTGTCCAAGGATTGCTCGAGGAGACCATCCAACCTTTAAGATTGTTGGTGAGTTTGCTCTCTCAGCCACCAGGCTACGAATACTGAAGCAATAAATAATTTTACTATAAGACATTAATTTGATAAATAACTAACTATCTGATAAAAAAAATTGCAGCGATAAAAATTAAATAAGTTTTAAAATGTTTATTCCACCCAGCCTCATTAATCAAGATATTTTAATGATATGCAGTTATACGACACATGACTATGACGTCAGGAACTATCGTTCTAAATTTTGTTGTAATATCTGTGAGTCGTTTAACTGCCTAGCGAACATAAAAATTCATAAGAAAATACATACAATATGTCAGGGGCGTTGTCTACTGAGAACATTGAAGCATGACTTGTTCCTAAACATATATTTTAAATAAAATCGAAATTAAAGATATATCTCGTAATATTCCTAACAAAATAATTATCATATTATTCAGATTTCAATATTTCATAATATTCTGCTACATAAATATTTAATTTCGTTATTTGTTACCAAATATACATATGCATAGGAAAAAGTCATGCTTCAATGTTCTCACTGCATGCGCCTGCAATATGTAATATGTAGAAAGTAGTAAGAAAGAAAGTAGTAAGAAGTAAAAGAAATTACAAAATGTAAACAGTAGACACAAAAGAGAAAAAGTGATTAAAGAAAGAAAAAATGTTAACAAGATAAATACAACAAATAATAAATCATATATACAGGAAAACTATAAAATAGAAGATTAATAGATTTGCCTTTTTAATGAGTATAGTGTACGAGCATTAAATATATCAACTGAACTGTGTTGATATCTAGGCGTATGTGTTGAACTGTGTTGATATGTATAAGCGAATTCATACTACAGTTAGTGCGCCGGGTACCTACATAAAATAACTCGGTCTGTCGCGAAACAGACCGCCCAGGTTTTGTAATCATTTGTGATCATCTCAGTTTTTTGTTTGTGTTTTGTAATCATCTCAGAGGATTCCAATACACCGTTAATGATTTTATACAGACAAATTAAATCACTTACAGACCTTCTAGACGATAGCTTCGTTATAGAAAGTACATTATTATCAATGATTGTTATTATTATGCGAGAATTACAATGAACTTGGTGTTTATCATGTAAGTGCGTTTGTTTAAATCACCGCACATCGCTACTGTCTAAACATCTCATTCTTTCTTACTATCGAGTAAACTTCTTATCCAAACACACATTACACAAACATACCCCCATAATAATATATTAGGTATGCCATGGCAGTTTGACGGGAGAGTTTTCCATAGCTCCATGCATAGTGTATGTGATAAAATTACTATGTTAGTTACACCTAAAACATAATGTAATTGAATGTAAGACCTTTCCAAGAAAAACTAATTATAAATTTCATAAAAATAATTTCATGTTTCGACGTAATCTCCCGCAGTTCTACAGCCCAGCGAGTCTCAAATTTGTTCAAACCAACTGAAAATATTTTTTTCGGAAACTCTTCAAATAGGTCTTTAATTTGGCTATCATCTCTTCATCTGTCCCGAATCTTTTTTAAATTTGAGAACAAGAAGTAATCTCTAGGAGCCAGATTTAGTGAATATGATGGATGAGGAAGAAATTCGTGATCCAATTCGACTTATTTAGCAATTGCAACAGCAGATAAATGAGAGGGCGCGTTTTCGTAATTATACAACACTTTTTTCTTGTACAGATGCGGAAAAGTATCAGCAAATAGCATGATCAGTAAAAGTAGTAAAAGTTTAGATAAACATATAGTTTCTGCATTTTCAACGAACCAAACAACCCGTTATCTGCTACTCCATTAACCCTAGAAAGATAGTATGCGGAAAATTGACGCATGCGTGTTTGATATATTGCTCTCTCTTTATAAATAGTGCGAATTCTTCGCTATGCGTTCAGGACATCTCACTCGTCGCTTGGTACTTTCGTGAGGCGCGCGTGTGACTGAGGTGAATGTCACCAATTTTGATATATAACGTCCGCGTGAGTCAAAATGACGCATGATTATCTTTTATGTGACTTTTAAGTTGATACGTGCCAAAGCTGTATCTGACTCTTTATGTCCTATTATATATAACATATCCAAATTATTTAGTTTACAAGTCAAAATGACTGATTGTTAATAAAAATAATTTTTGTTGATTATAGAAGAGGTTTAAAGTTTTTGTTATTTTTATTTAAATAAACAAATATAATAAAATACATAACTTGTGATAATTCTTATTTTATCTATGTGTAAATATATAATAACGGTTGGTTTATTCAAAACAATAAATAAATCTTGACGTTACAGCTAGTTAAATCTCATGCGTAAGATTTTACCCTTGATTATCTTTTACGTACATCACAATATGATTTTCTTTTTAGGGTTAACACCCAGCCCTAAGATCTGGAAAAATATTAGTTTTTGCTGATTAACTAATTTTGTAAAATTAGACTAAAAACTCTACATAAACAAATGATTGATCTTTAGTTATATATCAATTGTGAATTCGAGGCTAAATAATATAATTCCACAATGCTTCCAAATCAACTTCACGCAATATAACTTATTACTGTCTTTACACGATATACTTTGCACCTTTTACATGATTTTTATTTAGATTTTTTCGTCCTACTATAGTCACATAATGTTACGTAACTTAAGATAAAAACAAACTTACGAAACTTACTTATTGTTCAAGAAACACACTAAATGCAAAAGCATTTAACAAGATCGAAAGGTCTCAAAAAAAGTTAAACCGCGTTCTACTTTACGCGAAATAAGATTTCACAGCACAACCGAAAATGTCGAGTCCGTCTTGCAAACACTGATGCATTGATCAATTCAGCTCAATTATTACACTTGTAAGTGCTACTACATTAATAGTAAGCCCTACCATACGGCAGCACATATTCATCCGTATTCTGAAAATAACAATGTCTGGATCTTTAAGATCTTTATCCCAACACTTAATAGACGATAATAAAAATTAAAAATGTCCAGAGCGGATTTTGTAATTCTACGGCTCAAATACACTGTATTAAAAGATGATATAAGAAAGATTGTTTCTTACAAACATATTAATTTCTTCATCCACAGCGTCCAGATGAAATATCATGGCTAAACTTGTCATGACCGCGTTACCGCGTATTCAAATCTTCCCATCATGACATTTGACAGATAACAATTTACATATTTCTCCCTCCCTCTATATCTATCTCATGTAGAAACTTACAGAAACAAACACCGACGTAAAGCTATGTCTCGTTTATTTTTAATTTTTATTATCGTCTATTAAGTGTTGGGATAAAGATCTTAAAGATCCAGACATTGTTATTTTCAGAATCGGGCCATTTATATGTGTAGGTACCTACTCCGGACAGCCTTATAAGGATTTCCGTTGTTCGGGCCATATTTCGTGAAAAACATAAAAAGTCCCTATTTTAAATTAAAACCTAAGAACGAAATATTGACATGTCAATTGACAATATTGTTTTCTTCTAGCGTATGATGGGACAAGTTAACTTGAGCAATAACTGTAAGTAATATAACATATTATTGGCAGCTTGTACGCCAACTCGTAATAACGGTTATCCGTTATTATTCAGTTTAGTGGTGAAACTTGAAAGAAAATTGTACGGTACATTGGACATTTCCTATAAATTATAATTTCGTAGATATAGATACACACGTTTATGATATACAGGTCTAAAAAAATGAAATGATTTTCATGCGTATTTTATTGTAGGTAATGTTATGTCATATACATAATATAATAAAAATGATGCTTAAAAATTCTAATCAAAAGTATAGATATTTCATTACCAACAGCGCCATCTCTACTGGTTTATGGGAACGACAAATTTCAACTGCAACAGGTGACAGTAGTAAAAATACAACTCAAATACGAAACAATGTTTGCAAGTTAAATTTGATAGATCATGGGTGGAATTGTGAACGTTACATTTTGTAAAGGGATCACTTAAGCCAGTCATACGATAGGTCGTAAGCCCTACGAACACCTAAAAAAGACTTCCATACCTACTTTTCCATATAAAAAGTAGCTTCGTCTCTATGAGACATCTATAATATTTTTCTTGATAGGGGTATGATTTTGACAAGTGCATTTTGTGGTCATAATTGAGATATTTTAAATTTGAAATTAGTAATATTTTTAGTACAAATATGATCATATTGATTTTATCTGAATTTTAAAATATTATTTTATTTTGATCTATCTTACGAGAAAACCAGATAATTATACATAAGTTAAATATAAATAAGGTTATAATTTTACAATGAAAGGTGTTCTAAAGTACTTAAATTATTTTCCTTAAACCATGGTACACTTACTGGTTAAAAGTGATAATTAAAAGTGACGAATTGTGAAAAATCAGTTATCAATCATCGATACAATCAGATAGGTACATCTAAATCTCAAATAACGGTTATGGTGTAACCGGTTAAAATGTCATCGTTTTTGTACTTCAAATTCAATCTTTTGTGAAACAAATATAACCATACTATATAGTGATTGTACTGTACCGAGTATCATCTTTGTAATAATTTAAATTGGCGATATCTTTTAATTCGATCAAGACGGATTTATTAAAATCAATTAATCCGAAAATGATTTACAACGAAGGATTAGAATGAATCTACTAAGTCGAGTTCTGGAAAATCACCGCTTATAACAAATTTGCTTCTATTTGAAATTAGGCAGATAACAGGAATCATCAGAATCTTCTATATCCAGCATCAGTAGTCCCGTTGTTCGGCGTAATCGCCGTGCCGATAAAATATATATTCTAATAAAATGTTTTATAGATGGCAGCGCAGTCATTGCTAAGATCATTTTCGTTAGTAAAAACGGATCTAAATTTAAATATTTACCATTTTATTTGCAAAAGGGTGGACCCGGTCTTCAAAGGGTTGAATTTGAAGTACAAAACCCGCGATAGTAATAGCCTAATCACCTCGTAACGCTACAAAGATAATTCGCAGGTGTCGGAGGCATGGAAGGCGTTCGCCTCGCACGTGCGCGAGCACGACGCGCTGAAGCTGACGCTGCGGCACCTGCGCGTGCTGCCCGGGCGCGCCGCCTCCGTGGCGCACCAGCTCGTGGACCGGCTGCGCGTGGGAGACGCGCCCAGGGTCAAGTGCCGGCTGGGCACGCTGCGCGGCCGCGCGCTCACCACCAAGACGCACCCGAGGAAGCAGTATTACAGCTTCAAGGGGATCAGGTAAACCAACTCTGCACGAATATTCGTCAAAGTGAACATATTATCACGGGATCATGGCGGTGGCGGGAAAATGAAATACTTTAAATGAATTAATTTTTTACTATAGTATTTTGCTATTACTTTGTAGTTACTCATTATGAATATAATTAAACGACGAATTAGTTTATCACCACTTAATTTTTGGTAAAACCAACCGGTTTCGGAAACAACGTTCCTTCGTCATGAACAATCATACCTCAGTGTCAAGTGTCCAAATGGGGGTAAATGTGGGGGGTGCGAAAGAAACAGCTGATAGGGTGAAAGGAAACATATTCAAGATAGGACTGTAAGTTAGATTTTTTTCTGACACGTCACATACTAGCCTCGCTTAATCTAAAATTGTTAAAATTATGTAAGTATTTAATTAAAAATTTCACATATTGATTTAGAAGAGAAAAAACAAAATATATTACAAAAAAAATACAAAATGTTGTTTCCCAATAGCAATAATAATAATGATGATGATGATTAGTTGAACAGGCTGTGTGCCAGGCCCAATGCGCCAATATGAAACTTATTAGAATAAAAAATAATATTTTCATGTTTTTTCTTCTTCTTCACAATATGATATTAAGTTTTCACGTAATGAATGCAAAAAACTGGTAAGACTTGATCGATGACTTAAGTGGTTCGGGAAAATTCAAGGGTAAATATTTTTTGACGGCATCTCTAACAGGTTTATTACAGTGACTATGATCACATTATAATTAAATAATTATGTTAAAAAATATTGAGAACCTTGGAAATAACCCTTTATAAGCTTTTTAACCAGTAAGTAGCTTAGATATCACAATTCACTTAATAACTATGAAAATAAATGTCATCCCTTCAAAAGCTTATTTTAAAAACAAGTACTATTTTAATGTAGAAACTATAATATCTAATAGTATAAGTTAAAATTCGAGGCTTGATAGTGAATCTTTGGGTCAGATAATGAATTACGGCGTAAATACTACAATAATGAATTTTAAGCTTCGTTATAAACATTTCAACACAATACTAAAGTTAACATTGAGAGACAAATCCCCCTATTCTCAGAATAATAATATTTTTATAGTAGGTGATTATTATCTCAACACAATAGAAGGGACGTACTTTAATCAATCGATCAATATTTATTTATTTTCAAAAAATACATATTATACAAGGAGCTTAAACTATAAACTAAGTATAAAACCTTGATTTATGCACCCTCAAATAGAATTAATCTTGATTTATGGGAGTGGCTATCGACATGTAAAAAAATTTATTAAAAGAAATTAAATGATATAAGTGATCTAAGAAGTACAAGCGATTATTTATTTATATTAGAATAATAAACGTATTTCTTTATTTTATTTTATTTATTTTTATGAAAAGTTAACAATAGATCCTAAATTAATATACATGAGATAAAAAAGTTAAATATGCCAATTATTTATAATGTTTACATTCCAGTGATTTTTAATTTTATTAATGATATTAGTGTGACAACATGAGATAATTTATGGTTTCAAAATATGTTGAGAAGTGGTGGGAAGCGCAGAGTGGGACGCAAGATTAGGATAAAGGAATACTTTTATGGGAATACTTATATGGGAAGAACTTTTCAGCATCTTCATTGCTAACATGAGATCGAAAAGAGCGAAATAAAGTAGAGAAACGTAACATAAATTTATCCAAACTTGAATAAGTATTTAATACATGATTATGTAACTTTTTATGTTACTAAATATGGATCTAACGAACACGGGGTCAATCGATGCAAATTAATGATATTGAACTAAAACTTGAAGAAAACCATACATGCTGACCTTGTATTAATTAATGTTTTATATTTGGACACTTTAAATATCATATATACTAGTTTGAATTACGAAATATTAAAACTTGACTATAATGTATACTGCAAAAAATACACAATTTACATTCATTTTAACAGATCACGGGAATGTAAATAAATACATTGAATATTGTGTCTTAACAGTTTGTCCGTGAAAATTACCTTTCAAGGTGTTTTTTCAATTTATTGACCAAAATATCTGATATCAAAAAACACAATGTACATTTTTCAATTTGTATGCAGCTTGGTGCACGTCCAGAATTGATCGCTGTCCCGAATTCAGGGTAAAGAGACTTAATTGTTTATTTGTCTGGTGCTGTAGATACATTCATCTTTGTTCGGTTATTAAAATTGATGATTTGATTGTGTCCCTTATATGGAGAGCTTATAGGGACCTCCTTATAGGGCACTCTAGATATTAAAGTTTGTTCGACAAAATAATTTTAGTACCGATCGTGACAATATTTTTTAACATAATAATTGAGTTCGTTTTTTTATTTTAAATACTACATACAAATTTGGGTGATAAATATAGCTAAGTAAAAAGTATTTTAAATGTTAATTTAAGCAATAATTTAATCAGTTGTAACTTGTTTCTACATGCATTATTTCCTACGTTAGATATGGATGACCTTAGTTCACAATTGTCAAAACACACAAATATATTAATTGGTGAACATTGCATTGCTCATACAGGACATAACCCCTAGGACACCCTATAAAGACTTCATACACGTTTCCCATATAAATAGGTTCGTCTCCGTGAGACTACAATAATTTACCTTAATTTTTCATTATTTATTTGATTGTTCTTGTATTATATACTTTTTTTTTAAGTAGTTACATGTTTTTTTTATAATAAATTGACTCTATATTATAACATTTTTACAGACATTATACTCCCCATAATATGAGCGGAGTATTTACAAGCTAAATTAAAGTATAAAAGAAGAACTAAAGAATTAATGTATAAAATAGACACTCGGGCATTTATTTTGTGATTTATATATATAACATTACATCACCTAAACAGCACGAAAAAAAACTGGTTGCTTTTAAATTGAAACTCTAACAAACTAGCCAAGTCAAAGTTTGTTAATTTAATACGCAAAAATCTTTTGAATCCCACACAAAAAAAATGTTTAAGGTTTTTTTTATATATATATATTTTTATTATTATTTATCTTTCTTAATATTATTTATTTTCTTAATATAGTTATTTATCAATAAGATAATTGAAATGGCCTGAAAGATTCCAACAGTTCATCAAAACATTTTTTAAAATGAATATTTTTTAAATAAAAATATAACAAATAAAATTATTAATACCTTGCAGAAAATGAACTTAATTTTTTTACAATGTTTTCATAATAATGTTGTAATATATTATAATTAACGAATATTTTGTATAAACCGTTTAAATGTAGAGATTCGATTCTCGACGTCTCGCTGGTATCATATCACAGTGCCTTCCGGAGAGTGTCCTCCCGCCACGGCGGTCAAGAACGTATGTCCTTGAAATCGAGAAATACGGTCGAGAATTGAATCTCTATACATATATTTGTTTGTTTCAATATCTTAACATGCACACAAAACAAACATTTAGTTGAAATATGGAAAACATATAAAACATGAAGCGCAAAGTTACGTTTTCTACGACATGGCGTACCCTCAATAACCGAATTCAGGTACCCTGCCATGCCGCTCACGAAAACATTCCGTAGGCTCTATTATCATCTTGCAACACCTGTCCGAACGTATGCGGCACATTGCGAACGCAGAAAAAATGATCTCGTTTTGACATACAGAAAAAAACGTAATTAATTACTCGATAGATACATAGAATTAGTATGGCACACACAACGTAAATACGAATTAATTAATGCTTTAAATATTTTATTCTTCTACGATTGTTTGGTTTCGGTAAATCAAATATAGATCAATCCATAATTTATGCTATCAAGAACTCAAAAGTAGACAATTATTTATATATTTCAAAATATTGAGGTCATTATGTTTGCAATAATTGTTTTAAAATTCTGTCTTGCACAGCGCTTCTGTTTAAATTTGTGTTGGATTCACTCGATTTCCCCATTTTATTTAGTAGGACAAAATGCAAAGCAATAAAGGCAATAAAATTAATATATTTTATTTGTTTTAACATCTACTAAAATATGTACATTGGCAGAATAATTAACACTCTTGTCTATTCACCGCTTTTTCGTTATTGAAGCGTCACTGTCTACTTACTCGGTCTACACTGTTATCTTTTGCTCTCGTTCTAATGTGGTTGTTTCATTGTTTATACACCAATTTAGATTAAGTTAGAGTACCTAGTATTAATAACAGTTTCAAAATGGAAGCAATTTACTTTGTAATGAATCATTTTATAACTTCTTTAATAACTGCAAAATGACTTTGTGGTAACATTATTTATGTTAATAATAAGAAAAAAAATGTATAAACCGCTTTTTATTGAAATTTCAACATTTTTCGGACGCAATGGTCCCTTCATTGGGCTACAACGTATAGGTACTATTTTTTTAATTCAAAGTATAGACATTTAACAAAAACAAAAATAAATATATGGGAGTTGAATAAATAATTAAGAACGAATGCTTAAAATTTAAAAAATAAGAATGAATCATATTTCTAAATCCTTAATAATATTTAAAAAAGGTTTATTTCCAAAAAATTATTAGCTAATTCAGAATAGCTATTGCTATTTAAAATATCTTAAGTGCTCCTTAATTTTTATATCAAAATTTCTACACCTACACCTTTTATTTTTGATTTTTTCTATGTCTATACCTAATGTCTATACTAAGAATTTTAATTTTCAGTAGGTATACGTTGTATCCTGATGAAGGAACCATTGGCCCCGAAACATATTGATAATTCAATAAATAGTGGTTTATACATTTTTTTCTATTTATTAATAGTCATATTAATATAGTAATCTCGTTGTCTGTCTGTCCCGTAAATTCCTGAAAGTCACGACTAAAAAACAAAATATCACGGCTGGAGGAAGACTTGAACATCGGACGCGCGGACGGCAACACAGCAACTGACCGACATAGCCACCACCGCTTCTCCATGGCCCGTCAAAAATATACTACAAGAGCAGGGCTCAGCTGAGACCGTTAATTTACGCCTCCTATGTACGACGTCTGAGGGCTTTTTATTATGTATAAAAAAAAAAATAATACTTAAATTATGTTCCGTGAATTTTCACGGGTGTACGGCTTCTTTAAATATTAATCAGAATCCAGTAAATAGGAGCGGATAACAGGAAAGATCCCTTTGACGTCATAACCGCACACTTTTACAAGATAGAATTGACAACATATGTTATTTGTTCAATACGATACAGGCATTAAATTATATACATTTATAAAAGCACAAAGGTTTTGTGGCAAATTTATTTCGATTATATGTCGTCGATCGTCGGATTTTCTCACTCTCGCTATTTCCCTAATTGAAAACTTGCTCCGTCGCGTCGCGCTACCTTTCATGCGGTTGGTCCTGACCTTCGTTCCGGCAATATTCGCATTGTTCATCACTGGTGGCGATTATCTCTTACGGAATATGTCAACAGAAGAGAC
Organism: Agrypnia vestita; assembly: GCA_016648135.1. NCBI lineage: Eukaryota > Metazoa > Arthropoda > Insecta > Trichoptera > Phryganeidae > Agrypnia > Agrypnia vestita. Next base: position 50,410 of record JADDOH010000545.1, read on the forward strand.
TTGAGAGATTTTTAACTGGAAGCAATCTTACGTGTGCAGATGTTGTTCCCATTTGGAAATAACTCTCGGAAATAAATTTCGGAAGCTCCGTGGACACACCGTTGACATCATGTCTCGGAGAAACTCCGCATCGCGCCTCAAATTCGCCCTAATTGTACGTCAAATATAACTTCTTCAACCATTGATTTTCAGTTCGATCGATTAAGAATTTTCGAAAGAATATATTCGATAATTTCTTCACCATTGTCAATTCATTAAATTATTTGAAGTTATTTAGAAATTTTGTTTATTGTCATTAAATTAAGAGTGTGGAATGAACAAAGTGAATGCAATGCTGGCTGTAGTGTGGTAGATAGAATAAAGAAAGAAGTGCTGAGATGGTTTGGTCATGTGGAACATATGAACGAGGAAAGGATGGTTAAGAAAATATATGAGGCGAGTGTTGAAGGCAACAGGAATAGAGGCCGTCCGCGAAAGACCTGGCACGATCGGGTACTACAAGTATTTGAGGATGGCCCTGTTAAAAGCTGCAACAACCGTATGAGAAAAGTGGTGTGCCAGGATAGAAGAGTGTGGCGTTCAATCCTCTCTGCCTAGCCCTGCGGGGAAACGGCGTGATGGTTAGTTAGTTAGTTAGTTAGTCATTAAATTTAATCATTGGATCTTTGACGAGTGGCCCTTTTGGTGTGTGGATGTTTTGTGGCGTGGGTCTTTGGACTAAATGTACCTGGACTTTTTTGGTTGTATTCTTACATTATTTATCTCCACTGGCTCTAAAACCCATTCAGGTTCATGGACGACCGCACTAACTTCTTCTAAGCATCTCGGTCTTGAGCTGCCACGCGGAAAAGTAGCCGCATTCCTTTATTGCATAAAAAAATGCTTTTTGATATTGGTATTTTCAAAAAAGTATTCGACCCAAAAACCACGTAATAACTCGTAACCCGACACGGATATAAAAGTACTCGAGATTTTTCACCTTCCTGAACGCGACAATTTTGCTTATTGACATATCCGCTGAGATGGAAATGGGCTTTGACGCTGTAACATTTATGACAAATTCTTGTATTTTTGGTGACATTTCCACTCACCCAATATTTTTTTTGGTTGAACATTACGACCACGCGCTTGGTGTATTTGCCTCGGGAATTTATAATAATTAGGTTGCGAAGTGCGGTGCCTCGTGGAAACGTGATTACAACCCAAAAATAACAATACGTTGTGTGCGAATTTATCTACAACAGAATGCGAATTTCATAAACAGTTTGCAAGATTTAAAAACGTCCTTCCGTTATGAAACACTGATTTGTTTTCCCGTTCTCTAGTTATTAAATGTCAAACAGTCTTTGTCACTTCAAAATTGGCGCTTAATTTGAATACCCAAGCAAAAAATGAGACACTTTCTTCGTCCATTTCGCTTTTGGACCGCGATCAAACTGAATTTCTTTCAGAGACCTTTCGGAGAACAAAATATCAAGAAAAACATATTATTTACGAAATTTGCGTTAACATTGTTGATATAAGCTACTGTAATGATAATTCACTTTTTGCAAAAAATAAGTCAGAAATATTGAAAAAAAGTGCAAACTTTGATATTGCATATCTCCATAATTATATAGTCTCGGTTGCTTGAAATTTTTTGACTCACTATCAATGCAGGAATCCACCTGTAAAGTTTTTGCTACAAGCTGTTAGACACCCTGTATATAAATATATGTAACTCTATTTTTTCAATACCAATCTACCATAACAGGAAAATATACCTAAATTATATTCGTAATGCATTACATTAACACATTCGGAAAATATAATTTTTGAAAGGACTACCTACTATTGTTTATTTATTTGCTTCAAATTTTAACTAAGTAATAACTACAATTCTGATTGGTTTTGTAATGTATGTTTCGTAATAAAATGAGGTTTTTAAAAAAACGAAAAGATAAATGGAATATGTAAAAGAAAGGAATGTCGATTTAAGGAGTCGCTCATTTATTAAAGTTTGATCGGCTGTGGCCCCTCCAGATGAATATTTTAAGAAGCTCCACCACTGTTGGCAGCAATGCCGTCAAGTTACACGATGAACTCCGGGTGAACTACTCGTCTGACCTTCTTTGTGGCCGTCAACTGACATCACTCTGTTCCACTTGAGAAAGAAAACAGCTGTTTATCTCTAACCGCGTCGATGATGCACTTTGAAAAGTAAAATTACCTGGATGGAACTGGTTCTGAAGAAAATATTATTTAATCTGTCGTGAAATAACCGGTTTAGCATTTATATCCGATTTGAACTCTTTTTAGGTCAAACATTCTAATTGAGTTGCGTTTTTATGCTGTTGCTCTTCATCTTCTATGACGCGTGTACTTGTCTCTGTGGGCGAGACTTGTCTCGAAACGCGTTAAGGGCAGTACTATTAAATCTACATAATTGTTATAGATTTCAATTTCAATTAATTTATTCAATAATATGTACATTACAAACTTGATGTTCAATGCATACATATTATGATATTTAATCAATTAAAAAGGACATGTACAATCTGTCTCTCAACAATCAAAGGTGTTGGAGAATCCTGCTTCGGTAAACCCCTTCAGACACATGGAATATATCAATACCCAAAGCGATTTTGCTCAGCAAAGCTGTAGCTCTTCCGACAGGCATAACCATCGGCAGGTCGGTCCTGTATATTGGAATCTGAAACAGTCTATGCTGACAATGTCTAAGGTAATTATCAGGAACATACAAACCAATGCTCTGCATAATTTCAGTATTATCTATCATACCGCGCAACAGTCGATAAAAATGTGTAATCAAATACACATTCCTTCTAGTCTCTAAACTATTGTAGCCAAGCATACCCTGGAGAAACTCAGTTGGGTAAAGCCAAGGATAATGCCCGTACTCTCTCATGTAGAGATATCTCAGATATCTCAGAAGATAACCATAGTAGCATTATTAACAATTATGTAGATTTAACATTTAAATCTTTTTTGTCATTTGAAATTATATTGTCTTATAACCTGGTTTCAGTGCAATGCTGCCGTTCTTTGCCGAATTTTTTACTACATAATTTAATAAGCAACATTGATATGTATTTTCCCAATGTATTTTTGATGGATTTTTTTCGTATATATTAATAAATTTACCTTTAAAGTGTCCTTTAAACATTAAAGAATAGATTCGTGCACCCCTAAATAAGATTGGTCTTGAGCTATTGGGTGGTTATCGACATTTGTACAAAACCCAATCAAGAAAATACGACGTATAAAAATACCATATTCTTTAAAATGACATTGATCAAAGTAACCCCCTACAAGTACCTACAAGTGCCTATTCATATCATATCATATCACACATTTTAGCTTTTTAAGAGAAAAATGTTGTATACATTTATATTTGCCGCTTTTTCTATTGCTTTTGGAGTTCGCTATACAGACAAGGATCAACGTAAGATGCACATCTTTATCCTATTCCTAATTTGGATCTTTTTGTTCCTTGTCTGGTAGTGGTGTTGAATATTTGTTTTATAGACCGTTCTTTTAATATAGGGAAGGTAAATTTGAAACAGTATTTTTTATAAACCTGTTGGGTAATCTCTAGCCTTATTGAGAATTATTTTATTTAGATCTTTTGAGTTGTGATTAAGAGTTTGAGATTCATTCCAATTTCCTCCCCAGCCTATTATTCCGTTTTGTAATATTAATTCAGCAAATGTTATGGTTTTAAACGTTTGAAAATTGCAGTTTTGTCTAAGAATATGGATATGGATATATAACGTCGCTATATCTAAATAATGGAGATATACTAAAAAAAAAAAACATTGCCGTTCATTTGGAAAATTTGCTCAATAATTATTATTTAAAATATTTTTTATAAATCTAGTCTGTGCGATTATTTTTTAAAACAGTTTTCTTCGTTTATGTCAGAATGTACTAAAATGTCACATAGGATTAATTATATATACTGCGACGATAGGTAAAAGAAGTTTAATAAAAATTTATGTAATTAATTATTTAAGAGGGTTATGTGATCTTTGAAATTCAACTTATTATCCAATACTAATCATAAGTATTTTTAAATTTATATTCCGCCCCAACTCAAGTTCTTGTGCCCGCCTTATACGCCTACGCCCTCGGAGGGTCTCTGTCTACACGCGATAAAACATTTTACGTTGCAAAAGAAAAAAAAACCGTGTGTTTTGTCTTTTGTTCGTGTGAAATCCCAATTATAATAATTTAGTTGTCTGTCTGTCCATCCGCTTGTCCCCGTAACTTCGTGTAACGTCCGTAACTTCTTTATAGTAAATATTTTTTATTTTTTACCGTCGTTTTTGACGGGTTACAGCTATTTAATTCTAAAATGTTGTGTTTTTCCAGATACGCCCAGCCCCCCACGGGGATGCTCCGGTTCAAGGCGCCCCGGCCCGTGGAGCCCTGGAAGGGAACAAGAGACGCCCTGGAGGAGGGCAACGTGTGCTCCCACAAGTTCGTGCTGTTCGACACCTACAAGGGCGATGAGGACTGCCTCTTCCTCAACGTCTACACCCCGGAACTGCCGGACAAGGAAACAAGGTCAATTCACTCTCGAATCATTAGAATGAATTATTAATGAATTAGATAATGAAGTCTTATTAAACAAACTCTTGACGCTGTAGTACTAGCGGAGATTTTTCGATTTTACCTCGACCGCACGTTCTTTAATCCTTTGTCTATAGGTCCTTGACGATATCTATCCTGACACCGCATTTTCCGATTTCTGTTTATACCTACTCATTGACCAAATGCTTCGACAATATGATTTTTTATCGCAATTCTTCACTTAACCTCACAAACTTTGACTTTTTTCTGCTTTATTTACATCATACATACAAAGAGTCTTGTAAGCTATACTTTAACACCTATTTCGTTCTGATCGAACTTATTGGTCATAATAGAAGTTGACTGAGCGCGTCAATTCGTGCCGCTTACGTTAACGTCTAGCACGGGGCGTAGATGGGAAAAGAACATGACCGATTCAATCGCATAATCTTACATATGTCCTTAATACATTGACACCTTCTTCATTAACTTTCACGTGTCGGATTCTTTACGTGGCTAGCATTTCAAGCTGGCCTCTAGTGACGGTCAGAATTTTTAATATGCACTCCATACCCCCAACCGATTTTAAAAATGTGTTCATAGCACATCTAATCACTTCACTAATCGTCAATCCGCACCCGTTGTGGTTAATCGCAGTTTACGCAATTTATAGCCTAAATGTTTTTTCTCGAATCTTCTGATATAATTTTACGCATTCCTTATCTTTCCAAATCATTCCAAAACGTCAGGACTGTTTCGGAAACCATCAATTATGAGCAGTTCTTATCGTATTAGAATTTCGTAACACTATATAAATTTGACTAAAACCGTGCTACTTTTTATCGGTACATATATAATTACAATCCATTATTGAAAGTTTTTGCAAGACTTCAAACTTCTAACCATCCATGACGTTAAGTGAAAGCAGAAATTAGCGACAGAAAAAATATCCCCAATATAAAGTTCGATCGCTTTACTCATTTGAAATATTGTTCCCAGGTCCAATCCTTCGTGGCCTGTCATGGTGTGGCTTCACGGCGGGGGCTTCGCTATGGGGTCCGGGAACTCCTTCTTCTACGGCCCTGACTACCTCATTGCCGAAGGCGTCATCCTGGTAACTCTCAACTATCGTCTTGGAAGCCTCGGATTCCTCAACATGGAGAACACAGATGTTCCCGGAAATGCTGGACTCAAAGTACGTAACTAGTTTAGATAGCCAGAGGATTTTTTATTCTGCAAGAACCACTGTATTAACACATTCGATCATTTTAAATTAATTAAAGTCAAATAACTTTTTTAATAAAAGCAAAATGGTTTTGCGGTAACATTATTAATTTAATTATTAGGAATATACATTCTTTTCCTCTCTACTACACCCTCGGTGAAGCCTGACCTGTGAATATTCTTGTTAATTATATCAAATAACTTTGTTGATACCACTTCATTACATACATTTCATACAAATTATATTAAAAAAAGAACATTGTTCTCGAAATATGTAAATTTTGTATCTAAAAAAGTGGTCTAAACAAAGTTTTTTGACTTTGATTAATGAATTATGTCATCACAATACCTATGTTCGGACGAACTATTCTTCTAGAGATTAATCATTTCAAATTGTCACCTCAAGTGTTCATCTCCAAGTCTGACATTAGGAAATAATGTGAAAAAAAGGAAAGACTGCATAATTTTTTACTAAAATAAAGGTCAAATAGATGTGCAAAGATATCAACTGCGTTATATCTGACTAGTTATGTCAAAACCGCAATTTTACATTCATAAAAAAAAGATCTAAAACAATTTATGTTTAAAAGATGTTTATTTATATTTAAGTGATATCCCTACCTACAATATCTAAATAAAGAATAATACGAGATTGGCAAATAAAAATTTGAATTTGAAATAATTTCATTAATACGCCCGGAGCAATTGCAAAATATCTAGTACCTATCTCCCTTTTTATTCCTTTTTTAATTCAATTTTGGTATTTTTATTCCAAAAACCCAGAAAGATTAATTATATAGTGTAAACTGCTTCAGTATCCGGGATTCCCTGTGCTTGCTGTGAACGAGAATCGAATATGCTTTATGTTGTCTACCGATAAATATTTCACGCAACTCATCCACCATTTCTTCTTTAGTTGCTACAGTTGGTTGGTACTCTTAGAATTGACGCGATGGTTAAAGTGAAGTTTGGATTAACTTTAAGGCTATAGCAAATTGGACAGCGACTCAGATTTAAATAAATATTTTGTTTTCAGGACCAAGTACTGGCTCTCAAATGGGTGAAAGAAAACATAGAATTCTTCGGCGGAGATCCGGGGAGCGTGACTGTCTTCGGAGAGTCTGCTGGGGCTGCTGCAGTGCAATATCTCATGATGTCTCCAGTAGCCAAGGTATGCAATATCTCATGATGTCTCCAGTAGCCAACGTATGCAATATCTCATGATGTCTCCAGTAGCCAACGTATGCAATATCTCATGATGTCTCCAGTAGCCAAGGTATGCAATATCTCATGATGTCTCAGTAGCCAAGGTATGCAATATCTCATGATGTCTCTAGTAGCCAAGGTATGCAATATCTCATGATGTCTCTAGTAGCCAAGGTATGCAATATCTCATGATGTCTCCAGTAGCCAAGGTATGCAATATCTCATGATGTCTCCAGTAGCCAAGGTATGCAATATCTCATGATGTCTCCAGTAGCCAACGTATGCAATATCTCATGATGTCTCCAGTAGCCAACGTATGCAATATCTCATGATGTCTCCAGTAGCCAACGTATGCAATATCTCATGATGTCTACAGTAGCCAAGGTATGCAATATCTCATGATGTCTCTAGTAGCCAAGGTATGCAATATCTCATGATGTCTCTAGTAGCCAAGGTATGCAATATCTCATGATGTCTCTAGTAGCCAAGGTATGCAATATCTCATGATGTCTCCAGTAGCCAAGGTATGCAATATCTCATGATGTCTCCAGTAGCCAAGGTATGCAATATCTCAGGATGTCTCCAGTAGGTATGTCATATATGGTATGCAAGCCTTGTACATAGCAAGCAAGGCCAAAAATAATTGTAACTCACATCTAAAAAAAAAAATCTCATGATGTCTCCAGTAGCCAAGTTATGTAATATCTCATGATGTCTCCAGTAGCGTTATGAATCGTTTTTCTCCTGTATAGGGAAAAGAATTGATAAAGGGGCTCGCCACAACTATTCCATATAATAAAATGACATGAGTCTCCAACGCCACGTCTCAAAGACATCGCAGCGTCTCTCTTTTGTTTCATTAATGTACATTTGTAAAAAATGACAAAGACCAAATATAATTAATTATCTAAGTTATTTACATTTTAAAAATTATTAATATTCTTTATATTTTAACAAGATTGACAAACAAAAATGTAGATGTGAAACAATTTTATTTTGAGTAGCTTGTTGGTCTTGTGGTTAGGACTCTCGCCTCGTAATCCAAAGTTTACGGGTTCGAATCTCACTCCAAACCAGAAAGTTAGTCCTTTTTTCATAGCACAAGCGTTTAGCTTAGCTTGAAAGTAGTAAGAATATTAATGTGACACGTATTCCGTGTTCACATCTCTGTTTAAAAATATATATATATATATATATATATATATATATATATATATTATATAATAAACTAGGCCAGAATTATAATTCCATGTTTTGACACTGTAGTTAGACAAGCTAAATGTCAATACAACTCTAATGGTAATGTTCTGTTCCTGCATGTTCTGGTCACCAAACGTGATTACTTAGTTTATTTTTTTACATCTGTGTCTTACAAAATGATATTTCTAAATAACTGTGTTTTATATTTTTGATGGATTTGGCATTACATTGTAGAGAATCATAATTATCTATCATTATGATTTTCTATATTAAAAATATTTCATTACATTTACTACGTTACGAGAGAATCAGAATCTCTCATCGACAGGTGAAATATCAAACTAACTACTTTTTAAATAAAGATTTTTTTAAATTTAACAATTAAAACTAGTAGTGAAAAAATAAAATAATTTTAAAAACTCAAATAGAGATAACGTGCTCAAATCTAAAGCTTGTGGAGAATTAGGCCAGCCGTATAGACCATAAATGTTAACAATTCTTAAAATTCACTAGAGTTGTTACGACTAAGTTGGTTTAAGAATTGGCATTTTTTTCTTTAAGGATTGTCAACTATTGCATAAACATGTTAGTTATATGTATGTATAGAAATATTAATTAATCTCAACTCAGGTTTTTCATATTTTTTTTGATAATAAAATAAATATCTTTTCAGCCACAAGAGTCAGATAATTAAATACGTAACTAAATTATTGATAATAGTTTTAAAGGATACAATTTAGCATATACCAGACATTAATTGGATTATCACAAAATACTTAAATATTTTTTTGGATGTATGTGTAAAAATATAATACATAGGTATATTTGCATGTTATACATTGAAGACCGATAAGTGAATTATTAAGGTTATAATGTATAATTAAGTAATAAAGTTAAGCAATATACCTATTAGATCTAATTTTTTTAATCCATCATTTATTTGTGTATTTTTGTATTATTTATTATTTGTGTATTATTATGTGTATTTGCTTAGAAGGTTTATAAAACATAAACGAGTTTTTTAAAGAATAGCAGTAAATTAAAATGATTGCGTTCGTTTCTTCACTTAAAATATTCATAAAAATACGACTTGGGCTTGAAAACCTGTATCTGAAGAATGCACTTAGAACCTCTCTCGACATCGTGGAGTAAATAACCCGAGAATATAAACAGAAAGAAACTGGCTCGAATTATATAATGCACTTCAAGACTTTAGAGCCGAGCAAGATGTGGATGTATCAGGTATCAGCGGTAGCTACTTGCACGGATAAACATTATCTCAACACTTATAACCAGTTTTCTGAAACGACATTTTCCATCACAAAAAGAAATTTAAAATTCCCCATATCTAGACTAAACAAACTCTTTTTCATATATTTGTTCATCATTAAATAAACAAAACACTTAAGGACTGTTTCACAGTCGTCTTGAGAATCTGGCAAATGAGCCCCGCTGTATGAATTTGTTTGCTGGTAATTTTTTTTATTTTATATATTGTCTATTTTTTAGTGAAATTTAAAATAAATTAAATTTTAATAATTATTATTAATAAAATTTAAAATGAATTAAATTTTAATAAATATTATTATTAATTTCTGCGGCTTAACTATTTTTAGTGACAGCTGTTTCGGCTTTCAAGGCCATTATCAAACAGTCACAAAAACACAAACCATAAGTAAATTATATATTGTCTTATGCTATGCAACTTTGAATCAGGTGAAGAATTTAACGGCCTAAAAATGAGGATATTTATTTATATGGGAAAAATTTCAGCAATAATTGAAACAGTAAATAAGTGAAAAAGTGGTTTTATAATTTTATTTAACTTATATCAAAATAGGTCAAAAATATATTTTTTAAATGCAAAATTTCATGTCGCTTATCTCCGTAACTTTTAACATTTCGTGAAGAATATTTTCTATTCAAAATTGCATGAAGAAGACTGTCGAAATTTTTTAATAGCTACGACATACCCTGTATTTGTACACATACATGGTGAGAGATTCATTGTTTATAATTTCGATTGGAATACATAAAATATTATCTAAATAAATAAAATACTCATGCGTAATATGTCAAATAAACATCATGTCTAGTTATTAGGTTAGTCAAAAATCATGTCTACTTAGTAAATCAGACAAATTGCCTTGTCTGACAAACATCGCGCCTTGTTAGTAACTCTGACACACGTTCTGTCTTATTTATAAGTCAAATAAATATTATGTCTAGTTATTAAGTCAACCAAACGCCATGTTTAGTTAACAAGCCGGACAAACGTCGTGCCTTGTTCCTAAGTCTAAGTCTAAGTCTAAGCCTAAGTCACACAAATATCACTTCTTGTTAATAAGTCAGATAAACATCATGTCTAGTTAATTAGTCATTCAAACACCGTTTATAGTTAGTAAGTCAGACAAACATCGTATCTTATTAGCTAGACTCCACCTTAAACTGCCTCCATCTTGCTGACTATGGTCATTGCAGGGACTCTTCCACCGCGCCATCTCCCAGTCTGGCTGGAGCACGTGTCCCTGGGCCCTGGCCACGCTGCCGCGGGAGAGGGCCTTCGCCCTGGGAAGGGCGCTGGGCCTGCTCACCAACAGCACGGAGCAGCTGATCGGTAAGCGGTGCAATGACAACGACAAAATAAATTACTACTTAATAGATCAGATCATTGACTCAATTTCAATTAAATGTCTATTTTTATAATCACCATAAAATGTTGGTAGTAGACCTCTTTCCATTTAAGAAAGACAATCGAATTAGTATGTGCAAGCCGTGCGTACAACGCACATTGTTTCCTTGTGTTGGTGTTTACGGGTATAAACACCGAACACAAGGAAACAATGTGCGTTGTACGCACGGCTATTACACACATACTAATTCGATTATCTTTCTTAAATGGAAGACCTATACGATAATGAAACATTAAATTTTATTCAAAAAACAGTTTTCAAAAAATCAATACATTAATGGGTCAAAAAAAATATTTCAATTTTATTTTATTTTTATTTGGGATTCAAACAGCTGTATGGTAGATAAAAAGAACAGAGTTCAAAAAGTTTGTACAAAAAGATTTAACCAATTATATTAATCCTCTTGAATAATAAATTATGTACATTAAGTAATAGTAGGCAGTAAAACAATAACCATATAAATTCAGTAAGATAAAAAATACCAAATAATAAATTTATGTGGGGTTAAAAAGGGAAGAGGTAATTATGGTCTGTGTGTTGTGGCTTGATTACTACATATATTGAAAAAATGTGTTATAAGTGTTGCCAAAATATTATTTGTTTTAATTTTTCTTGTTATCTTTTAAAGTACTAGGGAATTTGACACGTTTGTGACACTGTTTAAAAAATCAAAATATTGTCAATTTTGACCAAAATGTCAGAAATTCACGAATTTATGACACGAAATGTCAAGCGATAAAAAATAATTACACGCTCTTTAAAATTACGAATGGTATACATTGCTGAGATTAATTAGGGGGTATAAAAGCGAAGGCAGCAATATCCAAAAAATAATAATTAATAATTTAGATTTCAATAAATTCTAGATTTAATGTATTTATTCCTTCCGAATATATAAGGCCATATTTTCTATAAAAACTCGAATGCAGTATTAAGTACTTTTATAATTAAAAATTCTCGACGACAGCATTAAATTTTTTTGGATATTGCTGACTTTGCACTATACCTCTCAATTAATCAGTGCACCATGACTGACAACGTGCAATGAGGTGTCCTGCACGTAAGATATTTTTCAAATAAGTAATCATCCCCATCCAGGCTTCCTGCGCGCCATCCCTAGCGAGACGCTGGTGATGGCCGGCCAGAAGATCCTGACCCGCGAGGACGCCAGGAAGAACATCGGCATCCCCTTCGTGCCCTCCGTGGAGAGGCACGCGGGGGCGGGCCTGGACTACCCCTTCCTGACCACCAACCCGCTGGAGATGCTGCAGAAGGGAAACTTCACCAAAGTGCCCTACATGACGGGGTTCAATTCTCACGAGGGTCTGCTCTTCATAAGACGTAAGTTTTTACACCATACAAATAAATCGTATTATTTTCCTTGCGTGTCTATAGTAATAGTTTGTAATTATGCGCCGTTTTTGTCGTTTTTTATTAATTTTATCCATGCACATTCATTTATATTAATTTTATCCTCTTCAAAACATCAGATGTAATATACTTATGCCAGCGCTTTTTCCAATCTTCAAAACACTTTTGAATTGCAATTTTTGGTATGGCTCTCCTTCAGCGTTTTGTCTTTATCTTCTCTGTGTTGGTAAAACGTCGTTCTTTCGTGGATTTTGTTATTTTCGGGAATATGAAGAAGTCGCAGGGGGCCATGTCCGGCGAATGTGGAGAATCTTTGTTCCACTTTTTCCATAAGTAAGAAGTCGCCGAGCACACCAAAACAAAAGTAACCTTTTCGACACAAAAAAATAACAATTATATAAGCATCCAATATTATACTATGGCTACCAACTCAAGATACGTCAGAGAGAAGTATATCAAAACAACAACAACAAAAAAAAGATAATTGGACTTATACCCGCAAAATTACGCGTATTTTTTTATCAATCCCCGTACATTAAGGAATCTAAAGTCTCGACTTTTTAAAGTCACGGGACTCGTAGTCTAAGAGCCCGCGACGCCCAGACCTTCGTTATATTATAAAAGCTGAAAATTCTTCTATAGATGTCTCCTATACAGGTATAAGCAAACCCAGCCTATACAACCTGGGTCGCGGTGGCTTTGGCAGGTAACAGGTAGTAAAGGTGAGTAAAATTGTGTTTCAAATTTGTGATAGTATAAAACTTAGTTTTCATATATTTTAACTTACAATCATATTAGAAACCGCCTCGTCTATTGGCGGACACTTCGGGCGGTAACAACCCCTTTCCAGACACCCTTACAGTATGATTATTTATAAATCTACTTTCGTCATAGTATAAAATCTGGCTTTTATATATGTTATTCAGAAAACTATACGAATAATGTTTCCACAATCCCCAGTCACTTTCGATGGTTCCCCTATCTTCCCAGGCACATTGAAGTCTACTCCAGGCGTGCGCGCGATGAATATACATGTACGTTGGTGCGAGTGAAATAGCGCGATCTATACTCAAAATTTATCAAGAAAATTAATCATGTAGATTTATAACGGATTAAAATGTAAATTTAAAAAAATAATGTAAAAAAAATTTCATATCAACAAATTAAGAAATCAACAATGTAATAATGCGATTCATTATGCTATTAACTTTTGCAATTATAATTAAATTTTGTATTCAACTAAAATTTGAATTTTTTCAAGTGAATTTTATGAAATCAAGTTGTGATTTAAGAAAGTTGTTAAAAAATATCCATCGATAATTTTTTTTAAGTATTGTGCAGAAAATAATAAGAAAAATCGGCAGTCGATGATAAAATTCTTGAAGTTTAAAGTTAAGGAGATAAATTTGTAAGTATGTTGGTTTTATTATAAGGAGAGAAAATAAATTAGATCGTAATGAAATCAATGGAAAAAGAATTAAATTATACTTTTAATTATAGCCATTACAAAACAAAGTAAAAAAATGTATTGTTAAATTTAAATTTTTTTAAAATTATTTCCATCGTCATCGTCGGTATTTCCATTATCTTCATCACTACTCCATTCTGTGGATTCGTCCTCATCAATGTCACTATCTTCAACAGCTTCTGTAATAATTAAAGCAAGTTGCTGATGCGCAGAAAGAGATCGCCGTGGACCGATCATGCTATTTCACTCGCACCAACGTACATGTATATTCATCGCGCGCACGCCTGGAGTAGACTTCAATGTGCCTGGGAAGATAGGGGAACCATCGAAAGTGACTGGGGATTGTGGAAACATTATTCGTATAGTTTTCTGAATAACATATATAAAAGCCAGATTTTATACTATGACGAAAGTAGATTTATAAATAATCATACTGTAAGGGTGTCTGGAAAGGGGTTGTTACCGCCCGAAGTGTCCGCCAATAGACGAGGCGGTTTCTAATATGATTGTAAGTTAAAATATATGAAAACTAAGTTTTATACTCTCACAAATTTGAAACACAATTTTACTCACCTTTACTATCTGTTACCTGCCAAAGCCACCGCGACCCAGGTTGTATAGGCTGGGTTTGCTTATACCTGTGTAAGAGACATGTATAGAAGAATTTTCAGCTTTTATAATATAACGAAGGTCTGGGCGTCGCGGGCTCTCAGTCTATCGAGACGTAACAATATTATGATTCCGAAACCTCCCGGGAACCGAGGCTTGCTTGGTCATCAAAAAAAGATAAATATTTGCATGTTTATACTATACATATATGTGTGTATAAAGATGTTGTGTATGTGTTAAAAAAGCCAACTTGTTAATTTACTAAAAAAAAATTTAAAAGATTTGTTACCAAATTTTTTTATTATTTATGAAAATATATAATATAACAATTTAGGTAAATATTTTACTTTTGCCTAGCAAAATAAACTTTTAGAAATACCAATAAATTTAAAACTGAATCAGATAACCTATTTCTTGTATCTATTGTTAAGAATATTCACATTCTGTCGATGTTGGTTTTATCGTCAGAAAAAAAATTACATCCGTTTTCCATTGATTGAATTTCAGTTGATTGAACTCGTACAGTTTTTATCTTTATAATGGAGAAATATTCTGTATACTCACATACCTATATTCAATACTTAAATTTTGACTGTTGATAGTTGCTTCTTTCTCTCTCTCTCGCTCTCTCTCTTGAGTTAAGTGGATTAACAATCTTCTAAATTTATTACGGTACCACGAATTTATTTCGAAAATCGTGTTATCCCAATTATAATAGTTTCGTTGTCTGTCTGTCCGTCCGTACCGTTTTATAGCAATTTTTTTTAGATTTCTTTTTAATTTACCAAAAAAATCGAATCTTTTTTTCGAAATTTTTTTTTGGGACAATTTTTTTAGTTAATTTTTTTTCGAATTTTTTCTTAAATAACATAAATACATACCTTATTTTTTCTTTAAGAACCGACATGTAAAATTATCGTCATTTTTGACGGGTTACATCTAGTAGTATCAAAAAATTATCTTTCCGATAAAGCAAATATTATGGCTATTACCACGATTTTTATGTATTATTTATTTTTAAATTTTTATACCTCAAAAAAACAAATGCTTAAATTTACACCGTATACTTAATCATCGATGATTTCGTACACATAAAATTCTTCCTTACCACAACTTTTCACAACAACACAAAATGTTCAACGACTTTATTTATTGTGACGAGTAAATTACTGACATTCGTCTCTTCAGAATATGGGTGAAGGCCTATGGGTTAAAATTGTCGCAATCGTTTATTATAATAACGCAAACGCATAGCTATCCAGCAAGACACTAAGTGTACTTAATAAAGGAAAATGTATGTACAAATAATTTGAGACACAGTTAACCGAAACACCTTGTTGCATTACAAAGTTAATTTTATTTAGTGGCTAAAAAAAGCTTTTATTTTTTTTTAATCGCCATGTTGAAGATCATTACGAGGCCTGAATCAACAAATGAAAAATTGACACGGTAATGTCTCAATTTTGACCGATTATTACCCTGTACCTGCCATTTAAATAATATTTCTTTTTACGAAGCAGCATATTTAAAAACAAGAATCGATGGCTTAATAACACGAACACCTCTCTACAGACATGTGTTTTCAAGTTGAATTATGCAGATATATAGGTACAGAATATTTCTGTGTACCTACTGCATAGCATTGTGATAGCAAACTTTGGGGAAGTTTCTTCATTCAATTTAGAAGAGAAAATGGATGAAATTCTTTAGGAGAAATATCAAAAGTTTTTATAATTAATAAAAATAAACGTTCAGAGTCTGGATACAATTGTATCCCGACGAAGAGGCCATGGGCTCTGAAACATGTTGATATTTTTCAATGCAAAAGTGGTGAAAACTAAGTTTATTTTTATTAATTATATTAATAATGTCACCACAAAATTATTTTGCTGTTTTTGAATCAAACGTTTTTATTTTTTATTTCTTAAGTTAATTAATATGACATCTTTTATATTAACTAGAAAGTAGTATTTTACATTTTATAGTGTAGGTACCTACATTGTTTTATTATATTCTGTATTTACTTACCTATTTACATTCACATAATCTATAATACTCGATATTTTATCAATTCTAACAATCTATCATTAATATACAATCTATAATAACATCCTATAATCTACAATTCTATACCAGTTTTACAATAATTGTAACATTTACTTTTTAAATCATTCAGCTTATTTACATTCTTCATGTTTTCCGGTATCTCATCATACATTTTTACACCTTTGTACATTAGACAATTTTGTTTATAAACTTTTTTCTTATATAGTAATCTTATTATATTCCCATTTCCAGTTTTATAGTTACGTATTACTATTTACAACAATTTTGTTCATAAAATATTTTGTCGTTTTGTTACTTAGAATTTTGTGTACAGTTTTCAGTGTGTTAAGGAGATAAGCTACATCAAATTTTTGCATTTTTTCAATTTTTCTGATATGTTTATTTCTGTCTGTATCTATATAATTAATATAATAATATATACAAGTCTGTATAACATTAGACTGTCTTGAAATTAACTTATATCGAATATTACAAATACCTACATTTGATTTGATTTAAGTGATAAAAACTGGTACAAATTTCTGCACGGTTTTACTCATTTTATTTGACGAAGCGAATGCATTTTTAATGTTCAACGTACAAATGTTTTATCTCCGCTCCATACGCCATTACTGGCAGAATGCACGACTCAACGACTTTTTACAAATTAGATTGTGGCTAGAGCCTCCAATCCGAATATTCAAATATTCGAAACTCGAATATCTTCGCCTGTTTATTTATTTTAAAGTATTCGTTATTCGAATACTTTAAAAAGTATTCGTAAGGTATTCGTTCATAATTATACTATAAGATTTTTAATATTTTTCCAAACGAAACAAAGGTTTACGAACCCTGAAATTTTAATATAATGAAGTCGGACATCAAAGATGTAAACGCCATAAATTGTCGGACGACTTTTGCATTTGCCTTTTTTTTAAAGTCATGCTTATCTTAATAGTTTTATTACAATAAGCACTTAAGGTTACGGTCAACGATGGAGTCGGCTTTTTCATAAATAATTGAGCCGACAAACAAGAAGTTATATACAAAATAATTTTACAAAAACTTGCACGTGGGGTGTGAGATATGAAGTAATATAAACATATCTAAAATTTTGTCAGTTATCGAGAGAATACTGACTCGTCTGTATCTAATTTTTTATTGTTTTTATATATGTATATTTACAAAATTGAAATACCTATATTTTTTGTGTTTTTTTTAATTTGTATTTCTAAACTCAACATTATTTTTCAGTATATTTTTTGTTGTTCTTTTAAATATATATTTTTAAAAATTATAATAAATAAATTCTCTACAATTATTATGTTTTATAATATATAAATGTGTTTATCTGTATTTATCATTCAAAGTAAATTATTCCTTATTTAAAAATTTTAAGAATATATTCGAATATTCGAATATATTATCATTAACTATTCGATATTCGAATAACTAATGATAATATATTGGATGGAAATTGGAATCACGAATATTTGGAGGCTCTGATTGTGGCAGATATTTATGTCTCTAAAGCGGTCAGTATTTTCAAATAAGGTGTAAGCACTACAATTTCTACGAAGTAAAATATGTAGGTAGGTTTATCACAATTATTAACATCTTGTGCAGAATTTTCTTTAGATTTTTCAGATTCTTATATATATCGTAATAGTCTGTCAGATAAATTAGCTCTTTTCCTCAATTGTGTTTTCGCAAAACTCATTATTCATGCGCCTGAGTTTTCAATATAGCTGTCAAATCGAACGCAGTCAAAGTCAAAGCCCTGATGATGGTAGAATTTCCCAGAATACCAGAAACTATTCACAGAAGATTCTTTCTGCCAATCTCTAGCTTCTTATGATCTGAGTTTACCTCGGATAACAGGGATGGACAGACAGACGGACAGACATCGAAATTATTATGTTTTATGATATTCTTCCGAATTATTTATCATACAGGTACACTAGAATATGCCTGAAAATTATTGTTTTCAATTTAAATAATAATAACGTTTCCCTTGTAAATAGCTTCGTCTCTGTGAGACTTCTATAATTTATCTTAATTAAAAAAGTAATGTTAACATTTTTAATCTTTTTTTTTTAAATATTTGAAAAAGCAATAGTTAATATTTTTGCCAACAGTTAACCATTTCAAAACGTTTAGCGTAAAGTCGACATTCACTTCTTCCGCAACTGAATGGGTCGGTTGTCTATCCCAAGGTTTTGGAGTCAAGTTGTTTTGTAACTTCGTCTTATTCCGCTGGTTTTCCTCGTGGTCGGTGGCGCAATGCACACAGGCTCGGGCTGATTACCTTGGTGCACCCCAGATCCGACTGTGGCCAAGTCTAATCCGGCTGGATGCGACGATTAACTAGCTCCTGGTAATCCGCTACGACGAGCTCCATCGGATCTGGCGGCGCGAGTCGCCAGATGTGTAGATTGGTTCGTAAGGCCTTGCAAGATTGTGTAACCAAACTTAAATGCATATTACCGAGTACAAGCCCATCGTAATACCATTGCGTTTACGCCGGAGCCCTAAGCAATAAAGTAAAGAAATTGCTAGGGTCTTTGGAAAAATATACATTTGCCCAGTGGCGTCTAAAAACGTGGGTCCCATTGCAAGAAAAAAAAGTTTCGAATGCAGTCATCGAGGACTACTAATTTAGAATGTACTGACTTAGAGTTTTTATAAAAATGGTAGCTTTTCACTGTATGGTAGTAACACAGCAATATCCATATTTAAAAGTAAAATATTTATTTATACACGTATATAAAAGGAAAGAAATCAACTGGTTTTAAAACATTATATTTCCAATAAGATGTAGATGAATTTCATAGATTCCAGGAAAATTTCCCTGAGTAATGACAGTTTTTTTATATTTATCTCAGAAACATCTCAGTGAGTTATATCTGCCTTTGCTTTTATATCCCTCATATATTAAAGGTTTAATTATTGGACGTTTAGTTTTTATGTATCATGAACATCGAATTAAAAATAATCAATTAACAATCATTGTTAGAATCGAACACAATTTCTAATGGTTTAAAACTTTACCAATAATCATTAGAATCGAAGCGACTTGCATATAGGTCTAGTCACTTAGTGGGTAGTTACTTAGTCGGAGACATGATTTCAGGAGACCAACAAATTAG
Source organism: Agrypnia vestita (assembly GCA_016648135.1). Classification (NCBI taxonomy): domain Eukaryota; kingdom Metazoa; phylum Arthropoda; class Insecta; order Trichoptera; family Phryganeidae; genus Agrypnia; species Agrypnia vestita. The sequence goes on from JADDOH010000545.1 coordinate 69,951, forward strand.
TTATATTTTCGTAGTACATGTATATGTATAGGTACCAGCTTTTAGCTTAGTTTGAAAATACAGGGTGCGTGTTGTAAGAATGTTGATGTTACACATATTCCGTGCATGCATTTCTATTTTTTGTTAAATAATGTAACAAATACAGATATTATGCCAGTACAGTATTATAAGAGTCCACATTTTAGTGCTTCTGTTCACAAGCCCTAATTAAGTCATTACTTGTGAATGTTTTGTATGGATGTGTTAAATGATACAACTTAATTCTGTATAATTCTCCGGAATTACCAAGAGAGCAAGTAATTCACGTTGAGCAGATAATGTAAGGCTAGCAGATGGTGTAATGTCAGCAGATAAGTGTCGGTGAGATTAATTGGACAAAAGAAACTGGGAGCATCCACATCGAGAGGACGCCCGCAGGGGCGTCCTCTTGGCACTGCACTCCATTTGGCAGAAAGGAAGAAGTTTCCATTTTTAATAGATAAATTATAAGAATTTTAGAAAAATTAAACAAAAATATGACGGAATCATTAGAATGTCTCTACAAATTAAAAAGTTATTTCAACCGGTCGGGTGCCGGAGCGCAGATCTGCGCGAAAACTTTTGTACCCTCTATGTGCCGGAGCGCAGATCTGCGCTCCCTAGACACGTATGAGAATTCGGCCTATTTTACCTCCGTTTATGGTTTGTTATATTTGAAAGCTTGTTCTTTGTTGTATCTCAAGTTTTTGAATGAATGAACGAGTTCTATTTGCCGCGCAAACTGGATAAGAAATCATTCCAAATGTCGTCTTCGAACCGCGCATTAATTGTGTTATTTATGTGTTAAAAAAGTGTTTTTTAGATTAAAAAAAAGTATTAAAATTAAGTATTTTTATATTCTTTGATATATTTAGAACGAAAATATTGAAATACAATATCTTTAGCATTATTTCTTCCATAGTTTTATTCGATAAACATGTGCGTACATTTCTGACAGTAAATTTCGTTACTTATTTTCATAATTTATTAATGAATGTGTAATTATTGTACAGGTAATTATTGAAGTCTGTATATTGAGAAATCAGAAACTACAACTTATTAGCGATTATTTTTGATTTTTACATGAATAACCATCACAAAAAAGTGTCTAAAAAACAGCAATCGTGCGCGAAATTGCGCGGCAGACAGGGTACATTCAGCGTTACGCACGGCCGGCAAAGTTGTGTTGCAAAAATAATATTGTTTCATACGACGGTCCAGCGTATGACGTCACGTGACCTTGACGACGCGACTCGTATTCACTTTAGTGCCTGTGGTGCGACGATCTCGACTGGGTCAAATGACGTCACGAGTGGCACAGGCCACAGTCGTTCCGCGCTAAAATACGTAAACTTAAATAATCTATTTCTCAATTAATGTATATTATAGATATCTCACAGAGACGAAACTGTATTAATTATGGGAAAGTAGGTATAGAAGTCATTTGGGTGTAACAGGACTTATGACCTGTCTTTTTATTGGTTGGCTTAAGTGATCACTTTACACAATTGTAACATTCGCCATTTCCACCCATGATAGAATATACCATGCTTATTCATTTTTTTTTTTTTGGAAGTTGTATATATGTTCAAATTGCGTGAAGCTTTCATATATGAGTTGTAAGCGCCTTTTCCATGCGGCCTGTACAAAGCCATTTTCATTCCCCTAAATCCCCACAGATGTCGCTAATGAGAAAATCTACAATTGATTTTACGGAATTTTGAAGCAATATACTTTATTAATGTGTAATGAAATTCATCCGAATACTTGCATTACACTAGGATACGCCAGGAAATATTACCAATTGTTAAAATCCTTCCAACTATTTTACAAATTGATGAAAGTGATCACTTAAGCCAACCAATAAAAAGACAGGTCATAAGTCCTGTTACACCTCAAAATGACTTCTATACCTACTTTCCCATAATTAATACAGTTTCGTCTCTGTGAGATATCTATAATATACATTAATTGATTAATAATGTCTCTGTGACATAAATCCAGCACTGTTCTGAAAGATTTGAACAAACTCAAAATATTCTGAATTGTAAATACTGGTAAAAAAGGAATTTAACAAAAATTGGAAATAATATTTCCTGGCGTATCCTAGTGTAATGCAAGTATTCGGATGAATTTCATTACACATTAATAAAGTATATTGCTTCAAAATTCCGTAAAATCAATAGATTTCAAAAAAAAATCACTGGTTTTTAGTTATGATCTTTATTTTAATTACATTATATAGTATTATCAACATTGTGAAACTTCTCCATCAGGAAAATAATTTTTTTTTTAGAGTTACCTATCTTGTATCTTCTACATTCTCTTTAACCTAATCAGGTCGGAGGGCTATTGCTTGGACAGCATTCTTCCATCGCTCTCTGCTCTGCGCTGTATCGGTCACTCGGGGCCACTATTGGTTCAATTATAATTCGCAGAGTCTCTCCATCCTTCTCCCGTTCTCCTGGGTTGTCCTACAGGACTTCTTCCATCTGTCATATTGCCGTTTGGGCAGTCTTTAGTTTCCCACGCCGAAGATGTTTCCAAGCCAACTTAACTGAAAATTTTATATTAGAAGCGGCAGCGAGTTCATCCCAAGATCGTAAGATATCGTTCCTGATTTGATCTTATAACATCACCCCTGCTATCCTCTAATGCGTCCCATCTCTGTGGCCTGGATTCTCAACCGGTTTCTTTTCGTCAATATCCAAATTGCAATACGTTAGAGTGGAGATTTATACTAAAATATATATAAAAATATATTTATACTAAAATACTAAAGTATCCATCTAAAAATTGTGATATATATTGTAAACGACGATACAGTTATCCTAAACTAGTCCTTCAGCTCGCCCAACATAAGTGACGCCTGATGTGTAATGTAAAATTACCAAGGAAGACGTTTGTTATTGTATAGGAAGTAATATCATCATTATTTCACGTGACATGATCACAACACTGATCACAACACATCACGTGATCACAACACTAGCGAAGTTGTTATGACTGGACCTCTGTCACATGCAACTTACTCCAACACCAGCTCTCGACAGACATCCTCCATCCGCCATCTAATGGCGGAGTCAGTGGGCGTAACGACCATTCAAGGCAGATGCGACAAACATTCCGAAAATGGCAGATGAAATTACCCGAGTGTTCGCGCCTAATTAATTTCTCCTTTATTTTTTTTTTTAAATTAATTAGGGTTTTTTCACCACTTGCTCGATATTCATATTGGCACAGAAATCGATTTTTAGAGAATAATGTTACCATTTCGTTTCAACAAGTCTCGCTATCTCGTTGTTGAAGTGACGGGAAAAACTTTCTCGCTTCCTGCCCTGTAAATTCTCGTTTCGTCTTGTATTTAACTGTGGATATAGACACTTCTCGTCTCATCACCGCCGGACAGTGGGATTATCATTGATAATAATAAACTGTAGATACGTTACAAGCGTGAAATCGTGGCAAGTCAAAAAGAAGGTAATTGCCTTACTTGCATACTGGCACTCGTAATCGAGCGGACCTTCTTTGTGATTGGACGCGGCGACGGTACGCCGAAAAAAGGAATCCCGGGGAAAAGGCAACAGAGTATCGTACACTATTGTAAGAATGAGTATGTTATTTTAGTCACCGTGACTTCAAATTACCAGATTTTTCTGCATTTGCTACGTAATCAGGATAGTATGGGAATAACGTGTCTATTTATAATACGTCCATGGGGATTATCGCTTATTGGTGGCCAACCGAGTGAATCAAGTGTTTGGTGAGGTGACAGCTGGAAGGGGCGCCGAGAGACAAAAGGAGAGTCAAAAAGGCCCTCCATCTCGACCATACAGTCCACTTCTCGTCTCGTCACTCCTCTTAACCTTCCCTAATCCTAATCCTAATCCCGTTTCCCTCCACATATTACTCCGCCATCCCCATGTACACGGTGAATCGCGTCGCATACACCACTCTGCTGTTCTAATTCATGTAAATATAAAACACTCTTTTTTTTACTAATAAATAGAGATGCGTACATGGAAAACGTGTTATATATCAATATTTTTACTATTTTAAAATTAAGATAAACGCATGTGCTATAAAAATAGGACTAACTTGCTGGACTTCTGGAATGAGTCAACTTCTCGAATCCCCAACCACTAGATCACTAAGCGAGTGTCTCAACCACTAGACCAACAATATTACAATTAGGTAGGTAGTTCGTAAAAGTGTCAAAGCAGTTGCGGCAGTGATGCACTGTGTGTGCTTAAATAGATAGTCTAGATGCATGTAGAGTATATACTTAGAGAACCTGTAGTTTTGGGTTTTTTGTTGTTGTTGTTTGTTTGGAGATGTTCTTCTCAAATAAATAAATAGATTCTCTTTTATAGTATTATGTTTTAATAAAGTAATCTTTTATTTCGCACACTTACGAATACCTACTGTATTTCTGATCAGAAACATCTACAAACTGTCATTATGATCAAAATGATTTTACAAGTCTTTATGGTTTGACGATGTTGCATTTACTTATATTTTTAAATCTACATTTATTTCTTCATCCTCTTTATCCATTTGGATCTGGGGTATATCGCTTGGACAGCACTCTTCCATCGCTCTCTGTCCTGCGTTGTGTTTGGGGTTATGGTATTTTGGGGCTAATGGTGATTCAATCTATCTTTGGTGGGTCTCTTCATCTGTCTTTTGCAAGTACTCTAATAATATAACGCGTATGGGCTACTATTGGAAGCAATGCGACCCCAAGCAATGGAAGCAATGTACAATGACTGCACCAGCAATGTAAGAATCACCAGCAGTTTGTTGTTAAAGTTGCACTATGACAAAACTGTCCCAAATCCTCCAATTCAATATCTCCATCTTCTTCTCTCCTCCCTGGTTTCATTCCAACTCACTGTCAGTTCTCCTCTTCCTTAGGCTGTACGTTTTTCTATCCTGGATAACGTCACCCAATCCGTGCCTCTGCATTTGACTATCCAGTTGCATGAATTTGTTGGTCTTCCTCTGGATGTAATTCGGGGAAGATCTATGGAGATCGCCTGGTTAACAATGTGTTCACTATCTCCATGTACAGAATAAGCCAGAGGAGCCGAAGCAGCGATATTTTTCAGTAAATTATTTTTTACTTTTCGCTCTGCAACCGTCTGTTCTTGTCGCCAATATTCCCATCTCGGTCCCAGACCTTTCTGCCCGGAGGAAAGTAAAAGTTGCGTGTTAGCGTTTACGCAATTTACTGCCTGCATTGAGTGTGTTATGCGACATTACTATTCGCGCGGCATGGACCGGAACTGGTTTGCGCGTCGTCAGTGATATCATTCCGCTTTGTAGAACGATGAACGCGTAAAATTGAAACCTGCTGAACTATGAATTTTTTAATGTGTCCTAAAATGGTGGTCGTTGAGTAATTTTCAGTTTTATATATACTTAGATAAACTTATTTCATTAAATTATGAGTTATCCTTTTATTTATAATCCCCGTAAAAAAAATACGTATTTAATGTACATTTCGGCCGCGAGTTGAGACTGTGAGAACAGCGCAATCTAGCGAAGCATCTTGATAGCTTAGACCCGAACTCAGAGTCAATACTTAGATTAATTTAATGGTTAAGGTGCGCCTTAAAAGCGTAATTTTCAGTATTTTTATGCACAACCCACTATTGAATATTTTCCGCTTAAGGTTCCATCCCCTTCAGATGACATTTCATAATTAACAAACACATCCGACCCCCCCCCCCTCCCCTCACAATCCCCTTCACCGTAACACACTTGCTTGGTTTATATTTTTTTCAATATTAGTACAAACAATCCTGAAGGAGAGAACCTTGTTCTCGAAACATGTAGATTGTATATCTAATAAAGTGGTGAAAACAAAGTGATTTGTGTTTTATTTTAACAAATAACACTTTTAAGGTGTACCTTAACCTTTAAATCATCTTAGTATTGACACTAAATTCGGGCATTAGTAACGGACATTGTTATGTAGAAAATCATGCATTTTTGCCTTTAATACCTCATTAGTTTATACCTCGTCATTATTTGCGAAATCTAACAGTATCTATTAGTGACGGACATTATTACAGAGAATTATGCTCTTTTTTTTCTTTTTATACCTCATCCTTATTCGCTTATTTGGAAACGTTTGTGACGAAGTGACACAGAAAATTATACATTTTCTGCTTTTTATACCTCATTATTTGCGCCATATGAAGCGTTGGTGACGGTCATTGTTACAAAGAGAATTATGTATTTTGACCATACTCAGTTTGTCATACAATTTTTCAGTACTACTATTAAGGTCCGTGTCAACGGAATGAGACTCAATGAGATAAACGCCAGAAATTCAGTTGAGATAAATCTCAGTACCATGTACACGTGCTGAAATTTTAATCTGGAGATTAACTCGGAGACCTGTGTGCAGCTTGCGAGTAATAGACAAACATTCGTATACGCGACGTTCGATATAACTGCGAGATTAGACACAAGCGCATTAACATCACCTAAACAACTACATATTCTGAAAAGTTGGACAAATAGATGGCATTAAATTTCATGATTTTTTCAATCTTAAAGCTGATGTTTGGATTGAAAAGAAATCGAGTTACAATAACGGAACACAAATTGTTAATGGGACTGACGTTCTACGTTTAATTTCACCACGAAAATACGCCTAAAATCTAAAACCACAAATGCCTACAACTTTTATTTCGTTTTATCTGCTGCTGGGGAGATTCAAATTTACACAACTAACGAAAGGAACATCAGTAATCAATGAGTTGATATTTGAAGTACAACAAACGGGTAAATCAAAAAGTAAATCGCGATACGGTGAATCTCTGAGACATGGTGTGTATCAAAACAGAGACACGAGCTGTTATGGTTTATCCGCTAAATTTAAAAAAAAAAATTGTATTGGACAACATATTCATTCAATGCTCAGACTTTTTTAAGCTTCCGATCATACTGTGATGAAAAATAGTTTTTAATCTTTCTGAAGAAATGCTCAATATGTTTACGATATGTTGAGATTCCAAGAGAACAGAAATAGTAAATTCTGATTAAATGGAGAATTTTCGTAATGTTGATAATAAAAGTATATTTAACTTAAAGGAATTAAAATATATATCAAAACATTAGTGAAAAAATTGTTGAAATCTGTCAATAAATAACAAAGAAAAATTAGTATATTTCAGCGCGGAATGATTGACCTCCAACTCGCCTGTGACGTCACGCGTCCGCATAGCCGGGCGCCGGAGTACACCGGGTACGAGAGATGACGTCACGCGACTCCACCGGACGGAACTAAATTATTCGTGCAAATACGCAAACAAAAAAAATTTAATACTAACTTTTTAGTTTTTGAGATCTCAACTTTGCTTTCAGACTTTTGTTCAGTTTAATTTTCATTTCAACTCATTAAAAAAATAGGAAACTTCTCTATTAAAAGTACTCGCTCAACAGTTTCCTTTTCTTGATACAATGGATCTTAGACACACTTTTACGTGTGTCATTTTCTTTCTGCACAATGCAAACGCATTGCGCGGAAATTGATACACATTATTTTTTCTCACTGGTTTACTTGTAACATTAGTAATTATTGCATGAGGTGATCACCTTAAATGAGATCAGTAGCGTAGATACGCCATTGCATTGGACCTCATATAAGATAGTATAGATAGGGCTCTACAATATATTTGCATCGCGTTTTTCGATTATCGACATTTTTCATAATGCCGGTAAGCTATAGTACTTATAACAGGGATTACCTTTGATATGATCATCTCATTTTGTTCTCAACTATCTTCTTATTTTATATGGAGCCAATGGTATGCACGTGAAGTAAATGCTGATAAGCTATAGTATAACCGGGATTACCCTTTGATATGATCATTTCATTCGTTTATCATCTATTTTATATGGAGCCAAAAAATGAGAGGGAAATATATTTTTTCGTTAGTCATATAAAACCTCTCGGCAGTAGCCTTATATTATATTATGTGTATAAAAGTGCAGACAAATATTTCTATGCTTATATATTTGAAAAATACTCGAATTATTCAAAGGCTTTTGCAAATGTACAATTGATTTTCCCGCACAAATGATTCTAATTTTTTGACGGACAAACCATTATTTTGAGCGGTTACACATGATACAGTTATTTGAGATTTGTATCTGATTATATCGAGTTAGTAATTGAGATATAAATGTTGGCTAGTACCGATGTTTGTCCGTCGATTATCGAAAACTCAGTTACCGATATACCGATCAGATACAACTCTCTAATAATGGTTAGTTTATCACCGGTTAAAATACCATAACTTTTTTTAAATACGAATTATTCATATATCAACTGTGAATTTCCATGGAAGGCAACTTTGGTACACCGTGGAAATGCGATTTGAATACGTTACACCGTGCAGAAGGTATATCTAATTATTATAATACAATAGGTTACATGTTACGTAAAACGTAAAGTTAACGTAGAGTTACGTTATAATAAGTTTAATTGACTCTTTCATTTCATTATTATAATTATATCTATCTTAAGTTTACATCACTTGAATTTTCATCATCATCACATTTTTAAAAAATAGTTTTTCTTTATCTTTAAGTTTAAATAATAATTTGAATCATCACTAATTTAAAAGCAATTTTATAGCAATTTAAAGCCAACGCGGTAGGAGAATTTTTAAAGGAATAATATTATTCTTTTGCGTTTTTCTCGAAACTCTCTTTTCAGACTGGTGAAGAAAAAAACATATTTGACCATCTTACTGTTAACATTACAGACCCTGATAAATGGTCGTAGATAAAAGTGACATTAGAGTACAATGTATAAATATTTTCTGAACATTACACAATACACTTTTTATGATAAACTAGCTGCAACCCGTCAAAAATGACGGTACATTGGTTCGCGTCTTTGCTAATCCCTAGTATATATTTATAGCATATTTTTGACGCTTCACGGAGAGGCGTGCGTGAAACGCCCGGTTCTGATTTGGTGGCCCGGGGTTCAAGCCTCATTTCCGGCCGTTTAATTTGTTTTTTTAGTCGTAAATTCGAACGAAAAAAACGTCACACAAAGTTACGGGGACAAACAGACGGACCAACAGACGACGAAATTATTATGTTTGATTAATAATAAATAACGTCTTAATGGTAAAAATAAATTGTAAATAATATAAAGAACAAGATAAAGTCTGTCGCAAATCAATAAATACAAATTAGGAATGAGTTCTAGATTAGCAAGTTTTACGACGAGTACGCGGGTTCCAAGGTCAACACAGTGTGTCTGGTGCCAATACCGAGACCATTACTGCATTTGTTGTGTTTTTATACCTCTAAAAAGAATACTCAATATATTGGTGGTTTGTGGTGTGGTGGTGTGGAACAATTTTTGTATTATCTGTATTAAAATTATTTTGTGTCAATTTGTTGGTCAGGTTTGCGAAAGGAACCGAACCTCCTGCGTCAGATAGACGAGGACTTCAACCGCATGATACCCCTGGACCTGCGGCTGCCCGGCGGCAGGGACGGGCCGGTGGGCATGGCGGTGGCCGACAGGATCCGCCGCTTCTACCTCGGGGGCAGGAGGGTGAGCTTGGAGACGGCGTCGGAGATGGTTTTCGTAAGTTATCTGTCTAACTGGCTCTTTAAGATGTACCTATTCATTGATATTCCTACATAAAATGCAGCCCTTTTAGATAGTAGGCGACCATGCTTTTCCTCTAGCAGCAACCGTGCTATTTCCCTAGCAGCAATCATGCTATTTATTCCCTACATGATATATGGCTATCGCCGATTTCTTGCTGCTAGGCCTCGCGGGCGGCTTTGCTGGCCTCTGCCCAGTCATCAGTGCTCGCTACGCGCCATTGGTGTCTGCAATTGGCGGCCGATAATAACCGATATGCGGCCATTAGTGTCTGCGATTCGCTATCGCCCATTGCCTGCTGCTTTCCATACGATTTCGTATTTTTTTAAAAATTGGCAATGGAAATGTTGCGCACTGCGTGCATCATTCTGAAGTAAAGATACGTCGCCGAGTATACATTCGAATTGATACATTTTCAACCATAGATACATCCTAACCTAGAAAATATACCTTAAAATATATACTTTCCTGCAGAAAAATAAAATTGATATAAAAAAATATAAATATCGATTTATTTCTTCTTAATGTGACTCGAATGTTGAATAACGTTTATATAATATTTCTACACATTAAATAATATCTGAATAAATTTTTAATAATCTGTAAACCACGTTTCTTTAAATAATTCGATTTGGTTACTTTTTGAGACTGGCATTGGCAAAACAACGTACTGCATACCTGCTGCGTTTTTGAAACAATTATATAAAAAATGCTTTACAGTGACATGAATGAATATGAGGAAGTACCTACTCGGTGAAATTGGTGATATTGAAATTGATAGAGATAATGAATAGTCCCATAGTTTATTAATATAGAAATAACACGAGAATATGTCAACAGTAATTGGTTTTAACGAGTGTTACAAAAAGTATAACGTGCGTTTTCAAAGGGCGCGACTGCCGAAAGGTTAAAAAATATTTTCAGAATTATTTTACAGTATAATTACAGTATTTGATTTAAGTGTAATTTTTATATTCTCCTATGTCCACGGGACACTCCTGGATGTATTGAACTTACACAGAGTGGAAAAACAATCAACTATGACAGGTGTGGCGAACCTTTTTGAGTCCGCGTGCCAAAAATCCTTAAATATTATTTCTCGATTGTATGGCGTGCCCAAGCAGTAAAATAATTTAACAAAATAGGAATAATGTTTTTTTTCTGAATTTTATTACCAAGCTTAAAAATTACAATGTAGTTTCTTAAAAATAATGTAGTAATCAATAAAAATGCACATTAGTTATTTATCAATGAGATTTTGCTGTTGTACATTCGATGACAAATTCTTAATATCTGGTTCATATTTCGTCACTTTTAGTAATACACACGACCAACTGGATTCGTCAGCCATTCTCTTTATTGAATTACATTTTATGAAACTCATTTCTGAAAATAATGACTTCCAAGCAATGTAGAAAAGAAAATTGATAATATTTCTCTCGATAGTTTCTTTAAATCGCTAAAGATTTCTGGAATGGCGTTCCAATGTCTGATTATTTCTTCTTCTGCATATTTATTAATTATGTACCTACGTTAATCGATCGCTTTCAATTATTTACAAATCATTTCTCAAATCAACAAATTTTTGTTTCCTGAATTCGATAAATTGCATTTCAATGTCTTTCATATTTAGCCACTCAAAATAAATCTGCTGATTTTTCAAATCTCCTGAATTGTTTGAATTTTGAAGAAAACTCGTTGATTATCGATTAAATAACTACAAAAATTCTTGTGTTTATTTAATTTAGTATCTTCTGCAAATGTTTTTTTTTTGTATTTTGGATATTTGAAGGTGTTAGATACGTCACGATCAAAAATTTGTAATTTAGCTTAAAATGCTTTGATTAAATGAAATCTAACAATAATTTTTTTGTTAACACCTTGCAGTTGAATATTTAATTCAATTAATGTTAGCACAAATCAATAAAAAACATTTATTTTGATAGCCATTCGGCGTCTAGTAACTCATTATATTTTTCAATGATATTCTCATTAATTTAAAAAAGTTTAACTTCATCCAAACATTCAACAAATCTTTAAATGAATTTTCTACGACTTAACTAACCATCGCACATTGTTGTACATAAGTAAACCCTTATACACTGAGTTTACCTCATTGAAAAATTCTAAAAATTTTCGTTTGTTTAATCCGCGTGCAGATACCAAATTGACCAACTTTTTTATAAGAATCATAACATCTTCCAGTGACTTAAATCCGTGCTTTGCGCTATAATAACTTTTATATTATGTAAAACTTGCTGGTGCTTTAATCACATCGTTTTTTGTTGAAAAAAAATTGTTCTTTTTCACTTGTCTCAGAAACGGGGTGTTATTGTACATATTGAATATATTATGTGAACATGGTCAATGTTAACCACTATCACAATCAGCGAGACGAGACCGACGAACTTATCTTCACTGAGAGTGACACCTGCGACAGCGATAAACAACAAATTACAACGTACATAACCTCAAACGTCAAAGGCACTGTAACCAGCTTAAAAATCAAAATGGATTATTTAAACAAAATTTTAATTTTTTAAACTTAAAAATTTAAAAAAATATTATTGAACTTGGAAATCGTTCGCGTGCCATTCAAATTCTCAAACGTGCCACCTCGGGCACGCGTGCCCCAGGTTCGCCAAACCTGATCTACGACATGAAAGATATCTTCTTCTTTAATTTTAATGTGCAACGTCAAAACTAAGTCGATGACCTGCGGCGTGCCCGGGCGTAATTAATACTCACGATAGGTACACCGGGCAGAATTTGCATGCATGTTATTTGGAGCGAACCACAAAACTATTTCCCCATTTTATCATTAAGTCCACATTCCTTCGTTCGATTGTAATCATTCCCAGGGCCGGCCTGGAAAATTGTGGATCCTGGGTGAAAAGTTTGAGCGCGGGGCCTTTTTATTTATCTATTTATAAGAGAGCGTCCATAAACCACGTGGCCTGATCAAGGGGGGATTAAGCAGAAGTAAAATTCCGCTTAACCACCTCCCCTTGATCAGGCTTCATGTGCTGGGCTACGTGAAGGCAGGGGGGGTCAGAACCCAGCTCCATAATTCTTCATTTATATTATTCGGCAAAATCAAAACTGTACAGAATTTTATACCCAATAATTTTAGTAGTTTTGGAAAGAGAAAATAGCAAAAAATGTATTCTGGAATTAAAAGGAAAAAACTACGTTTTAATCGATAAGGAGTAGGGAGGTCAAGGCAAAAGCCGCGTTAGGGCTAGCGGCGTTCCGCGACGTCAGAAACGCGGTTCTGAAAATATGCACGTAAATTCTACGTCAGTTGTAAATTTTCGTCACTTTCAAATTCACAACCTCGCATCTTTTTAAGTTTTTGAAATATGTATATAGGTACTTGGAGATTAAAATAAGTTGTTACACTTGCAATCCTCTTCAAAATAACACTTTTTTCATTCGAATAAGATAATTAGCCTCGGTGTTGGTCGAATCCGGAAAGTCGAAAATCGTGGGTTACTTCCACGTGCACAGTTCACGATGTTCGGCCGCTACGAATGCCAAAGTAATACTGTCATAAACTCTTATCCACCTTCTTTGAAACGAGACCAATGTCGATGAGTTATTGAAATTTGAAATTACTACGGCAGAAACTGTCGCTCAGTTAGGCGGCATCTAGCGCGGGTCTCGCCAGGCGCGGCGCCAGATCCGGCTTCGCGCCCGCTTCAGTCCGACCCTGATCCCCCCTACTATCCAGCGTGACGGAGTGCACGGCGTGCAATAAGTGGCTGCAGCGTTTGCTTCCCGGTATGGTGGCGCGATCTCTGCATTATCTTCATACTGCAGTAGTTCAATTTTATTTATAAACCCATGCTTAGCCTGCTTTCTTAATTCATTCTTAACAATGGGAAACTCGCGTGATTTTCCTGTCGAAATATTGTTAGTGCAGTTAGAGATGTGTATAATATTTTGCCTTTAGAAATAGATTTCGGAATATACTCCATCTATCCTAACTTCGCGAAAATTGAAATTTTCTTAAGATTGATAATGTCCTCATTAGGCGAAATATTTCTCTTGTAAATCGGAATAGAGTAAAAAAGAAGCAATTTATTTCCGTAGGTATACCTATGTGATTATGTAGTTCTACAAATTTATCATGGAAACATCTAAATTTGCATTTTTTTTTCAAAATTTCTGACTTACTTTTTGTAAAATGTTGGACTATCATTACGGTGTAGCTTATATCAGATATGAAAAATTCATTCCCTTTAATACAATCGAATAAAATGATAAAAACCTTCCAATCCCAATTGAAAAATATTCCAATTGGAATTTCTGCAGGGTTTTTATCATTTTATTTAACTTGTATGGAAACTAATGAATTTTTCATAATCGATATAAGTTACTGTGATGATAGTTATTTATATATTTATTATATTGATATAAATATTTCTGCTAAGTTTGTTAGTCAGCCCTACATGCCAACTTGTTTAAAAAAATTTAATGCCTAACTTTGTTAAAAGGGATTTTTCCTTTTCTTTCACACACAAGATGAAATCTATTTGATTCTTATAGCCAATGCTAGAAGGGATTTTTGGAATAATTCCTTTTATTTATAGTATTGTGTACAACAACATTCATAAATTTTGTTATTTTTTTGCAAATTTGAAACCATTAGCTCCTTTCAGGAGCATATTTCATTTATTACCCATCTACGTACGTACCTCATCTAGTGGCTGCCAAGTAATTATTTTAAATTTTTAACTAAATTTTGTGTAAATAAACCGTAGGTAAATAAACGAAGATGTTATGGTTCAGATAAATAAAGAAAAATAAGTAATTAAAACAATAAAAATGCAAAAACTAAACTATCTTGGACATGTGATGAGATATCCAGAGAAGAGACATCCAAGAAGATCTTGCATCTCATAATGCAAGGAAAGATTGCCGTAAGTCGGAGCCCTGGAAGAAGGAGAACATCATGGCTGAAAAACCTGAGACAGTGGTTTGGCCAGTCTACTGTAGAGCTGTTCCGGACCGCTATAAATAAAGTGATGATAGCCAACATCTTTTTAACAATGTGTAAGACCTGCACAATCGTATTCAGCGTAACAAAAAAAAAAAATTTTTTTTTCAGTTAAAATTATTTGTCTACAATAAGAAATTATATATCCTAGCCAAACATTTCGTCACCCCATTTATCCTGTTTTACTGTATTTCGCATATAATTAATTGATCTAATAATTTTCAGCTCATGACTGACATAATGTTCTTGCGTCCCTTGGTGACTTCAGTCCGCCTCATGAAGAGGGCAGCGCCAGAGATGCCTATTTACATGTATCGCTTCGCCTTTGACGGAGCTCTGGGGCTCTTTAAAAGGTTCCTGGGCATCAACAGGCCGGGGACGTGCCACGGGGATGAGATGGGATACCTCTTCAAATTCGGGGGACTTAATATCCGATTAGATGAGAACTCGCCTGAAGTGTTCATTAAGACTCGGATGGTCAAGATGTGGACTAATTTTGCAAAATTTGGGTAAGTGATAAATATTTTCCTTATATCAGGTCCCCAGAAAGGTTTTTACCATTTTATAGGAACAATTTTTAACATTTGTATATCAAAATATGACTGAACAATTTATAACTTTCATTTTTATAAAAGCCTTAAGAAAACATGATAATAATATTTAGGTACTTCTTTTTTCAAATAACTGTCATTAATAAACTACTCCTCTCTTATATGGCTGTCCAGATTGAGGAACACGTGGAAATCTGTAGAGAATCTGTCTGCTAAATATGGTGGATGGCGCAGATATCCTATACAATTGGTGGATGGATTTCCATTATTTTGTCATAGGTCATCATTACTACATAAGGTCAAGCAGAGAAACGCCCTGAAGAAAGAAAACTTTCTTCCTTTTTCCAATGCTGCATGTTTTTTTAATAATTCCTCCTGAGCTCATCAAAGTTGATCATAATGATGCGAGCAGTGAGGATTTCTCACA
This sequence comes from Agrypnia vestita, assembly GCA_016648135.1. Classification (NCBI taxonomy): domain Eukaryota; kingdom Metazoa; phylum Arthropoda; class Insecta; order Trichoptera; family Phryganeidae; genus Agrypnia; species Agrypnia vestita. The sequence goes on from JADDOH010000545.1 coordinate 85,601, forward strand.
TTTTTAGTTAGTTTTTAGTAATGTATCCGACGTACACAGATACATTCCGAAAACATTGATAAGTTGGTGCATAATATGCATCACATAAATGTATTAGTATCCGACTATGCTGTGATTGATGACCAGAGAGTAGATTTCATAGTCCATGTTGTTTCCTGTACATGCTTACATATTAAGTAGGAGTCATAAAAGTTACAAGAATTATGATTTACACTTATTCTTGAGAACTTTTCTGGGAACCCAATACATATTAATTAATTATGAATTACTCACAATAGCCCAATTTTTTAATCCAATCAGGTTTTTGAAAAACATCATTTTAGAAACATAATATTTTCCAACACAGATGTTTTAAACTGCTGAATACTTTGCAAATGAAAGAACTGACAAAAGTACAGCAATTTATATTCTAATAAAACCATTTTACTTACAGAGACCCAACTCCGCTTAAAGATGAAAGCGATTTAGATTTTAAATGGCCAGAAATATCGTCTGATCTAAAGAATCTTAACTACCTGGATATTACAAACAAATTCCAACCCAGAGTGGCTCCGGAAACAGAGCGATTAGAATTCTGGGACAATTTATACAGAGAGTTCAATGGAGACTCTTGGTTTTTTGGAAACTCCCCACATATATCAGTTTTTAATTCGCGGCATGCCAAAGAATACACCGATCAAGATTTCAATATAGTAAAGCGACACCTGGAACATAGCACGAGTCTTAAATCCCTCGATAAAGTCCCAAAGACACAAGATCCTTTAGAACATAAACTTATTGATGAAATCTTGCATGCTATAGAATTATTGCAACATGGACCAAATTTTGAACATCCACTACCTGAAATACCTGATCAAAAAGTTATTGATGAAACACTAAAACCGGCAGAACCAAACGAGGATAAACTTTTTGATGGAAAAGTTAATTCTGCAGATGGTGATCATCAAATATCTAATGTAAAAACTTTAGATGTAACTACAGAACCCATGAAAAGTGAATCAATAGATGAACATGAAAATTCTACAGACAATAATCAAGCCAACGGACTTCAGGGATGAAAGTTTAATAAATATATATATACATATACATGTATACGTGCATCCTTCAGTGTCCTCCTTTCCCAGTTAAGCAGATATTCAGTTCAATATTAATTCCTTTAATGGCAATGCCGCATAATTATATGCATACTTGTCAAAACTGTTTAAGATTCTCTAGTTTTAAGAATAAATGAGTTTTAAATTACAAAAATATATAAAGAGATGCATTTAAGAAATTCCATAAAAAAAAAACTAAACGTCAGCAGTTTCAGTATTAACAAGATATGTAGCGTTCAGGATATTTTTTTATTAATTTACCAATACCTGGAAGCAATACATATCAAATAATAGTCCTTTTAAATAACCTTTTAGACAGATTGAGTCTCTTTTATTATATGGACTTGAAATAAATTAAGTATTTAATGAGGAATTACAAAAAGACAGTGGAGTCTTACGTTCAATGAAATTTTTAAAGTACTAAAAGAATAAAATGATATTGATTTGACATGAGAATGTTAAATTTATCTTAATTTAAATGGGGGTTCACCGATCTAAGTCAAGTTGAACAAGGTGCTCGAGTAAACCCTTTTAATCCCCCTCCAGCCCACCCCTGAATGCGAGTCGTAAAGAAAACAAGAATGAATGATTGTTGACGTAATGAGGCAGTGGATGATAAGCCATAATATAAAGTTGATAAAGTTTACTTATTTGAGATGCAATTTGTAAACCAAATAACAGTACCGTGTATTCTGATCCATTAAAACAAAACTTAACTTATTTTCAAAAGTCAACCTAATTAATGCTTCACTCATTGCTGTATTACCCTGCCATCCATACACTATGTACCTACCTAGATCAGAGAGTCTATTTTATTCATATGTATAATAATAAAAAAAAATATTTTCAAGGCTTGTTCTTAACTTCTTTTCTCTGCATCTATTTATTTTCTTTATTTGTCAACCACACAATGGATCAAACTCTTTACTGTAAGACTTTTCAATGATTTTTATAAAGTGATAAATGTTAAGTTAATGACTATAATGTAATGTATTCCATATGAAACAAGATAAAAAGACATATTTTTAGACCTTAAATAATTTTAGATTTAATTTCTTTTAGATAAGGCAACAAATTATTAAGCGAAGAAGGACAAAAAATGCTATTGGCATTAATTAGCCAATTATTTTAATATATATCTATATTTATGTAAATATAATAATACCTCGATGTTGCAGACCTCAATTTTAAGAGACTTCTGATTAAAATACAGTAATCCCTCAAAGTTACATGATAAGTGGGACTGATGGAAATCGCATAAGTATGTCGAATTCACGCAAGTCGGGGTAAAATGTTGTGTATGAATACATATTATATATACATAATGTAATTGCGTTTAATTGGTATCAGGGGTCAATGAAAACACTAGCTAAGAAGAAAAATATTTAATAGAAAATTTATTTCTTTGTACATGTAAACCTTCATACATATATATTAATACAAAATATTACAAGTACAAGTATTGAGCATTGTTCACCAAGAATTCTTTCTTTATCTTTAGGATTGTTCTGACTGTGGATTCTGGTAGCTCAAACTTCCTTGCCAATTCACAAATTTTCATTCTGTTATGAAATCCTTGATAATGTTAAGTTTAAATTCCAATGATATTGTTTTCTTTTTCCTGCTAAGTACAGAAGAATTAGATTTACTTCAGTTGGACAACATAGTTTTTTATAAGAGTTTAGTAGACGTATAATAAAAAAATCTTAACTTTCGTCAAACATAATCATGAGTTCACGCAAAATGCATATAATGCGTATCGTAACAAGAGAAATACTGAAGATAGCGGCTGGCAGCGTAAGTCAAAGGATTACTGCCATCTAATCTACACAAAATTACATAAATTATAAAAAGTTAACTTTCACTTTTAGAATACTTGCTTTATTATATCAAAGGCTTTTGATTTTAATGGTCACTCACTCAAATTAGTCTGTAATATTGACGTTTTACACACTTACTTCCTCCTTAGAGTAATAACTTAATTCATTTATTAAAATTAGGAATTAGATTAGGAATAAATATTATTTTGTAAGTATATCAACAAAAATATTATGTAACAAACACGTCCTCTAAATTATATCATTTCTGTCATTGAAACATTCATGTACATAGTCAGTAATCTTTATTATTATTACTTATTTGTTATATGATTTTTAAGTAAAAACATTTTATTTTAAGGTTTGTTTTATTTGTCAACATTCACCCCAATCATAACATTATCTTCTATCCAGATAAGGCTTGCTAACAAGGCTGGCCAGGAATTTTACGGGACTGGATGAAAAGTTTGGATGCCGAGGTCTTCTTATTTATTTATGCTTACATTAGGAAGAAAAACAGGTCAAGCATTGCCCAAATATTTTGAAATTCATTTCAACCCAATTGAAATTAACTTATTTATTTCTCAAATATATTCCCCCTATTCTTAAGATAACTGCATTGTTATAATATTCAAAGATAAAACAGAACATACTTATTTACATATGCGTAAAATAAATTAACAAAAAATTACCAATATAATAAATACCTCACTTAATCAGTATAAATCATTATTATTGATAAGTAGGTAATTCCATTCATTTTTCTTTAAAGCCATTCTTAATATTTTCTTTTATTCAATTTCTTGGAAGTTTATTAAATACTACCCATACGCCCATGAAAAATCACGGTAATTTGGTGGGTGACCGTTGCATGTTGCCGGAGCCATTGTTGCACGCTGATTACGTGTCACACTCTAATTATCTAAAGTTTTAAATCCAGCTTCATTTCAGCAAGTTACCAACAGACAACAAAATTATAATTATTTAGATTTTCGGTATTACTACATATGTGGGGTATAAAAGCAAAGGCAGCAATATCCAAAAACGATATTGCTGCCTTTGCTTTTATTCTCCACATACATACATACTTTAATGTGCTTTGACCATATTCATTTGTTATCTTTCGTATGAGCAATCCTTTTTACGTCATAAATGTAGTATCGTGTTTATGTAGCAATTGATGTTTATACTGATTATCTTCAAGATACCTTGTTACTAATAAATGTATAGTGTAAATACTGATTTTAATTCAATATTTGGACACTTTGTCTGAAGAAATTGGTAAATGTGTGTGAAACAAACTGATTTCTAGCAGCTTTGAAAATAATATTAGAACTTACTTATTTCACATAATATTCAACATGTCAAAATTGACAAGTCAAGAGCGGTCAAGATGTGATTATGATAACGAAAGCCAATAGACCCATTAGTCATGATTGGATATATGCTAAAGATTGCTCATAGAATATTAGCGCTCCAGATAGAAGAACCACACCGACGCCCAAGCATAATTTAATAACACCCAAAAACCATTATTTCAAAATATAGAAATACGTAATAAGATTTAGAGACTGTCTCTTTGAATTAGGCAAGGATCAATATACATATGTAGCAAAGCTTCATGTTTTCTTCATTTATCTGTTACGGTTGCATCCTTTGTATCTGTGCCTGGGCGACCTTGCCTGCTAATGTTGTAAATTATTTGTTGTTTTTCTCATCTACGCACCTAAGTCATCAGACATTCACATCAATACATACATTGTATTAAATTGTTATACCTTTATCCACTAAAATAACAAATTTCCCCTAGCAATGTAATTAAAGTAATTATATTATTTTTTCAAAATATTATATTTTTTTATATTATATTATATTATATATTATGCCGGACATCTTTTAAATAATATAAACTTATTTTGAAAATCAGTCTCCCTTGTTTCCCAACTTCCGTTTCTTCCCGGCAGATGCCCTCGGTCTCTGCACCTCACCCACCATGACCGCCGTAGGACTGAACACATGGGTCTCAATTTCCTGAAAATATATAAGGTGATTTTATAAAGAAAAAAATCATTCCTACTATCAACTATGCATCATCAATATTATAATAATAACTATAACTATAATTATAACTAACTGATAACTAGCTGTTCATATCCGGCGTTGCACGGGTTAAGCATTAAGTTTAAAATAAATTTGTGAGGGTAAACAAAAGTTAGATGCGAACGGTATAGATTTGCATCGAAAATATGTCAGGGGGAGGGGAAGGGGTAAGAGAATAGGGGGGAAATGTTGTCTATGTTTCCCGCCGAGTCCTAAAGAATAAGTTTCCAAATTTTGAGTCCGATCTGTCAAGCGGTACAGATTTGCATCGAAAATATGTCAGGAGAAGGGGAAGGAGTATGAGAATAGGGGGGAAATATCGCCTATGTTTCCCGCCGAGTCCTAAAAAATAAGTTTCCAAATTTTAAGTCCGATCGGTCAAACGGTACAGATTTGCATCGAAAATATGTCAGGGGGAGGGGAAGGGGTATGAGAATAGGGGGGAAATGTTGCCTATGTTACCCGCCAGGTTCTAAAGCATAAGTATGCAAAATTTGAATCGAATCGGACAAACGGTGTGGATTTGTATAAAGAACAGACAGACAGACAGCCAGATATTGAGTTTTATAGGTATAGATGTAGTAAGTCAAACATTGACGTATATAGCTATCAGTTAAATCAACTGCAATAAAAGAGAAATATTTTTCCTACATTATTAGTAGTACCTGTCCAACCCTGCACCATCTACCTATTGTCCTACCCAGCGCATATATCGCAGTTTAACATAATAAAATCACTGTGCCCATAAACATCAAAGGGGTCGAGCTAGGGAGCGATGCTACACCAGTCGAGTGTCTGCCATAATATCTGGCGGACCTGGGCCGCGTAAAATCAGAGTTTATTTGTTTCATATTTACTTTTCTTACTTGTACATCGTTTTCACTTGCTCCCGGAGCCTATCTCGAGAAATTAACATTTACAACTCTTTCGCTTTTTAACTCCACAAACTCAGAACTTCCCTTAAAAAATTATATGAAATATTCTTACACTTGGGGCGTGGTAGTAATCAATATGATGTTTAACTGAATTCCATATTTTCTCATCCACTAGTAGCTTTGTTACAGCGTTTATGTCTGGGGCCATGTATCGATCCTTATCCCACTGTCTAGAAAAAATTTTAAAATATGAAAAAACATGACAAAATGAGTCCCCTTTCCAAAATGAATATGAATGAATCCAGCCGTATTTTGAAAATAGCAAGATTGTTATACGCTGATATCATTCCAACGCTCAAAAATAGAGAAACGTCAAGACATCTGTCAAATGTCAATATTTCTATCATTGTGGCAAAAATATTAGCTTTCATTTAATATTTGAATTCTTTAGATGAAGAAATTAGTAGATTTGTGTAAAACAAATTGATTTCTACTAACTTTTAAAATAATATTAGTACTTATTTTATATACCTGTATAATATTTATCAAAAACCATATTTTAAACAAAACTCCAGATTGCAATGACTGACTGGTTTGCGTAATGGTATAAATATCACTTTGACATCAAATAAACAAGTCTTTTTTAAAGAACACCCAGACATTATGGAGGTCCAACATTACAATTCATGCATGTATAACAAAGTATTGATGAACTTCTTTCATTTGAAATAGTTAGTAAATAAAATGAAAAATAATATGCCATTAACTATAATATTTGGTCATGCCAGCCCCTTAGCGGAAGCCGTCTGTTCCTGCTACCTTCAACACTCCCCTCTTATACTTATATGAGTTCCTCGTATTCCTCAAAAACAAAGTATTAAAAGTAATAATTTTGTACCAACCTATATTGCTACAATCTTCAAGATTTGGGGGCATTACCTTTACCTGTGGATGCAAATTCTTTAAGTTGTAATAATAATGTGTTTTGTCATTAGTTATACTCAACGTTTTTAGTTACCTATTATATTTTAAATATCTGTTGTACATTTTACAAGTTTGAGAAATTGTGGGCAATATAATGCAAAAATACTTTTTGTTACCTGACAACACTTCGTACTACTTTGTGCACTTCCTCAATGGGCACAGTGGTCTTCAGGGGTCGCAAGAACTCGATTGCCTGACAAGCAGCCAGTAGCTCAATTGCAATTACTCTTTCAACATTTTCCACAACCTAAAACGCATATCTCTTTAGAAGTTGAATGCACATATTTGATAATAATACTCAATTATTTTTAACATTAGTTTTAACATATTAAATAAAAATATTTTCTAGGACATAATTCATTAAATGCAGTTAATTGTTAATTGCATAATATATTGTAAACTATCCTGTTTTTCTAAATGATTCTACTAGATTACAGCAATATTCTAGTGATGAGTTAAACCATTGTTATGACTATGATGAGATTGGTATTCGAATACTATGATTGGTAACTGAAATTTAACTGTTGGAGATTTAGTTTCTAATGTACCTAAATCTTAGGGAATAAAAAGTTACCAATCACTACCAGGTTACATATTTAAGATTTGCATTTGTAAGTTACATTAAATTAAATATGTTAAAAAAAAATTATTAAAATCGTACACAAATCTTATAATCACAGTAAAAATTTAGCTTATCACTACAATACTACATATTTTCAAAACATTTCAACATAATTGACTTGTAGTAGGTAGGTATGTAAAAAGTGGCTAAATTAATACAAAAGTCCTGTGCAGGCTACAGAATATCAGAAATATAATACATATTTGTAACTAGGTATGTCGAAAAATAATAAAAAATAAACAGTATACCTAATACCTATGTATATTCTTAGACAATTATTCATAAAACAATAAATCGAAAAATATCCCAAATGTTTTCAATTTTTCCAAATACAAAATAATTACCATCAAACATTTTCTTGCTGAGAAAGCTCCCATTGATACATGATCTTCCTGGCCGGCACTGGTGCTCAGAGAGTCCACACTGCTCGGGTGACATAAAACCTTATTTTCTGATACTGTAATAATACAAACATATTTAAAAAGTTAATTATTATATTATTTAAAAAATAACAAAAAAAAATTAATACATATATTGACGGTCCCTATGTATGCTGTCGAATCTGTAAAAATTTTATTTTGATTTTAGTATTTAGTATATACTGTTAAAAAAAGTTTATTATTTAATTCTCTTTTTATTATTATTTTATATTATTAGTTAATTTTCTATTTATATATTAGTTATTTTTTATACATAATATATTTATATATATTTATATATATTAGTTAATTTTCCATTAATTATGCTTTTTTCGAAACGAAAAATCAATAAGTTTAATATAGTAAGTGTGAAGGTTGTGAATCAAGTATATATGTGCTTTATTCCAACTTACCAAGAGCTGCCGCAGTGCAATGAGCTAACATGAAACCAGAGTTTATTCCGCCATCTTTAACCAAGAACGCTGGCAGCTCACTGAGTGCTAGAAAGGATGGCATACAAAATGTCAACTTGAAATACAAAATTTAAATTCAAAACATTGCAATTATCAAAAATAATCTTACCAGGATTTACCAGTCTCTCAACTCTTCTTTCACTCATGGAAGCCAACTCGTGAATACCTATGGCCAAATAATCTAATACCTTAGCTGGATATTCTCCGTGGAAGTTTCCTGCTGAAATAATTTCACCTCTATCCGCAAATACTATCTGCAAGATGAACAAAACTGTTAACTTTTGATCAATCAATTTTATTTTGAGAGCTATTTATGTAGGTATGTATTACATATGACTAATCGATTTTGAAGCCTTTTGAATACTGTCATTTGAATTAAAATGTGTTTTACCAGTCCGGAATAGATACTTTAGGCTACCAAGGAGGTGACCACCCCTTAATTATAATATATGTATTTTAATTTTTCTTGTCTTTCTTGCTTGTCACAATGATTTCCAATTCAATACATTATAAAACAATGTCATTTTACCGGATTATCTGTTCCACTGTTGATTTCAGTAGTGAGGACTTGGGTGACAAAATTGATAGTGTCGTGAACAATTCCATGGACTTGCGGACAACATCTCAGGGTGTATGCGTCTTGAACTCTATTGCAAAAGCGGTGAGATTCTAAAGAATAAAAAAAAAGTATGTATTAACTCAGTAAATGTCAGGCACATGCAGTGGGAACATTGAAGCATGACTTTTTTGTAAATGTATGCTTTAAAAAAAAATATAAATCAAATATTTATGCTACACATTTTTATGATATATCAAAATATGAATACTATGATAACAATTGTGATAGAAATATTACGAAATATATGTTTTATTCCAATTTTTTTCCAAATAATTGGTTACGTAAAAGTCATGCTGCGATGTTCCCACTGCACGCCCCTCGTAAATATAATTAACACATTTAATAACTATTTATTTATTACTACACTTTTGCTCTAATCTTTCTATTAACATTTTGTGCTAATCTTGAGATTAAAAAATATATTTAAATACATTTACGAGAATTCAGCATACACATTTATAATGATAGAATTACTTACGAGCTATTTGAGAAGGATATGTATCAGAGTGAAGAAGAGCCCTCAGTCTTCTTGCTACCAATATCTGTCCTTTATGAGGGCGTATAGCTTGGACATCTGAATCAAATGCCCTAGAGGTTCCCTTCAGTACCTCCAATGTCATGGCGGCCACAACATCCGCCTAAAAATAATTTTATAAGAAAATAAAACAATTTTTTCCATGTCATGTAAAGGTGCTTGTCACTCGACAGGGCATCCCGAAGCCTGATATGGGCAACATTGAGATCTCAGTGAATGTTGACCATAGAATAGGTATGAGATGATTGAAATTTAGTTCGCTAAGAGGAATCTTGTGTGACCCAAAAATGCCGAGAGATGATTGGCTCAATCATCTCGCCGTATAAGATACTATACATCAAGGGCGTGAAGTGAGAACATGAAGCATGACTTTTTCCTGTGCATATATTTTGAAAAGAAACTGAAATAAGAGATATATCTCGTAATATTCCTATCACAATAATTAATATACTATGTACATATACACATTTTAATTTTTCATAATATTCTGCCAGATAAATATTTAATTTTGATTTTTTTTCCAAATGTATGTATGTTTAAAAAAGTCATGCTTCCTGTTCTCACTGCACACCCCTGCTATGCATGCATTCCTTATGATTCACTTTGCTAAATCCATGGGAAAATATTAACTCTTCTGTGAGAACTGCCAATAGAAAACAAAAATGAAACAGGGAGTAATCACAAAAATTGTATGATTTTAAAACATGTATAAGTTACAATGAATGTGTATTTTAACTTAACTAACCTCTCTATTAGGGTGGTTAGGTTAAAGATTACAAAGGTTTTATACTGTGAAAAATTATAAATACTAAAAAATTTTTTAAACATTTTGTACCTGTCTAGCTATACTTGCAGCTCTCTCGACAGCTTCAGCTCCAAGACTTGTGATGAGTTGAGTACCATTTATGAGAGCGATGCCTTCTTTGGCTTGTAATTTCATCGGTTTCAGGTTATTGGCCGATAACACCTGTGGATAATTATACACTCTGATGAGCCTTACTTGTAAATTATACTCACTTTATTGCTATTCAAAAACTTATAAACTGCGGGGTACAAAAGCAATATCCTACTGAGAGGTCTTTGAGATAAATACAAAAAGTCACTAGTCTAGAAAATTTCTCTGGAATCTGTGAAACCTACATTTTATTGGAAATATTTTTTTAAAAACAACTGCCACCTAGGGTGACTTGTAGCTAGTAGCAAAAAATTTGGGGGAGTCTTCCTCAAAGTCATATTAAAGTTTGCATTTTTTTCAATATTTTTTAACTTACTTTCTGTAAAAAGTTGGTATTTCACTATAGTAACTTATATGAAATACATATTGAAAATTCATTCGCTTTAATACAAATCTAATAAAATTATGCGAAAACTTGAAAAATACTTTTTTTTTGTAAAGTCATTTTGTTTGACTTATTACGGGGGTATTGCTATTTTTATGTACTTTTAAAAGTGGTTTGGAAACATGATTTTGAAAGGGATAGAGCTATATTTCCTATAAAATCTCGAATTCAGTAAATTCTAAATTAGTGATCCTAAGCAGACTGCAAAAAATCTTTTTTTTAAATTTTTTTGGATATTGCTGCCTTTGTTTTTATACCCCTAAACTAACAAATTGCGTGAACGATAATTCTTACTTTATCGGAATCATCCCACCCAGTTGATGGACTCCACATTCGTCCTTCACCCATTATACCGAGGGCTAAGTGAGATAATGGAGCCAGATCACCGCTTGCTCCGACAGAGCCCTGCTCTGGGACCCACGACAGACAATTATCTAGTAAAACACAAATCATTATTGAAAGTAAGTTATAAAGTTATTAAAGCAATTACACAAATTTATTTATTTATTTATTTATTTAAAAAAATCCTTGTTTACAAATAAAGATACTTAATACTAATTTAACAATAAAACATAAGATAAAACATAAGATAAAACATAAGATAAAACATAAGATAAATTACACTTTTTTTTTGTTTTGTTTAATTTGTGGATTATGCCACTCTACTAGGCTACGCCTGTCCCAGAGTGGCGTTATAGAACACAATTATAATATTTTTTCGAGTTCGTCAGTAGTATGTATTTCTTTTCATAAGGTAGTTATTATGTATCTACAGAGTATCAAGTGGAATGTTAGTGAAAGTTGAGTTAGTCATAAGTCCAAGTGTAAATATGTGTAGAATAATTGTTTAATGTAAAAAGGGTTAAAGTTTTGTTTAAGATTATTTTTTATTTTCCTTAATTAATTAATTAATTTATATAGGTATATATTTTTATTTGAAAACATTATTATGCAATTACAGTAAGTAAATTTTCAGTTGCTGTTCTACCTTTGGAGGTAAGCCAGTTGTTTGCTAAAGCTTTTATTTTATTAATTGAGTATATTCTGATTTCCGGGAAGTCTGTTTTAAATATGTTAAATATTTTAGGCCAATACATATATATAAATAAAAAATTCTACTTTGTTAAAAAGCAAAAGAACAAAGCATTATAAATAGGTACGGCAAGACCCCGCTTAACGCTATTTCAGTGTTTGCCATGTAACAATCCATTAGAGATTTTTGGAAAAACTACAATATCGTGGATGCTGTAGACAACATCTCAAAGGCAAGACAAAGAGTTATTGATGCGATGTCTTGTTATGAACAACTGCTTGCTGAACGAAACAGGAAAAGTCAAACAACGTTAAATGATTTCTTCACAAAAAAAACAAAAAATATCAAATGAGGAAGAACCTTCCTCATTACAAACATAACTTCTTTTCTCAAACTTTTTTATGATTATCATGAATGTTTTATGATAAAAATCGATATTATCATTAAATAAGTCTGTAATTAATGTAATAAAAAATTTATTTACCAATAAATGTTACAAAATAAAACAAAAATTATTTTTTTATTATCTGTTATAGTGCTAGGAAGCGTGATGGCGCTTTTCAGCACTAATAATCCATTATAAAATTGCGGGAAGCGCAATGGCGCTGCTCTTGTCAGTGTGTTCTATAAAAATATAAACTTTACGGACGCTTTTAATCAATCGTGATTTTTAATCAAATTTATAGTTTGTGTGCAGCTATGATTTTTTCCAATTGTACTAGAAATTAAAGAAAATGACTCAATTAGTTAATAAAACGGTTGATCTCTGTTCTGTTTCACTTATCCCCATTATTTACATGCTAAGATGACCTCGTTTAATGCACTTTCGCTTAGCGCTGGAACTTATTGGAACGTACCCCTGTATTAAGCAGGCTCTTACAGTAAGTACCTTGTACAGTTTTGGATATTAGATTTTTAAGAAGATCGGAATAAAAGAGGAATGAAGAGAGAAATAAATGTTAACTTTTATGTCATTCTTTGTTTTACTTTTTTAAAATATCATTTAAAAATTACTCACGATTGAAGGCATTCAGAAGGCACATTAAAGTTTCCAGAGATATTCCGCTATAACCTTTAGCCAAGACATTAATTCTCAGAGCAAGGAGCATCCGAGTCCTCTCAGGGGAAAGTGGATTTCCCACTCCGGCAGAGTGAGACCTGATTAGATTGTACTGAAGTTCTTCTAGCTTATCCATTGGAATTGTTGTCCGTGCAAAATTACCAAATCCAGTAGTTATTCCATACACCACTATAATAAACATAAATGAGTATTACAAGTTAGCAAACATTTTAATTTGTACTTGATTTTATATATTAGGATAATTCAAACATGAGTACCTACACTTAAACAAGTTATGAAAAATTAAGCATTATATTATTACAATTTGTATTATATTCTCTATCTATATAAATAAAATTTAATCGCCGAAATGTATGTAACTTCCGAACGACTGCACCAAATTGGATAATTCTTTTTTTGTTGTGTTCGTTATTATCAGGACAAGGTTTGTATAACAGATTTTTTTTTTCTCCCACTCTCCCATGAAAAGTGAGTAAGAAGACAGTGGGGGAGATCTGCAATATGTTGACAAAATTCTTTAATATTTATTATAGTGTGACATATCCTTGGGGGTTGATTGGTTGAAGGGAATATTGCTGCCTTTTGATTTTTACAGAACGATGATATTGCTATCTCTGCTTCTAATAGTCGTTTTGAAACATAATTTTGGAAGGGATAGAACTATATTTTCTATAAAATCTCAAATTCAGTACATTCTAAATTAGTAATCCTCGGTGATTGCATTCAAAACATATTTTTTAATCTTTTGGATATTGCTGCCTTTGCTTTTATGTCCCTCATACCATCAACCGTCATTGTAATAAGGTTAATTTATAAGATTACTAATAATAAACATTATTAGTAATCTTGCACTTACCCTTTTTCTCCTTTAAAATTTTCTCTATCAAATTTCTAGCTTTAATGACATTCTGCTCAGCTTCCTTGGTCAACTTAAGTTTATAGCGTCCTCTACCCAACTGACGCAAGTCATCTGTAGTCAAACTGGTTCCATCTAAATACAAAACCTTTAAACAAAATATTTAATTCGCATTAATTAAGGTAGTACAATATAACCCCGACCTACGCTATCCCAGCATACGTGAACTTTAGTTACGCAGAGCCTGATTTCCTGTCCCTCTTAAAAATGAGACTGAAATAATCCCAGAAACTGATCATGTCGCTCATGTGATAAAATAAGTTACCTATCTTGTCAGGTAATTAAGTTCAAAAATCAATGGTGATAATATCAACGAGCTGTTGCATTCACATATAATCAGAAGCAGGAATCGATGAGCTCATAGAGATACATCAGCAAAACGTTACTGAATAATCCACACGTCAGACCCAATTCCACCAGGCAAGCACACGACAATTGCAACCTTGACAGAAGGTCTCAATAGAAAAATGTTTACAAATTTAGAAAACCTGTTTATATATAGAAAAATGTTTACAAATTTAGAAAACCTAATCATCAACGAAGAATGCGATATAGCTACAAAACAAGAAATAAAAAATATATTATCTTGCTACGAAGAAATTCTACGTGAAAAAAAGAAGACATTGTGTATTGTCAGACAAGTTTGTTAGATTTTATGAAGCCATCGACATCGAAATAACTTTGTTTTATGTAACTTCTTTAGGTATATAAAGAAATATTAAAAGAATTTTACCTTCCATTAAAATTCCTATTTTGTTTCCCTCGACGCCTGGAATCCATTATGAGAGAGAACAGCCTGCTGTTTCGGCACTTTCACACGCGTTCCTACCCCCTCTGATTCCCTGTTTGCGACACAATTTATTCCCGCTGGTATCCCTGTTTCCGATTGCGTCGGCGCAACGGTTTTTCTTTCATATGACTCATAATGCACCAGGTAGGGATTACCTGGATTCCAGGCGTCGAGGGAAACAAAATAGGAATTTTAATGGAAGGTAAAATTCTTTTATTTTGTGTTCCGTCTCGACGCCTGGAATCCATTATGAGAGATCTGTTTGTTATCACCTGGTGACCTAGTGGTTCGACGTTATATGTGACTGCCTATATTGGCGTAAAGAGAGGCGCTAATGAGCTCTGGGGGCATTGTTGCTTGGGGTTATCTACTATCTCTCTTTGGTAGAATTTTCGGAAGGTGATTTCACTCTGCCAGTTTCCCCTTGACAAGATCTCCTCTATCGGGTAGTTTTCCAGCCAATTCAACGAAGCCACAGCAGAACGAACACTTCCTGGCGTTGCTTCCACTCCAGCCTCTCTTAGGATTGACTTGATCCAACCACCTATCATTGTCCGTGAAGCTGGCTTTACTTCACCTGCTGTCGTCACAAATAGTTCTTTCATGTCCGGCTTTCGTCTCGGCTGTGAGAGTGAGACCAGCTTTCGGATCCAAAACAAGGGGTTGATGTTCCTTTCATCCGATGCGCTCAACCTCCATCCCGATTGTTTGTGTCTTGCCGTGTCAGTCTTCGCTCCAAAGGCTGGCCATAGCGTGATGGAGTCTCCTTTGTCGATCAATCGGTCCGGGGTGACTCTGAGAAGTGTCAGATCTTGGACTCTTCGCCCAGATGCCATGATGAGTAGTATGGCCGTCCTCCTTGACACGTCATACAGGCTGTTTCCTTGGCGGGTTTTCACGTAGCCACTCCACCACTACTCGGGGGTTCCAGATCGGGAGTCTCTCAGTGCATCCACCAGAAACCGAGATGGCTTTAAGGACGTGCCTGACGAGGAAGTTCGAGCTAATCTTATCTGCATCAAGAGCTGGGCCACAGAAGGATACGATTGCCGATTTGTGGACCAATATTGTTCGAGGGGCTAGCCCTTCGTGGATGAACAGGTTGGCCAGATATCTTGCCACTGTTGCAGGGGGAGGGTTATGAGGTTGGACAGAATGCGTGGTACACCATCGCTGCCACCTATCCCAGGCCGGCTTGTAGGTGTTCAGCGTTGAGCCTCTCCAGCCAGATCTGAACAGCTGCTGTTCCTCCTGGCTCCAATCCGCTATAGCCTGTTCCCACCCACTGCTATTCTCCAAACTTCCAGTTGGAGGTCCGACACCCTCGGTGGGGGAAACCCTGTCGACGTATCGATCAGGACGCTCTTCAGATCTCTTACGCTTATTGGCCCTCCCTTTGCTCGTTGTTTGAGATCGGCCCTCCAGAATGTCTTCTCCCATCTTGGCACAACTAGGAGAAAGGTGCCTCTTGCCAGGTTCAAGTGCGCCAGTACTCTTGGGACGAGATTCGGCGGCGGAAATACCCAGGCCAGCTCGTAATCCCAATGCTGACTGAATGCGTTGAGATAGGAGGCCGAGCAATCGGTTGAGTCTAGCGACACGTAGTTTGGCACCACATGGGCGGTGGCCGATGCGAAGAGGTCGATCTGAGGACGTCCCCATATTCGGAATATTTCCTCTGTCGCTGGTTCCAGGAGGTGCCATTCCGGGAGTGGTGTCCCCCGAGAGAGTCGGTCCGCAATCCCGTTGTATCTCCCTGGAATGTACTGCGCTGTCAGAGATATTTCCTGCTGGTCGATAAACTCTAGGAGGTCTCGAGTTATCTTCAGAAGGCCCAATGATCTTGTCCCCCCTCCTTGTTGATGTAAGTCACTACTGTCTTGTTGTCTGTCTGCAGTAGGGTCTTCGTTCCTCTTAGCAGGTAAGCGTGATCGCTGATCACTGCGTAAACAGCGAAGGCTTCTTTCTGGTTGGAATGCCACCGCATCTGCTCTGGGGACCACTGGCCTGATATCGTCTTGTCGTCCACCTGGCCGCCCCAACCTGCGTCCGCTGCGTCTGTAGTCAGGAAGTGGGAGAAGGGGGCTTCGTGTATTGGGCAGGACTCCCCTACGGCCTCCAACCACCACTCTAGGTCTTGCCGAACCGCGGCAGGAAGCTCCACTTGTCTGGATGGCTCGTGCCTCTGCAGCTGGCGGCTGAATCTCTGCAGTCTTCGGCAATGCAAACGACCCCGAGGGGTGGCGAAGTTTGCGAAGTTGAGTCTCCCCAAGAGGCCTAGAACCTGCTTGGGGGAGCAACTGCCGGCCTCGATCGGGCGGCGCAGTACTTGGCGAAGGCCAGAGCACTTGCGGTCCGAGAGGGATTTCTGGTTGGCTTCGGTGTCCCAAGTTATGCCAAGAAACTCCAGCTTTTGGGTAGGTATAAGGACACACTTGTCGCGGTTGATGCACCAACCCAGATGCTGGAACAGATTGACCGTCTCTACTGCCTGGGTCGCTAGCAGGTCCCTTGACTGATTGGCCAGAAGGAAGTCGTCCAGGTAGACTACGGTCCTTATTCCTCTCTTCCGCAAGAGTCCCGCTAGCAAGTTTGACAGCGTTGCGAACATTCTCGGGGCTGATGACAGGCCAAAGGGCAGGCAGGTCATCTGGAGAAGTTCCCTTGGTAGTATAGTCTCAGGAACTTTCGGTGCGATTCCGCTATTGGTAGGTGAAAGTATGCCTGGGTTAGGTCGATTTTCACCAACCAATCTTTGGGCTGGAGGAAGTCTGGGACCCGAAGGTGGTTGAACAGCTTGAAGGGTTTCGCCTCCACAAAGGCATTCAACGCATTCAGGTTGAATATCGGCCTTAGGGAGTTGTCCGACTTCGGAGTTAGAAAAAGATTTGAGATGAAGCTCGGAGAATGATCTGCTCCTTCCAGCACGCCTGACATCTTCAGGGCCCGAATGTGACTCGACATGTCTCGAGACTCCTTCGTGCCGAAGCTGCTCAACAGCTGCCTGGTGGGGAAGACTAACGGAGGTTTGGCCACAAAGGGGATTCTCGCGCCCTTGAGGATTCTCAGCACTATAGGTGGTGCCCCGAACTCCTTCCACGCGCTTTGGAACCTCCTCAAGCGTCCTCCCCAGAACCGGTTGTTCAGCCTCGCGTCATCTTCTACCTCTGCGGCTACGGTCACCAGCGGGTTTTCGGCCGTGGTCTGCCTTCCGGTTAGGTCTCCTGTTCGGGTTCCCTGAGCCTCGCTCCCTGTGCATCGGCTCCGGCAGAAAGGG
>JADDOH010000546.1:0-275748 GCA_016648135.1 Agrypnia vestita
TTCCAGAGATTTCTCCGTTTAGCTACATCAACTTCCCAAAAATTTCTTCATAGCTCCCAAAATTTTTCAAACCATGGGGGGGAGGGGGTTACAGTTTCCAAAGATTTCTTCGTTTAGCTACATCAACTTCCCAAAAATTTCTTCATAGCTCCCAAAATTTTTCAAACCATGGGGGGGGGGGTTGTTACAGTTTCCAAAGATTTCTCCGTTTAGCTACATCAACTTCCCAAAAATTTTTTCATAACTCCCAAAATTTTTCAAACCATGGGGGGGGGGGTTACAGATTCCAGAAAATTCTTCATATATCTACATCAACTTTCCAAAAATTTCACGTAAAAAATACACTATTTAAAATGTGTTTCTCATACTTTCAATAACTTTGAAGTGTATGTACTTTGTAGTGTTCGCTTTGAAATGAAGTGTACTATTTGAAGTTTATACTTTCAATAACTTTGGTGTTTGTAGTTTGTAGTGTGCACTACACATCAAAATGTGTGAAGTGTGCACTTCAATGTAGTGTAGTACTACATTGTAGTAGTGAGTACAGAGCGGACCCATCACTAGTTTGTGCCCAACCGTTGCCGTGTGTGGACGTGCCGTCATCACTACGTTTAAACCTATTATAGGTAGTGAAGTGGCTAGTGGACACGAGGGGTTTTTCCGAAACAAATTTTCCGACTTTGGATCGAACTCCTAAAAAGTCGGAAAACCTCGGAAAAATCCCGGAAAATCCGGGGTCCGGGGGGGTAACTTTCTTATTTATAGACTTTTTCCATTTTTGACTTTTGTTCCGTGTTCCCTGAGTCGGAAAACTCAGGGAAAATCAACTTTATTCATTTGTTTAGTGTATGGTAAATTAGTTATAACGAACTTTGTTTATAGTAACTTTTTCTTAGTTTTAACTGGTGATTCGTGTTCCTCGGGTATGATTACCTGAGGAAAACACTTTTAGTTATAGTGTATATATCTTTATTACGTTTATATTTTAACTTTTGTTTATAACAACTTTCATTAATTTTAAGTGTGGTATTGTATTCCTGACGTTGGAAAACCCAGGAAAAACACTGTCATTTCTAGTGTATATATCTCTGTTTTGGTAATATTTTGAACTTTCTTGCTATTGAAATTTTCTTTATTTTAAGTACGGATATTGCTTCCTCGGGTAGGAAAACCCGGGGAAAACACCAATAGTTCTTGTGTACATACTGTATCTTGGCCGCCATATAAAACTTTGTTATTCGTGGATCAATTAGAGATATTCTTATTGGAACGTACTCGGGATGTCGGAAAATCCCGGGAAAACGCCGGAAAATTCCGGAAAATCCAAATCGGATTTTTTGGAATCTCACGAGGAGGGGTTAACACCAGAAAAAGTCAGGATGGTCGTGACGATTCTGGACTCAGCTGTCCGGGGGAGAGGAGAACGAACTGTCTCCTGTCCCGACATATCACCGTCCATAGATACGGCCGACAAAGGAAAAGGTCAAAATCGTGATCGAGAAGAACTAGTGTCCATGGCTCCGATTCCCTTTAATCCAGAGTCGCCAAATCGAGAGGATGCACAGGTTTTCTATAAGGTTAGGGAAGTGTTCAATGTCATCGATGGGATCACGAGAGAGGAAAAGTCACGCTTAAACTTAGACCAAAAGGCACGCATGTCGGCTTGTCACATGGATGTGCTGGCCTTAATCTGTGAGCAAACTTCAGAGAATTCCCGTCTAAAAGGAGCCCTACAAGAATGTAGGAGGGAAAAGGAGGCATTATACGACACTGTTGGTGAGTTGAAGGCTGTGTTAGAGAATCTTCTGGCGAGATCCACTGTAGTTCACCCAGATGTGCCTACGGTTAGAACGGTATCTTACGCAGAAGCAGCCAAAAGTACGAGCACTGTCAGAATAAATGGGGAGCAAAGAGAGGTGGGTCCTCCACCTCCTGCGGTCCTCATTTATCCACAAAATCCTGAGGGAGAGACCGCTGATAAAACGAAGCAGAAAATGATGGAGATATTAAAACCGGCTGATGACGGCTTCCAACCAGTCAGAGTCAGAAGAATACGTGGCGCTGGAGTGCTTCTGGAGACGTCCAATCGCAACGGATTAGAAGCTGTTAAAGCAGCAAAGGACAGGCTGGAAACTAAAGGCTTGAAGCTGGTAGAGCCCAGAGGAAAATTACCAAGAATAGTAATCTATGATGTTCCGCGGACCAATGAGGAAAAAGATATTATTGAAGATATTTATACATCGAACGTACAAGGAAAAATAACAATTACGAAAGAAGAATTTATTAACACAACTAGACGCGTCTCCATGTTTGGTAAGAGAGATGGATCAACAGTTAATAGTATTTTCTGCGTGCTTCCAGAAGTACGACGCATTCTATTGGAGGCGGGTATGTGCTTCCTAGGATGGCAGGCGTGCCGCACCAGGGATTATATTGGCGCAACTCGTTGTTTTAAGTGCCACCTTTACGGCCATCTCAGTAAATTCTGTAATCAGGCAAAAGAAACATGTCGACACTGCGCGGAAGAGGGACATAATACTGAGCAATGCCCTAACAAGGCCAAACCGGAACGGTGTGCTACGTGTACAAAATTCAAAAAGAGTGCCGACCATTCAACAGGAAGTGCAGTATGCCCAGCATACAAGGCGGCGGTGGAATTGGCTGTTAAAACAACCAATTATGGCTAGGAGAGGCATAAGGATCGGCCAGGTTAATGTCGGAAGATCGCGCGCTGCATCTCTTGAGATGCAGCGTGTGATTCAAGACTTAGATCTCTCGATTGCACTAATGCAGGAGCAATACACTTGGAAGAACAGATCGCCCGGGATTGAGGCACCGCTCTTGATGGTTGAGGAGGGAGTGTCGCCGGGTGCAGGTGTTATGGTCGACACTTGTCGGCTAAAACCGCTGTGCCTGTCACACCTCTCTGATAGGCATCGGGTGTGTGTATCTGTTATGCTGGAGGGGACCGAGATATACTTCATCTCGGTCTACTTCAAGTATGGCGACCCGGTGGGTCCCCACATCCTGGGACTCTCCCGTACTCTGGACAGTCTGAAAGGGAAGCATGTGATAATTGGGGGTGACTTTAATGCTCGCTCTCCTCTGTGGCATGATAATTCCACATCACCGGGGAGTTACGAACGGAGAGTAGCCGTTGAGGAGTTCATAGCTGGTTTTGGATTGAATATCCTCAACGAACCCGGCTATCCTTCGACTTTCTCTAGCGCTGCAGGAGGGGAGAGCAGCATTGATCTCACCCTATGTACGGATAATGTGTTAGGGCTTGTCGGGGAGTGGAAGGTGTTGGACGGGGTCATTAATAGTGATCACCGTCTGATAACTTTCGCTCTCAGCCTGACCCCGGTACTAATTCCAAGAGATACATGGAAGTTTAAGTCCAGAAATGCGGATTGGGATGCATTCGAGATTATTTTGAAAGATGAATTGAGTGACATCTATGAGAGAAGTGTTAGGAACCCAACCCTGGTTGGTGAGTACCTTAATTCCGCAGTCACAAGGTCGGCCGACTTGGCTCTTGGACGCACCCGACCCGGAGGGTCTTTTAAGGCCTGCTGGTGGACCAGAGAGCTATTTTCGCTTCGGGGTGCCTACCGACGGGCGTATCGGAGGTGTGGGGCTGTCCGGCGGGGTCTAGCTTCTCTTTCGGAGCAGCTGACCCTACAAGGGGAACTGCGTGCAGCAAGATGTGCTTATTCGGCGGCGATCCGTGAGGCGAAGCGAGCATCTTGGAGGAGGTGGGTCACGGAAGTGGGGAATGGTAACCCTTGGAAAGTGACAGGCCTAATCAAGGGAGGGGGAAAGAGTGCCGTCACTCTTCTTTCCGGGATTCTTCTCGGGGAAGGGATGACGACTGATCTTCCCTCAACCCTTGATGGGTTCTTAGGCAAACTAGTGCCCCTTGAGAGGGTTGACGAGGAGACGGACCATCATAGATTAGTCCGTATGTTAGCCCGCATCCCGACAAATACAATGCTTCTTGAGGTGCGAGAGCCCCCTCCCATAACTGTGGCGGAGCTGGAGAATGTTTTTCGTAATATTGGTCCAACGAAGGCCC
The DNA here is from genome assembly GCA_016648135.1 of Agrypnia vestita. Classification (NCBI taxonomy): domain Eukaryota; kingdom Metazoa; phylum Arthropoda; class Insecta; order Trichoptera; family Phryganeidae; genus Agrypnia; species Agrypnia vestita. The sequence goes on from JADDOH010000546.1 coordinate 4,079, forward strand.
CGGGGATGGACAGGATTACTGGGGTTATTGCGAAGAATGTCTGGAGATTCGCAAGAGATGAAGTTTTATTTGTAATGAATGAGTGTATGAGAGTGGGGCATTTCCCAACTATATGGAAGAAGGGGACTCTCTGTGTCATACCCAAGGGGAACAAGAAACCAAGGTCAGATGCAGGCGCGTATCGCCCAATCACGCTCCTTCCCGTTTTTGGAAAGGTACTTGAAACGGTGATGCGCAACAGGTTAGAGAGCAATCTTTCGCCTGCCTGCGACCGACAGTTTGGGTTCGTTAGGGGTAAGTCCACGGAATGTGCTATGATGTATGTACAGACATGGGTAAGGGACTGTGAGGAGAAGCATGCTATGGGAATTTTCCTGGACATCTCGGGGGCTTTTGATAATGCCTGGTGGGAGATGATCCTCGCTAAGCTGAAAGTGCGGCGGTGCCCGAGGTACCTCTTTGACCTAGTCAAGAGCTACCTCGGTGATCGAGCTGCTACGATCAGCTACGCGGGGGTCTCGAGTACCAGACATATTAATATGGGCTGCCCACAGGGTTCGGTCCTTGGACCGACCCTGTGGAACATACTTTTCGATGACATTCTTCGTCTACCGTTGCCTGAGGGGTGCAACATCGTTGCCTATGCGGATGATGCTCTGTTGCTCGTATCCGGACGAAGCCGCTTAGTGCTTGAGGAAAGGAGTAAGAGATCAATTGAGCTGATTGTGGACTGGTGTGCTAGAAATAAGTTGGCTTTGGCGCCTGGCAAAACAGTGGCCATGATGATGAAGGGTGGTTTGAGTCAGGCGAGGAACCCGGTGGTCAAAATGGGGAGTATGAACGTGAAATTTGCAAGAGAGGTCAAATGGCTGGGTGTAACGTTCGACCCATCGGGTTCCTTTCTCACACATGTTAAGGCCACTGCTGACAGAGCGAGAGATTTCTTTGCCTCCATGAAGAGACTTAGTGTCGCTGACTGGGGCATCCGGTCACCGGCGATGCGCCTCGTATATAGGGCGACATATGTGGCCCAAGTCACATACGCTGCTGAGGTATGGGCTCACAGGCTGAGGACCGGCGTGGTAGCCGCAGCTCTAAATCGGGGGCAGAGAGTACCCCTGCTGGCTCTGACGGGAGCATATCGGACTGTGTCCAGTGCGGCCCTACCGGTGTTAGCGGGGGTGCTCCCTGCTGACTTGGAGGTACTGGAGTTCAGCGCCAGGCGAAGTGTTAGGAGGGGCCTGGAGGTAAACTACTTTGGTAGAACCATCAGGCTCTCGGAGACGTTGCGACACCAGGTGTTGGGTCAGAGATTGAGAGAAATATCATGTATAGTTTGGCAAGAAAGATGGGACACGGCCACCACCGGAAGATGGACTCATTCCTTTTTTCCGAGGGTGGCCGTGAAGGAAAAGGGCAGTGGATATTTTCCGTCGCTGGACCACCACACTGTTCAGATGCTATCGGGACACGGAGAGTTCAGGTCGAAGCTTTTCGATCTTGGACTCTCCGTTGACCCGTGGTGTGCTTGCGGTCGGGTGGCCCAAACGGCGGAACATATCCTTTGGGAATGTACGATCATGAATGACGCGAGAGAGAATATGTTAGCAGGATTAACTGAGTTTGGAATGACCGTGACAGGACGTCCATCCAATGATGTCCTAGTGAGGAATGAAAGGAACTTCGGATGCTTCCGAGGGTTCATTCGGGTGTGGGTGTCCCGTTGGGAAATCCTGAGGGGATCTGTGCGATAAGTTTTCTTGTGTATTGGTGGTTTGACTCTGTCATTCCCCGGTGTTGTTTTAATGTGTGGGCTCCTGCATTGGACGAAGACCTGCCGGTCCTGTGCTTCCCTACCCGGATATCCAAATGTATTTTTTTTTTATATCGTCTTTTTCCCTGTTAAGGGGGTGTCTGTTTGACCTTACCCATCCACTGCCGCCACCGCGAAATTCGTCTACTATGTATTATTTTCTTCTTTTGTTATTACCTTTTCTTTGTTCTTGTATTATTTTTGTATTATTTTGTATTATTTCGTATTATTTTGTATTATTATTTTTCTTATTTTGTTATTTTACCTTTTCTTTGTTCTTGAATTTATTTATGTATTTTTTTTATGCAATAAAGACGTATCTAATGGTGTCGGTCTGTGAATGGTTTTGTTTTTGCGGCCGTGCCGCCTCGCACCGGTTTATACGACCCGTGCGGGGCAGCACGGTCTTGCATTGTAGCTAAAAAAATGTCAACCTGGAGACGAATGAGAAGGACCGATATGGGAGCTTTTGCTCATAAAACGGTCCTGGGTAAGCGGTGGGTACCATTCACAGTTCATCAATCTCTCCCAGCCGGTTAGCGACAAAAGTCGAATACGCCCGGGGGTCGGTCCGCAACCAGCATAACACCGTGGTGGAATCGGTCCACAGTACCGTACGGGCTATTTTACAGCGGTACTCTTTTTTTACAGCCGCCGCCAGTCGCGCGGCGATAAGTGCCGCTTGCAGCTCTAGCCTCGGTATTGACAGCGGTTTTAGCGGTGCCACCTTACATTTTGCCGAGATGAAGGCTACGGAATGCCACCCTCTCCTGTCTCGACAAAATAGGCCACCGCGCAGCTCGCTTTTTCTGAGGCGTCGCAAAACATATGAAGCGCGACTTCACTATCGCGGCGGGATATGCACGGGCGCGCGATTTCACATTTCACATTCCTTATTAGCTCGCACCACGCGTACCATTTATCGGCGTGCTCGGGTTGTATTCTCTCTTCCCATCCAATTTTAGAGCGCCATACATCCTGTAATAGGATTTTTGACCTTATTAGTATGCAGGCCAAAAATCCGATGGGGTCAAATATTTTCATTACGGCGCTCAATATTTGTCTCTTTGTCGGGCGGCCAGCCTCCGTTATTTCTGGCAAGTTCACAAATTGAAAAACAAATTTGTCGGAGGCCGGCTCCCATGCAATCCCGAGCACTTTTTCTGCCGTTGTCTCCGCCCCGATAATCCTCATCGGTTCCACCGCTCTTAAGGCGGGCTCAATTTTTTCTAATACTGCAGGATCATTGGAGGCCCAGTTGCAGAGCTGCATTTTCCCTCGACGCAGTATTTCAGTCACTTCGGTGAACATTTTTAAGGCCTCTTCAGTTGAATCTACTGCGTCGAGGTAATCGTCCATATAAAATGTAGTCTCAACCGCCTTTGCCGCGGTCGGAAATTCCGTGGCACTGGCTTGCGCAATCCGGTTCCTCACATACTGTGCACTGCTGGGCGAGCAGGTGGCGCCAAAAATCATAGACGACATTTGGTAAGTCGTCGGCACCTGCTCGCCTGGTTGTTTCCATAGAAATAATTGCGCCGCTTGGTCGGCCTCTCGGATTTTTATGCGCAAAAACATTTCTTTTACATCGGCTGCCAGTGCCACTTTTCCTTCCCGGAACCGGAACACACTGCCTAGAAGTGAACTCAGCAGGTCCGGCCCCGTCAATAGCATATCATTCAATGATATTCCTCGGCACTTACTCGCGGCATCGAATACTATACGTATTTTGCCGGGCTTCTTTGGGTTAAAGACCGCAAAATGCGGCAAGTAAAACTTAAATTTCAGCGCCTTTTCCGAAGCGGGTGACAAGGCGCGGGCGTAATCTTTCTCAAAATATTCATTTATTTTCGCCCTATACGCCGTCGCATATGCGGCATCTTTTTCCATTTTTCTTTCAATCCCCGCCAGGCGGTTGGCGGCGCACTGGCGGCTGTCTGGGAAGTTAACTTCATCCATCTTCCAAAGAAGGCCCGTTTCCCATTGCCCGGTAGGTAATTGCCGCGTAGTGGCCTTCATAATAGCGGCGGCGCGGGCGTCCTCTCTATTGACGCGGGCCGCGGCAGTGATCCCCAGTGAATCCACTGCAAAATGCGCCCTTATCAGCGCCTCCAGATCGTTATCGGCCGCCGGCACCGTGGCGCCGGAGAGCGCCAAAACCGTCGCGGTGCCGGCGGGTGGCCGGCGGCCAAGCTCGCCGTGTGTGGTCCATCCCAGGGCTGTGCGGGAGCGCAATCCGCCGGTAGGTATTTCAGTCACCTCCCGGGTGACGATCAAATGCGCGTGGTCCTGGCCTATCAATATTCGCGGCTCCACTTCATTAAACTCCGCGCACTTTCCACCAACACACGCGCGTTCTGGGTCATTTTCAATTTTATTTTTATTTTTATTTTGGCACTCGCATTTTCTTAGCACTTTTTGCGCGGGCAGAGCGAGCTGTTTGACCGTGCTCGCCCGCATTTCATATGCAGCCTCACTCCCCCGCACTGTGAGATTTACATCTTGGGACCGGTCATCTGAGGAACACATTCCATTTGCGCCGTGAATTCTAAGTCCGCGCACCGGTCCGCGGGCCCCGACGGCGCTGGCCACTGTTTCATCGACGAGAGTGACGGTCGAACCCTCATCGAGAAGCGCGTAAATTTTCACTTGGCCTCGGGGCCCACTCACAGTCACCAACAAAACTTTTAATAGTACGGCATATCGCCCATTGTCCAATTTTGCGTGCCCCACTGTATTATCGCGGGGCGCCGTAACATTCGTCGCGGGGGTGGTAGATGGGGCGGCCGCGGCGGCGCCGCCTGACCCGCGCGGTGGCGCGCTTCGCGGGGCGCCTCGCCCGCCTCGCCGGTGTTGATCGCGGCCACGCCCGCCTCGCCCGCCGCGCCCGGATCGATGTTCTTCAGCGGCTTGGGGCGGGCGGCGATTTTCTTCTAAGTGCAGCGAGTGGTGGTGTGGTGCTCGGCATCCATTTTCGCCGCACCGCTTGGCCTTGCAGATAGGCAACATATGCCCCCTTGTTAGGCAATTGAAGCAGACAGCGGCCCGCCTTGCCAACGTCCATCTCTCCCGTATAGATTTATTCCAATACGCCCTACAATCCAGCAGGGCGTGATTTGCCATATGGCAGGCGCAGCATCTGGCGGCGCTCGTTGACGATCTATTTTCTTCACCATCTTCCGTCAATTGGTGAACTTGACCGCTTCGGCGGGCGGTCATCTTCTGGCTCGCTTTTGGCCTACATCCGGCGTACGGCGCCATGTCCAATATGTCGACCAGCCAGTCCGATAGATCTTTTATTGTGATGTTGGTTGGTCCGCCTCTCCTTGAATTCAGCCACATTAATTTCGCCGACATGGAAAGCTTGCCGACCATTTCTGTGAGTAGGTGCGGTGACGTCAGGTATTTTCGGTCAAAGCCATGCACGGTAGGGATGGGCGTTGAATGGACGGACTAGTTGAAATCAACCGTTGACGTTGCATCGACGCGTCGACCGTTTACGTTTATCGCATGGACTAGTTGAATTCGTAGACGGTGGACAGCGAACGCCGTGGTCGGTGGACGATTCGAGATTAACGCAATGCAAAGCAACGAGCGAGAGCAAGACAAAACGTCTCCGTTTATTTCTCTCTCATCTCTCGCTGTCGACTTGTAGATGCCATAGACGTCATAGACGGCTCGACGGGTAATTTCATTTCAACTCTAAAGTACACTACCATAGAGTGCAGATCTGTGTACACGAACTATGACTAGAGATTTGAAATTTGAATACATGCGTAGCGCGAGATAGGCTTAATAAGCTATTATCTATTATTTTTTTTACTTGATTTTTTGTGATGTCACGTGCGACGATTCGGTGAATTCCCAATTTTACGCTGTATAAAATAAAACAATTCTGTTTAATTATTTTATTTTTTATTGAACTATTATTAATTAATAGGCCGGCTAGATATTTTTCTAAAATCAATATTTTATTCGATCGATCTCGACTTCTTATATATTTACCTGAAAAGGGATGCTAAAATTTAATTATTGTGTTATTTCCTTACTTTTCAACTTTAGCATATAAATGATAAACAAACTTGTAGGGAATAAAATTTTCTATACCTAACTATGGTCCTTATTCAGGAGTCCAACATTAATTATTGTATATGTAATATAATCTTGAATTTAGGTTTAATTAATTTTTATTATAAATTCCCTATTTTCAACTTTATAGATAAAAAAATAAATCTATTATAATTTTGTTTACACCACTTTTTATTGGTTTTTTACATGTTTCGGGAACAATGTTCCTTTTCTCAGATTGAGCCTTAAACTAAAGTTGACAAATAATACAGATATATTTATTTATTAATAATTTCACCACACAGTGAAAGCCTGACTTTGAAAGATGTATTCTTCAATAAATTTCTAGATAACATCTCAAATCAAATGTAAAGTATTTTTAAATTATGTATTTATTTATAAATTTATAGATAATAAATAAATGTAAAGGTTTTTATCATTTTATTCAACTTGTATGAATGAATTTTTCGTAATCGATTTGAGTTAGTGTAGTGATAGTCCAACGTTTAACAAAAAATAATACTCATACTCAAGGCAGGAATATAGTCCTGCGAGGTTATTAATGTTTTCCAAATAACCCTGTACACATGTAATGATGTGTACCTAATATATTTTTTTATACACACATTACTGCTTTGTACTTTATATTTTTAATTTTTATACTCATATTTTAATGCTTATACCCGATACTTTCACTGCTTATATATGTAGTTTATATTTATATTTTACTGCTTACTCCTGATATTGTTGTGTATACCTACTTCTTTCTTTATTATATATAGAAAGATGTATATAAAACAATATAAAAAGCCTATAATGTGCGTAAACAAATAAATAATAAAATATTTATTTTTACATATAAGCACAAGTAGCGGTTTTACTTTCCCCGAAACTATATTCCTTCGAACTTCTTTAAATTTTAAAAATTAACGTAATAAAAATAGCAAAGGGTTGAGCCGTCGAGAAGCCTCGCGTCGAACCGTAGACAGTTGACCATCGTCCCGATGTTTAGATAGAACGTCCGCGACGTCAGCTTAACGAAGTTGACGCGTCAACTAGTTGACGAATTCAACTAGTTGATCGTCTCGTCGATGGATGGACGTGGACGGTCTCGTTTCGTCGACGGTAAATACGTCGACGACCCATCCCTAATGCACGGTCGCCACCACATTTCTAATTGCTATAGCATAATCGGTCAGCGCGTCTATCGGCGAATCTTCAGTGATACGTGGGTGGCGGCGGACTCTTTCCAGCATGCTGTCAATTATATCTTCGGAATTGCCGAAGCGGTTTTTCAGTGTTCTCATAATTTCCTCCAAATTCTGTGGATCCACTAGAAGCGGCGCGACTGCTTCGCGCGCTCGTCCTTTCAGCGCCGTTTGTAGGCGCATAATATTTTCAGGCGGCGACAATCCACATAAAACTGACGACTGCTCATACTGCGCCAGGAAAGTCGGCCACTCGAAGGGGTCTCCGGAAAAATGCGGCAATTCTTTGACGCCTGATTGTCGCGCCAAAATTGCTGAAACCGGCGCCTCTCCCGCAGTAGGTTGTGAGCGGGTGCTGTTGGCCTGGCGTGAATTGAGCGCCTCTTCAATCAGTGAGTTGACCATCCGTCTTTGTTCCGGATGGCTCAGGACCCAATCTCTCGTGAATGTGCTCGGTTCGGGACAACGGCCCCGCTGTCCAGATCGGTCTGATGACACAATCGCGTACTCCTCCATGACGTCATCGGCCGCGGCAACTGGTGGGCGGCGGGTGGTGACGTCATCGGCCGCGACAACTGGTGAGCGGCGAGTGGTGACGTCATCGGCTGCGACGACTGGTAGGCAGCGAGTGGTGACGTCATCGGTCGCGACCACTGGTGGGCGGCGGGTGGTGACGTCATCGGTGGCGGCTGGTGTCGGCCGCTTGGGTGTGACATCATCAGCGGCGACCGAGGCTGGTCGCTTGGATGCCGCCCTGGTCGGTTGCCTCTTTGCAGGCGACACATTTGCAGCTTCGGATGCGTCTGCCTTTGCTGAGCAGATCCGGATGAGCGCCTCCGCGTGCTCTCGCTGGAGTTCTCGTATGAGCTGCTGTTGGCGTCGGATCTCCGCCGCTTGCCGGCGGACGGTGTCCTCCGTGGATGTCGTGGAGGCCCGGTCCACTTCAGAACCGGCTCGTTCCGGTGCCACAGGCTCGTCCTGGTCGTGGTCTCCCCCAACAGAGTGTCTCGATCCCTCTTGAGACATGGTGGTCGTCAGCGAAGCTCAAATCTCCGGCTCGAACAGGACCAAAATGTTCCGGATGGGAACACTTTTTTTTATGCGGCTCAGTAGTCTTCGCTGGTGGGGCAGAGATCGCCACCAGAATTTGCTGTGAAGCTCGTAGTCCGTGGATATGCCAGAAGTCAAACGCCGAAGTAGTGCTTTTATCGTATTAAAGTCGAAGAAAAAATCCGAAGCGAAGTCCAAGTCAGAAAGCAGTGGTCACAAAAATCCAAGAAAGCAGAGTCCAAAGTAGAAGAGCAGGGTCAGAAATAAAAGGCAGCAAGAAGATTGTCCAAATAGCGATTCTCGTACCAACGCGAGTGGCGTAACTGTGGTACTCGCTCAAAAATGCATTTTATTTATACCAAATTCAAAATTTCACAAGATTGCGTCATAGCATGTTACAGAAACCAATGAGATTGCGTAATTCTGGGAAGGCGCCGCAGCGCTCCCAGCGGCCGAGCGGTGAACTACGTCATTCGCGGTTGCACAATTTCACCGCGCGGCAGATTTCATATGACAGATACAAATTAATTCATAAAAAATGCATTTTAGCTCCCAAGAGACTAATACTGTGTTATTTTGTAATAACAGACCTAGCAGATGATAATAACACAGTTATTTGGACGGGCTGGGTCATACAAGGCCCAAAAAACTAAAATTAAATTCGCCACAAACGGCTCAAATTTTCAAAAATTCATAAAAAATCAAAAACAGCATTTTTACAAGTTTTGCTATGACAAATGTAATTTGCGCATGCAAGCGCTCATTTTAACAGTAATTCCAAATATTTCAGGTAAATATTTACTGAGTTATAGGCATTCAAAAAAGCGCCAAAAACCAATTTTTTATTTCACTCTCAGGCGCGCCTATATCATTCCACATATATAAAAATATATTTTCCAGACAGGCATTCAGTAAAGGAATGCAATGACACTACATAAGTAGGAATTCGTCCACGATAAGCCGCTCTGATTGTCGATTAAAAATTCGACTTTTTAATATTCTCCACGGCGAGCCGTGTGCGCGAGCTTACCGCGACGTGGGCCCGAAAACAGGCGTCACCGTTTCCAAATCGAGAAAAATACAAAATTTTTCTCACGGTCTTCCAGTACTCATTTATTTCATGATGACCATCTCCACGATGGCGCCCGGTGCAGGCCTTCGGGCCCCCGTGGAGGGTATCCCATATACGCATCTCAGACGGGGGCTCGGAATTTGAGTACTAGGCGTTAGAAGTTATAGCCGGTCAGGTAAGTTTGTAAAATCTCTGAATATTCAAAAAACATTTATTTGCCCGTCGGCGGATTCAACGGCGGAAAGAAAGAGACGAGACCCTCTGCAGCGAGACTCGTCTCCCGTGTTGGCGAATATTGCGTGCCACACTCATGCCCATTTAGTGTTGGCGAACATCGCGGGTACCGCGTGCCACACACATACTTTACTTTGGGGCGTTACATCGCGGAAGAATCCCTTCGGCTCAAACTTCTAACCTTTGTCCACGCACCAATAGGTGCCAAATAAAAAATTATTTATTTCCATTTTATTCATAAAAATTCATAAAATTCCAATACATTTTTCTCATCAGAGATTCAACATAATGCACATGACAATATTGCATACAAAAAAGGGCGCCAAGCGCTGCTTCTTACAAGGCATCAACATATTTTTAAAATATTTTCATAACATATACAAATTCCACACATATTTGTATCGATACTGGATACTGGAAATAACATCGGCGGCCAAACAGGCCGCATTTTTCATATTCATTTAACAAAGGGCCAATCTCAGGGCTAGTGTCCGGACGATGTTGTTCTACAGCTAGTTGGAAGCAGTATGCGCGCGCGGCCCCCCTCCAGTTGCGGCAGCAGCCGCTGGGCCACTGACTTGCGCGCGCTCCGAGCGGCAACCCAATTTTCAGTAGCGGCATACACACCTCGTCTCCAATGCAATTTTCTGTATGTAGCGGCTGATTTATTTTGGACACGCGCCGCTCATAGTGGTCATGTTATGTTCTCATTTTTTACATGGCTCAACCCTGTCCGTTCCAAGCGGGATGCGATCTCATGGAGCTGAGGCTCCGCATTCGCTCATCCCCTCTCCCGGGTGCCGCCGCCTGACGCCGAGACACGTATAAGGACAACCACCGCGGCCGAGAATTCGCGCGCTGTCCTCGGCACGGTACCCATCCCCAACCGGGTCACGGCGATCGGCGTTGGCCCTGAAAGGGGCCTTTGCTCTGCTTCATTCACATCAGAAATTTCTACCATTTATATGACGTGATTACGTCAACTACAGAGCTCGAAAGTTCGGTTGCCTGACGGTAGGCGCAGGCTTTGTCCTGTCCGTAACATTTAGTATAATGAAAGTCCCGAAAAAAATGTTTTGCATTCAATCCAGCTTACATATTGAAGTAAGAATTTTCATTATTTTGGTGTAAATAATGTTACATTAATTAATTTACGCCAAGTTTTCTTAATTTTTCTTCTAGTAATAAGGTTTAACATAATTTCTTGTAAAAAAATGTGAGAAAGCCTCAATTAGCTTAGTGACTGGTGCATTAGGTTATAAGTACATGTGAGGTTGTATCATTGTTATTTGGCAAATTAGGAGAAGAAATGTAATCTGTGAGATGATTCGTCCACTTTGTAACTTTGTTCTTTTTGTACATTGTGGTAATATAATTTATACATTAATGTTTTACCGTAGTTTTTTTGGTTTGTACAAATTCTTCTGTGTCATAGTTAATTACTACTGTTAAGTTAAGGATATTTTATATACCTACCACCCACCGAGATCTTGTAGACTATTATATTGTTTTCTGTGAATCAGATAAAGTACCAATCCTTTAAAATATATGGTATGATACAAACTAGTGATATGTAAGCATTTCGAAATTACCAAAATAAACGTTGTATGAGGATAGGTATGAACAGTGAACAAAGCGTTCGTGAAATAACAAAGTGTTTAGGCCTACATACCAGAAAAGCATCGAAATTAGCCGCAAACTGGGAAAACAATAGGGGGCGGAACGGAGGCAACATTGGGTTCGGTAACCAATAGCGTCAATCGGGACCTGGGAGGGACCGAGGGAGACGAATGAACGACGGAGGCGGACATCGAAGGAGCCAATCGGCGAAAGACCAACGAGGAGCTGGAGGCTTCCCCTCAAGCCCCCGCGACCACACCCTGGGTCGCCGGGGAGAGAATATAAGGCGAAGCCAGCCGCCAAGAAAGCAGTTGAGTAGTGGAGGAGTTGAGTAGTGGAGGAGTTGAGAAGTCGAGAGTGTGGAGAAGCTAGAGATTCTAGCGGTGCCCGTAACAACAGCATCGCCGATCACTCTAGTAACTCCTGGAGGAGCGAAAGTTCGAACGGTAACAACCGCCATTCGCTACCGAGTGCTGTGACGCACCACCGCGACGGAGAACCGACGCCCCGCCGACGACCGCACGAGTACCCCGATGACGCCAGAAGCCGTAGACGAAACCTGCATCCACAGAGGAGGACCAGTAGAAGCCGCCGCCGACCGAAAGAAGCGGTACGAAGAAGACATCCTTCACGTTCTCCGCAAACAGGTTTACCCCAGCTTAAAGACTTTTTCTCCCGCTCGCCTAGTTCTACCAAAAAGGGTTCTCGTCGCCACCCGTTTTATCTTTAAGATCAGACTCTGTATGTGCTTTGCTTTTTTGTTGTTTACTATTTTTGTTTCCCTCTCTAGATTAAGATTCATTTAAATTGTAAACTGACTACCACTTTGCCTCGTTTTATGTAGATCATTTGCTACTTTGCTCAATATAGAAACTTGTAAAATTGTTTCGATTTTATTATTTTTATATCCCTTCACCGCCTCGAGATATCAGTGTCTCAGTCAGTCACCTGACGTTTTGATCGTACCTAGGGGAGGGCGGAGCCGCCGGCGTGCGTTGATCTGAGATCTCCCGGCCGGTTTATCACGCCGTGATTTTATATCACCTCAGATCCCACCCCCCCTACTCCGGTACATCAATCACAAAAAAATATTACATAATAAAAAGTTTATTTTAAGTCGAAAATATTATAAAACTGTAAAAATGATAATACATACATCAAAGCCGGTTGAATAAACAATAAACGTGTAAAATCCAACACATAAATATGTACGTATGCGATGGTGAGTCACAAACACACGCAAAACTGAATCACAAATACACCCAAAAAACAATCACTAACACACAAAAATGAATCACTAACACAAGCATAAAGTATTTGGCGTATCATTGGAGACCGCGTGTTCATATACCCCGTTATCAGCACGCACACATGCAAAAAGGAATCGGACGCGGACTCGAGTCGAATAGATTTAAAGGAATCAAAAGAACCGAACCAAACGGATCAAAGGAATCGAATCATTTTATTATTTTGAATGATTCGTTCAAAATGAACGAATCGTTCATACCCGAACACCTTGATATAGTTATCACTACCGTGGAGGATTAATTCCCATAGAATCGACGGCGAACGTGACGCGGATCCACATTCCAATAATAGCTCTAACAGATGGTCGCTTCACTACACAGGATTTGCCCGGCCACCGTAATACAAATAAATATGTCGGGGAACTGACTTTAAAATAAATTAAATATGGGTTTTCATATTTTGTTGGTACGTGCAAGGAAGAATAGGATTAACATAGTTTTATGACCAGCAGAGCTTGTCGGCACCGCTTTTAACAATAGGAATGGGCGCACGTGCGATGTCAGAATTGCGGTCCTCTGTCAGAAGGCCGTAAATGGTAACTTTCCCGGGGAGACAAACCGGCTGCATCATAAAACCCGAGCCATGATAGAGGGTATATTTAGGTATATTATAGATATCTCACAGAGACGAAACTGTATTAATTATGGGAAAGTACGTATAGAAGTCATTTGGGTGTAACAGGACTTATGACCTGTCTTTTTATGGTTGGCTTAAGTGATCACTTTACACAATTGTAACATTCGCCATTTCCACCCATGATAGAATATACCATGCTTATTCATTTTTTGGAAGTTGTATATATGTTCAAATTGCGTGAAAAGCTTTCATATATGAGTTGTAAGCGCCTTTTCCATGCGGCCTGTACAAAGCCATTTTCATTCCCCTAAATCCCCACAGATGTCGCTAATGAGAAAATCTACATTGATTACGGAATTTTGGGAGCAATATACTTTATTGTGTGTAATGAAATTCATCCGAATACTTGCATTACACTAGGATACGCCAGGAAATATTATTTCCAATTTTTTGTTAAATTCCTTTTTTACCAGTATTTACAATTCAGAATATTTTGAGTTTGTTCAAATCTTTCAGAACAGTGCTGGATTTATGTCACAGAGACATTATTAATCAATTAATGTATATTATAGATATCTCACAGAGACGAAACTGTATTAATTATGGGAAAGTAGGTATAGAAGTCATTTGGGTGTAACAGGACTTATGACCTGTCTTTTTATGGTTGGCTTAAGTGATCACTTTACACAATTGTAACATTCGCCATTTCCACCCATGATAGAATATACCATGGCTTAGACGACCTTTTATAAAACAATAGGTAATCGCAGTTACGAATGGGCCCGGACTTTGGGACATTTTAGAATTCCCGACGGCCGGTGCAATAAAACGTTTGCCGACACAGAAAAATATTTTAAAATTATCGGTAAATTGGTTTACAAAGGTTTTTTTCTGGAACCGGCGGTATAATAATATTTCCGAATAAATCGTCCCAAGGGAATGGGAAAAAAAAACCATCTGTTAACAAGCAGCTGGCGGGAACAGAGAAAAGATTATGCCTAAGCGTTTGAAATCTATTGCTAAATTCCCAGATTATTTATCACTAATCGGGAGGAGAGGTGCCGGTTATATAATTAACAATAATTTAATAATTCAACTAACGATTTAATGTCCCGAGTAATATATATTATATATCGATGATATATTATGTGTGATGTATAGGTAATTTTAACTTTGAAAGCGAGAGTAATTACGACGCCGCGATCCCAAAAAAATCAATTAATTACGCAACGACAATAGGTACACGCAGACTTGATGTATCATTTAACACACACAAAAAAAGGAAACAAAGTCAATGGAAAGTAAGAAACCTATAAATTAATAAAATAAATACAAAATATCATATAAATATACTGTGTAGAGAGTCAGGATTATTTTTTTGTATTAATATTCGTAATAGCTATTTTTTTGCTTTTCTAATCAAAATTTATTGTAATGTGAAAATACATATAGGTGTATAATAGATGATGTAACTTGTAACTATGTAAAATAAAATGTAAGTATAATCTCTTATATCTGTACCTAAAATATTGTGGCAAATGTTATTATTAATTATTATTGAATGACTTGTCAAAAAGCTTTTATTTTAAAAGATATAATTAACAGTAAGATTTTAATCTACAAAAGGCTGAAAGATTTTTTTTTATCTGAAAACCGTGTAAAATGGAATTGCCAATTAATGATTACAAATTGGTGAAATGCCGGAATGGATTAATTTTGAATTAAAGAAAAATAAACATATATCTATAGTTTTTTTGTAAGATTAAATTGTCGATAAAATGGCTACTTTGTTTAGTTGTAATAATTGCGTAATGTTATGATTTAGTTTTAATCAAAATTGAAAACACCTCGAGATGTCCTTTTATATTAAGTCAAATGTGGTTTATTCTATGCGTGCTGTAATGATTTTTGGTAGACAGTAAAATTATACCTACTGTATGTTTAATAATTATAATTAATCGTTAGAGTGATATAAGTTTGTAATAAGCGGGACTGTGTTATTTATTAAATTCTATGTGAATATTGAATCGTTTTGGGTTTAGGAAAAATATGCTAACTTATGTTATATCGACGGATCCCTTTCCTACAGACATATAGAGGATATAACTAATTATTTTTAAAATCAATAACCTTCTTTTAGATCTCAAAAAGAGAAACGAATTTAATGAGACACTGACTCAGTGGTTTTAATTAATATGAATAGATTATTTGCTCAAATATGTGGAAAGAGTGGATCGTATTCTTTTGTTTCAAATACTGCCTATGTAATATTATTAAGGTGTCAAAAAAAATTGATTTGTAAGGACTATATCTGTTGGGTTTTTTTTACTTTTGGTTTAACTTACGATTTTTTTTTATGTAATTGTTGGTCTAGAAGAAATGAAATTAAAAGAAATTTAACTGGAAATTTAATTATAAAAAAAAAAAAATTATAGAATTTAATTATAAAGTTAATTATAAAATTTAATTATAAATTTAATCATAAGTTTGATTATAAATTTGATTATAAATATAATTATAAAAGAATTTAAAAAGAAATTTAACTATACAAAAAAGGAGTAGTTACGGCTGGCGTAGGCACGGGAGCCGCTATAACGGAAAAATTGAGCATAAGACCGAGCTCTGCACATGGCCAGGAGACGGAAAGACTGAGGAAGCCGCCGGGGGCGTGGCCGAGAAGGAAATCCAGGGTGACGAAGCGCTGGTCCAACCAAGGAAGAGAGATCGGCAATGACGAGACAGACGAAGAAGATTAACCCAATGGCGAACTTGGAGGGCGCTGTCCTGTAGACTCGAAGGCTCACACCCCGTTTGAGCAGAGTATATGAGGGGCTGCCAGCTTCAAGTGAATCAGTTGCGATCGGGGTTCGGAGGAAACGAGTTGCGATCGGGGTTCGGAGGAAGCGAGTTGCGATCGAGATTCGAAGGAGTGCGAGTCGGAAGTGAATTAGTTGCGAATCGAGAGGAGATCCGTGAATCAGAAAGTGAAGCAGAAAAAGTGAGGTCACAGTCGGACCGAGATCGGGAGTTGAGATGTGAAGCTGAAGTGAAGTCGGGAGTGGAGAGCCCCCAGCGAAAGGGCGAGCCAAGTCGAAGAAACGCCCAACGCCTTAAGTACTCTTTTTACGTATATAACAATCGAGATTTTTGCAGAGACATTTATTTTAATAGTGATTGTTTTCGCATAAGTTAGTTAATAAGTAGATTATATAATTTTTGTGCTTACTTTTCTTTTTATCCATAAAGTTAATTAGATAGTTCGAATTTAATTGATGTGATTTTTTCTCAAAAATATCCTATGAGTAAGTAGATTGTACATTTCTATGTTGTTTTTTTTTAAATATTAATTAGATAATTTCGAATTTTAAACTTATTTAACTTTTCTCCAAGTAATCTTCCTTAAGGAAGCAGATTGCGTAATTTTGCGTTCCTTTTTTTCATATACCTATAATTGTGGATTGTGTTTAAATTTTAACCTCTCTTCAATAAATTTTTTTTGGAAATTGTATGTTTTGTTCGTATATTTTCTTTCGCGTATTATAATAATTGAATTTTCTGTAAAAATTATAATACCTTGCCTTTGACTTTGTGTGTGTTAAACTGTGTGAACCTCGAATTACCGCGCCTAATTTACACCTCTTGCCATTCCTTCCTCTGTGACTAATTTATGTAAGATACCGGTAAGTCGTAGAGCCACGACTGCACCGAATAATAGACGGTGCCCGTAAGTGGAGGGCACTCCTCTTCAGAGCAAATTTGATATCAAAAGTGATATCAACCTTTAATGACACCTAGGGATGGGTAAATGAAAAAAAATATCGATATATATCGAATCGATATTTTTAAAAAATATCGAAAATAATCGATATACATTGCGAAAAATATATCGATATTTATCGATATTATTTTTTAAAAAATGTGAGGAGAATAAACTTTTGGCGACCAAAAAAAAAGGTCACAGGAAAAAATATATCGATTATCCGAGAAAAAATATCGATGACCAAAAAAGGTCGCCAGAAAAAAACTGAAAAAGATACCCAAAAAAAGGTCACCAAAGAAAAAATATCTATATATCGGAAAAAATATATCGATATATCGGGAAAAAAATCGATATATCGAAAAAATATATCAATATATCGAAAAAATATATCGATATATCGGGACAAAACTATATCGATGACCAAAAAAAAGAAGGTCGCCAAGAAAAAAGTGAAAAGATACCCAAAAAAGGTCACCAGAAAAAAGTGAAAAAAGATTCTCAAAAAAAGGTCGCCAGAAAAAAACTGAAAAAAGATACAAGGTCACCAAAAAAATGACCAAAACTAAAAAAGTCGCAAAAAAAAATATATCGCTTATCTCAGAAAAAAATATCGATATATCAAAAAAAATATCGATATTTTTCAAAAAAATATAAATATAATGATATATCAATATTTTTTACCCATCCCTACTGCATTTCAACTCTAACCACCATAGGGTGCAGATCTGTGTACACGATACTATGACAGACTTGAAATTTGAACGCGCGTAGGGTGAGACAGGCTTAATCATATTAACTTTTTTTCAATAAATTTTTTTTTATAGCAAAATTATTTTGTGACTACATAATTATAATTTATATAAATTAACTTTTTTTCAATAAAAAAGTGGTGTTTACAAAGTTAATTTATATAAATTATAATTATGTCACCACAAAATAATTTTGCCATATTATTTTTTACTTGCATTGTGCGACGTTTCGGTGAATTCCCAATTTTACGCAGTATAAAATAAAACAATTCTGTTTAATTATTTTACACTTTATTTTCTTTTGTATAGATGCATCATTGGAAAAAGTACGTAGTATTTTTCTAAGATCAATATTTTATTCGATTGATCTCGACTTCTTAAATCTACCTGAAAATGGATGATAAAATTTAATTTTAGCGGTTTTACTTTCCCCGAAACTATATTTCTTTGAACTTCTTTAAATTTTAAAAAGTAACGTAATAAAAATAGCCAATGGTTGAGCCGTCGAGCAGCGTCGAGCCGTACACACATCGTTCCGTAGAACGTCCGCATAACGAAGTTGACGCGTCAACTAGTTGACGAATTCAACTAGTTGATCGACTCGTCGATGGACGAAAATGGACGGTCACGTTGCGTCGACGATAAATACGTCGTCGACTCATCACTAGTACCGAGTGATAATTATAAGGTGGCGCCACAGAATAGCCGGGCCAACGCACGGACTTGCCGGTGATAGTCCGACCCGACCGACTCCAGAGGAACAAGTTTCTCAAGGAACCCATCAAGGGTAGAGGGGAGGTCAATCGTCAACTCTTCTCCGAGACAAATCCCGGACAGAAGGGAGGTGGCACCTCTCCCTCCTCCCTTGATGATTCCAGTGACTTTCGAGGGATCGGCATTTCCAACATCTGTGACCCACCGCCTCCAGGAGGCTCGCTTCGCCTTCCGAATTGCCGTCGAATAGGCGCACCTGCTGATACGAAGCTCTTCCTGCAGGGTTAGCTGCTCGGTAAGAGAAGCCACACCCCGCCGGACGGCCCCACACCTCCGGTTCGCCTTCCGATAGGCATCACGAAGCGAAGCCAGCTCCCCGGTCCACCAACAGGCCTTAAAAAGTCTGCCAGGTCGGGTGCGCCCCAGAGCCAGGTCAGCCGCCCTGACAACCGCAGTGTTTAGATGCTCTCCAACGAGCATTGGGCCCCTTGCACCTTTCTCATATATATATCACGCAATTCGTCTTTCAAAATAGTTTCGAATGCCTCCCAGTCCGCATTTCTAGACTTAAACTTCCATCCTTCCCTTGCACTCAGCGCCGGGGCTGAAAGAGACTAATGGACACTAGCCGATGATCACTGTTAATGACACCCCCCAGTCCCCGACCAGCCCCAGTGCGTTGTCTGTACAAAGGGTGATGTCGATGTTACTCTCCCCATCTGCAAGGGTGGAAAATGTCGAAGGATTGCCTGGTTAATTGAGGATATTCAAACCGTAACCGGCTATGAACTCCTCAACGGCAATCCTCCGATCATAGCCCGCATGTTGAGTGATATTATCATACCACAGCGAAATCACCCCCGATTATTACTTTCTTCCCTTTCAAAGTGTCCAGGACTCGTCAAGTCAAGGATATGAGGTCCCACCGGGTCGCCGTACTTGAAATAGACAGAGATATAATATAACCTCGGTCTCCTCAAGCACAACGGAGACACACACTCGATGTCTATCGGAGAGGTGGGCCAAGTACAGCGGTTTCAGTCGGCTAGTGTCGAATAGAACCCCCGCGCCCGGATTCACACCCTCCTCGATCATCAATAGCGGCGCCTCAATTCTGGGGGATTTACTACGGAAGGTGTACTACTCCTGTACTAATAAGATCTAAAGTTCCATGTCTTGGATCACCCGCTGCATCTCAAGAGATGCAGCACGCGATCTTCCGACATTTATCTGCTCGATCAATTTTTTGCCTAGCCATAATTGGTCATTTTGACCGCAAGATCCACCGTTGCCTGGTTTGCCAGACATGATGTATCACCAGTCTGGTGGTTGGCGTGCCTCTTAAATTTGGTACATGTTGCACACTTCGCCGGTTCTGCCTTATGTGGGCATCCTTCCGCATCATGGCCGCCCTTCGCGCAGTGTCTGCACACAATGGTGGTTTTCTTACAGGCCTTGCTTGTATGTCCGTACAGGTGGCATTTGTAGCACCTCGTTGCACCCACATAATCACGGGCACGACAAGCGTGCCAACCCAGGAAACATAGACCGTTGTCTATGAGGCACTTTCGGACCT
This sequence comes from Agrypnia vestita, assembly GCA_016648135.1. Taxonomy (NCBI): domain Eukaryota; kingdom Metazoa; phylum Arthropoda; class Insecta; order Trichoptera; family Phryganeidae; genus Agrypnia; species Agrypnia vestita. The sequence goes on from JADDOH010000546.1 coordinate 23,827, forward strand.
CAGGTAATACTGTATAAATACAATGTACATTTTGTCCATCTCTTCGTCCAAACATGGAAACCCTTCTGGTGGTCGACGTAAAGGCCTCCTTGGTCAGTTGTATCTTACCATCAATATTTGAATTATACATCTCTTCTAACAGGGCCTTTTCTTCGATGTTCCTTGGAACATCGTAAATAACAACTCTGGGTAGTCTCCCTTTAGGTTCCACGATAGTCAGACCCTTATTTTCCTGCGACGATGCCTGCTCTATTTGTTGTTTCTAATAAAACACCAGCACCGCGAACTCTCCTTACTTTGACTGGCCGAAATCCATTATCCACAGGCTTTAATGTCTGCATAATATTAGGTCCTTACATATGAAATTGGCGTTTAGTATGGGAGGAACATTAAGCCGATTTTTTTTTTATTATAATATATTTTTTTAATCAAAGTATGTACCATTGCTATCTATGCACTTTTGCCATCTCATAGGTAGTCATCATCCCTTTACTAAAAAAACCATTCGGACGGGAATCAATAAAATCTCTGAAGGCGGTTTGGACTGCTCCATCGGAGTTGAATTTTTTCCTTTGCAAGAAGTTATCCAAATTTCGAAAACAATGGTAATCTGTTGGGGCAAGGTCCGGAGAGTACGGTGGATGTCTTAGACATTCCAATTGAAGCTCCTCTAATTTGGTAGCCGTCTTTTGTGCAGTGTGTGGTCTAGCGTTATCATGAAGCAGCAGTGACCTAGAGCGATTAACCAGCCTCGGTTGTTTAGCAGCTAGCTTTTCCATACTGGTTTGCAGTTGCTGACAATAGACATTTGCGGTAATCGTCTGGCCAGATTTAAGAAAGCTGTAGCGAACGACACCAGCACTAGTCCACCAAACGCTCACAAGAAACTTTTTTGGAGTCAATTTTCGCTTGGGGCATGGTTTGGCTGGTTTGGCAGGGTTCAGCCATTGCGATGAGTGCTTCCGATTATCGTATAGGATCCACTTTTCATCACAGGTAATGATTCGATTTAAAATCCCTTCATTATTGTGCCGGTTGAGTAATGCAACGCAGCAATCAACGCGCGTTTGTTGATTTGCTTCACTCAATTCGTGAGGTACCCACCTTTCAAGCTTTTTCACCTTACCAATTTGCTTCAAGTGGATTAAAACAGTTTTATCACTAACACCGCAGCCTGCAGCTAACTCGGATGTGGTTTGCAATGGATCCGCTTCCACAATAGCCTTCAATTCTTCATTATCAACTTTGGTCTCCGGCCGTCCACGGGGCTTGTTCTGCAGGTCGAAATTTCCAGAACGAAAACGTTGGAACCAAAAACGCACTGTGTTTTCTTTTGCGGCACCGTCGCCATACACATCATTAATCCTTCGAGCCGTTTCTGCAGCACTGGTGCCACGGTGGAACTCGTACTCGTAAATAACGCGATATTTCAAGTTTTTCATTTTGTAAACTGAGTGACGCAAAAAAAAAACAATTGAGGAAAAAACAAATGAATTATAATTTTCAAAACACAAATACATGAGTAAATAGCTGTATAAATTTGGATTTGGAATTCCTAACCAAAGAGAAGATATTTGAGATCAAATTTGCCAGTACGGCAAAACGCCAATTTCATATGTAATGACCTAATAATTGACTTTTATTTGACGGATTTACCATCTGGTTCTTTCTGGTAGATTATGGTAGTCGGTGGCGGTGGACCAGCCACACGGTTTTCGCCCATTACTTTAACACAACCAGAGCCTATCGCTATATCCGCATAGGACGCCTTTCCAACAGTTTTTGTAGGAATTGCATCAAAACTCTTCTTGATTTCCAAAATCATTTATTTCAGATCCTCGACATTGTCAGATATTTCATTTTTTCCACGTCGGCTCTCATCCAGGGCTCCCTTAAGTCTGGCATTTTCGGTCGCTTGCTCACGTATGATAGCCATTAAGTCCATATGACAAGCCGAAATTCGCGATTTTTGGTCCATGTTTAAACGGGCTTTATCCTCACACATAATGCCGTCGAGAACTTTAAATACTTAACGAGCCTTGTTGTACGTTTCGTCATGTGAGTCCTTAGAAGTCGGACTAAAAGGGATTGGCACCATAGAAGTCAATTCGTCCCTGTCCCTTTTTCTCCTTTTCCCCTTGATGTATTCATATTAATTTTATTGTGGAAAACGCGCCAATTTCGATCGTATTTGTTTCCGACGACGGGGTGGTCGTTTTTTTTCGTAAGAGAAACGGGAGCCCAGGGTCAATACATTTAAAAATTCTCTCTTGTCATAAAAACACCCTCATTGTGTGGGCCGGACACGTGTTAGCTGCGTTGGTTGAAACGACCGTTCGTTCATAAAGAAACATTGAACATGATTTTTAACGAATAGTTCTGGGTAATTCGACAATAACTGCCGAGGTTCATTATGTTAGGAAGGTCCGCTATTGTCTCTATAAGGAAGAAATATATTACGAAGAATTGACAGGTTACATGGTCTACCGCAAATTTTCCGGGTACTGGCCGATTGTCTTAGGATAGAAACACAGTAATTGCGACGATCGAAAAACTGTCTGTAATGTTATATAATAGAAAAATAAGGAGATGCAGAAAAAATTCCATACATCTCCTTTAGCTATCGCTGTCAAGTCACATCCGTTGAATTTCAAAATGCTTTGAATGACGAAATAGACCACCCATTATGACAAGTAGCCAGGACCTACTCTAGAATGAGGGAGATATTGTCTTGTAAATATCAATATTATATAAAGATTATCGATAATTAAATATTCCTTAATAGGTAGTTAAGACTGATGTATAATATATGATAACTTTGTGCTTTTGACGATTATATTTTGACAGGGAAGTGAATATACCTACTTCTTACTGTGTGTTTTTTTATTGGACTTTAATGTAATGTAGAATGTATAGATTAAGGTAAATGTATAGATAGAGATGTAGTTTATAATTTGAATGTAAATATATGTTAGCTATATTAATAAAAAAGGTTAGGTACCTACAAAGTGCTAAGATTTTGTATAATGATAAAATAATTGTTAAGGTTATTAGTTAAATAGATTATTAAATAAAATAATTAAATATTTATAGTACAATTTAGTCGAATGTATTTATGTTATTAATTGTATTTATTGTTTTTATCAGTTGTACTAATATTAAGGTGTTTATTTTTTTAGTTAATTAATAGTAAAATAAATTTTAAGGGGGGTGTAGTCAAAAATTAGGCCTATCCAATGAGGATCGGTGGAGGAACCAAGGGATTGGCCAGACAGGGAGAGGCAGGCCCACAGCCGCCAAGACTCTATATAAGAGACGGCTGGCCCCTCCCACAGACAGTTGAAACCCGGAGAGAAGGTCGGCAGGCCGGAGTGCCTGCCGGCCAGTGACAGTTGAAGCCCGGAGAAAGGACAGTGAGTCACGACGGCTGAGAGTGGACCAGTGAGGGTCGAAGTGCTCCGTAGACGAGAGTGACGAGATGCCTACTGGCCTTGAGGTAGAACAGAAGTAGTGCGATTCAACGGGTCAGTGCGATAGTTGAGTTAACTATGCAGAGGAGCTCCGCGGAAGACAGGGAAGTGTCTCCAGAGGCAACGGTCAGGACCGGTCAGAGCGACCGTCCAGTGGACCCCTAGAACGAGGACCTAGAAGTCTATCAACAGCGGCATCAGGTGGATTGAGTAGCTTGATACTACCGCTGTTATAGACAGGTCCAGAAGAAGACGATAAGATCAGTGGATCCGGTTATCAGGGCGATAACCAGGCCGCCAGTGCCGGCACAGAAGACGGGAACGTGGAAGACGCGGCCATCATCGCACCACGCGTGGCTGAAATAAGACGACGAATAGAAGACGGGAGATCCAAGGTAATAGTAATAAGCAATAGTAATAAGATTAATTTTTGTTGTTGTTTGTATATTGATTGTGCCCCTATAGATAATATATGATGTCACGTGTAATTGTACCATAAGCTACTTCTGTATAATTTTATTTTATTGATTTATTTTGTGTGTCCGTAGGTTAAGGTTTGATTTCTAGGAATATAATTATTTTTGTTATATAATTTTTTATTTTGTCTCCCCGTCCCACCCTCTAAGTGACTGATTGAAAGAATAGCGATACAACCTGAGAGCGTGAGGTGCGAATTCGAGTACCTCCGCCTCCTGGCGTAGCCAGGACCTCTCTAATTAATTTAATTCCAGCTAATTAAATTAAAAGTTGTATCGTTACGTGGCCCCACGACTGCGCCAATATGATACGCACTCGTGGTCATTTTCCACTTTTCAGAGGGCAGATCCCCAGCTACGATCGCCGCTCTGACGTGCTATCAAACAATTTGGGGAGCGATGATCACTAAGGGGTGGTGGTGGGAAAATTTTAAATGAAAACATTCAAGTTCGAATTTTGCATGTATTTAAATCTTTGGAAAATTATCATAATCTTAAAACCTAGCCTTAAGTCTAATCTTATATCTAACCTGTCTACCGTCGTGAACCTGGCGACGTCTTGGTCGCGGCGTCGCGTTGGCGCGGGCGTCAGCATGACGGCGCGGCGCCGAACGCGACTTCCCTCGCGTGTCTGCTCCAGCAACGCCGAAGGTGACGCGGGGCGTGAGGCCCACCTCACGCTGGTCTGCTTCTGGGCTGGCGGCGGAGCTGGTTATCGCCCTGATAACCGGCTGACCATCTCCAATGGTCTTTGGCTCCGCCCTCGTCCTCTTCTTCCTCGTCCGTAACAGCGGCCACGTCAGGCTACATCAATCCACCTGACGCCGCTGTTGGTGGACCCCAAACGTCCTCCTCAACCTGCTTGACTGTCGCCTTGACAGACAAGATCACGTCAGACCACCCGGCTCTCCAGGGAGTCTTCTTCCTCCGCTGGGGCTTCTCGGCGTGGTCCTCTCGACTGTCGCTCTGACTAGCCGAGATCTTTTCCCTCTTTCTTCTCGGCACTGCTTCCGCGGTTCACTTAATTGATGGTCGGCCGACAGCATCTCATCACTGCCGGCCGACGCCGTATTTCACATCACAACCCCACTTCCAACTAACTACTGTCAACTTCAACTAACTACTCTCTCACCGTCCGCGCTAACTACTCACTCCCAACCAGACTTCCAAGTCCCAACTGCTTGTCCAACGAACTGCTCCCAACTAGCTCCAAGTCCCAACTGCCTGTGGGAGTGGCCACGCAGGGTTTTTATACATTTCAGCGTCCGCTCGCTTCCCTTCAACGTTTTTGGCCACTACCCTCCTGTCCAACACTTAATCTTATTCGTTAGGCCTAATTTTTGGTTACGCCTCTGATATTATCTTACTTAACTAATCTTAACTAACAAGAAATAAAAATCTTAAAATTAATAAAATAATTTTTACATACAATTAATTACATTAAAAATTATTTTATTATCATATAACATAAAATTATTATTAAATACCTAACATACAATTACCTATACACTATGTAATTAACTATACAATTATCTGAATCTATACGATAAAATACATCTTAGCATACCTTATTTTTAAAATTATTTTCGGTGGTCAACCTAACTATGACATAATCACTAGCAAAAATACATTACTACAACTAGATTAAATACAATTGATTGATAATTTTATAATTATTTACATTTAAAATTGATAAAAGAATCCTAATCATTGTCTACCTATACCTACCTATAATTATCTATAAAATACCGCAATCCAGCTAACTTTTTATTATCTGCTGCTCTTGTATATATCTTGTTATTAATAATTAGTCTAATCAAACAATAGATGGAATGCGCGTCTAGGTACATATGACTTTTGGACCACCCCGGCTAGGGGCTATATAATTTATTACCGTCAATATAAACACGGAAGCAAGACGAAAGATTTTTCTACAATGCATGTTAACCATGTCCCCTGTTTCCTTACAAATTAATGGCTTTCTAACATGTGCAGTCACGACCATGAGGGTGTTCTTACGACAAAATTTAAAAACATTAAATCGTCCACAGAATTACCCTTGGCTCTGAAATCTTACGGAAAAAAAAAACGCGACCACCCCGAAGAAAAAGAACGAATTTGACGCGTTTTTCACAATAAAAATTAATATGAATACATCACCCTTTTCTATCTCCTCTTGCATCGGTCCCCGTTCTTGTTGTGGAGAAATGTTCGGGCATGAGACCGACCTTTGACCGCTGGCCTTGACAGCTGAATCCAGAATTGTCATAACAAGCCTTATGTTCTCAGGAGTCAGTTCTCAGGAGTACCTGTCATTTTCCACGCTTTTTCGACCTCACGAGTTCGGAAAAAAATTAATTCCACGATATCTCTATCCGTTAAAAAGTTCGGTGTAGCGCTTTTCCTGTTATGTGCACACAAAAACAAACAGTGTTTTCCCAAAGTTTTCCAACCTTGGGAATCGGAATCCGTACCTAAAGATGCAAAAAGGAGAAAAAAACTTTGAACACTTATAACTAGATAAACTTAATAGATAGTATTTACAAGTTCTCCAACCTAGGGAATTCGATACAAAAGTCAAAATTCAAAAATGTCCATAAATAAAAAAGTTGGGTCCCGGATCCCGGATTTTCCGGAATTTTCCGAGTTTTTCTGACTTTTTAGGGAATCAACCCAAAGTGGGAAAATCGTTTCGGAAAAACCCCTCTTGTCCACTAAACACTACGCTGCACAATTGAGTACTTATGCCTAAACAAAATACCTATTTGTAAAAAGTTCAAAATACCTACTTGTCCACTTCACAATAATAAAATACAAAATACCCATTCACAGAACACAAACTTAAATATTTTTTTTTATTTTATTTTTTTTATTTAAAAAGTAGTGGAAACATAAAAGGTTTATGGGTAACATTTACATGATTCAAATATAAGAAAATATAATAATATAATTTAGATACAAAGGAATTTTTTTATATTTGGCCGAGTTTTAATATTTTTGTACATCTCTTTTGAATTTGTCAGTGGTCAGTTGTTTGGTCTGCTGTGGCAAGTCATTGTACAGTTTTAGTCCGTTTCAAATTAGTCGGGATTGTCCTGTTTTTGTTTTGGCGTGTGTTATGTGATAGTTTTGAGCCATTCTAGTGTTGTGTTGGTGTTTTTCGTGTATTTTGTCTAATTTTATGTCTTCGTCTTGTATTTCGCCAATTGCTAGTTTGTGAATGATTTTAAGTGTTTCGATTTTTGTAATGCTTTCGATGTTTAATTGTTGTGTTATACGGTATACAGTTTCAGTTGGTGTCCGGTATTTCAGATCATAGACCATTTTTAATATCTTGTTTTGCTGTCGTTGGAGTCTGTTTAGGTTAGTTTTGTTTCCGGTTCCCCAGAAGGGTATCAAGTATTCTATTCTACTCTTGACGTATGCCTGGTACATCAGAATTTTTACGGTCTTTGGTGTGATTTCGTGTATTTTGTGGAATAGGCTGGTCAATTTTGTCAGTGAGTCAGTTACTTTGTCTATTTGAAAGGTCCATTTGAGATGTCTGTCTATGTTGAGTCCTAAGTATTTGTTTTATAATGTTGTTTAATATACCTATTGTCACTGTCAAAATATTATTTATTTTTAAAGGAAAAAAACAAAAAGAATGTACACACGTCCTCACTCGGCGACGGTCAAAATTATACTGGTGATTAGAAAGATTTAAAAACAGACGAGCGCGGAGCAACACTACAGGCACGTCCATCGGTGGCGGCTTCTGCGCCGCAAGTGACAATAGTTTAGAAAGCGGAGCTTTTTAAAGAAATCGCTAAGTATTCCGAAATACATTTTTTAGAAAAACAAAGTAATATTTTCAAACGTCGCCGCAATAAAACTCGATATTGTCATTGGCGGACAATAGGGCCGTTTGAGAAAGCGCGGGACATGCCGGTCCCACACGTGGGTTCCTTCTGCGATAGACACTTTCCGCGAAATGTAATATGAAATCGTGTAAATTATATAAAAAAAAATATAATAAAGTAAAAGGAATGATGTGAGTCAGTCCATTGAGAAGGTAGACATGTCTACCACTAAAATAAGCACTAATTATGGGTAATATTGTAGCGCGGAGAGCAGGTATCCGCACGGATTCGAGTGTGATAGATTACACTAGCTGTGCCCGCGCGGCTTCGCACGCGTAGATTTTTAGTACACTGTTTGGATCGTCATAGAACTTTCGCGAACCTTCTAGAACGTTCTCCTTCCAGAACTTTCAAGAAATTGGTCGAATTTATAGGAACCTTCTAGGCACACCGACACATTCTTCCACTCAGTTTAGAAACTTATAGAATTTTCGTGAATTTTCTAGAACCTTATCCTTCCAGAACTTTCTAGAGCAGGTTTTTTCGGAACCTTCTAGACTCACCGACACAATCGCCGCGCCTATTTTGAAACAATCTAAAGCATTTGCGGCCTTCCCATAATAAAACAATGTGCTAGAAAGCAGATTTTCGTCACCCACTCCCACCCACCCACAGCCACCCCCACCAAACTCGCATATTTTCGATGTGACATCAAGGGCCATCCACCACCATAACCACCGGTGGGTGGTTGTGGAGAAAACTTGGCGGGTAGGGAAACACGGGTTTCTTTATATATATATATATAAATACATATATACGGCATAGCTTCCGTAATCCGAACATAGAATTTAATGCAAAGTGGTAACTAATGAAAATATAGAAATGTATCTAGGATGATGTAGAAAGATAATTAAGATAATATTAGTGGATTTCGCCGATTCCCACCCAGTGTATTATGTACCTATTTGATAGCGATTGGTGCGTTCAATTAGGCAAGGTGATAGTAATTTAATTAGCCGCGTCACCTCTGCAGGTGCGCGTTACTCGTTTTGCATATGATTTTCTCATTCATTTTGTATTCCATTATTAAGTACCGAAACGATTAATCTGACTGTGTATTGCCTACGCGATTAATCGCGGTTACATACAAAATTATCTTTTCCAATGAATGATAATTGTAACTCTGTGGAGTTTCAAAATAATTATTACTCGTAAAAAAAACTTTCGATCGTCCGCCGAGTATAACGTGGATTACACTTTTTTTTGCTTTTATGTGTTTTTCAGATCCTTAATAAAATATAAGGGAAACTGTTCCGCACAGAACAGGCAAAGGTGCGGTCCGCTGATTCCGCTTCAGAAGCCTTCGGGATGTCTCACACAGTACGGGCGCACCGTGTGAGCAGCTGGAAAAAGAGCGATATTAGTACACGGGAATGTGCACCAGAGGCGACAGCAAAAGAATTTGCTTCGAGCAAAATGTCTAAACTCGACGAGGTCGTCAAGAATAATCGTCTTAAAAAAGACGGTTGAACTGCGAAGAAATACTTAGCTTGGCAAAATCAGCGCCAGCGTTCAGCACTCCGCAGAGGCAGTAGGTTCCGAGCGTGAACGTCCGCTCCGTGTCAGCACACCGCAAGGCGATCGCCGCCGATAGCAAGTACCGGGCGTGAAGCGAGAGCGCTCGGCGTTAGCAGGCAGCAACAGCAGATCTTGATGACGTAGTTCGGCTCGAGCTCGAGAGCGAGCGATGTCAGCAGGCAGCAAAATCGTAGGAGGTAGTCGGGTGAGTAAATGAAACACACGTGAAGGGTTTGCCACGGCGTTCTAAACCAGACTGAAGGCCGGTCCGCCTTGAATGCGATATTTATACCCTCGGCCGGGACCAGGAGGCCCCGGCCTCGAAGCCAATTAAAACAAGTTACAGTTTGCATACAAATGGCGCGTTTCGGCCGCTTATTTCTACTACATATATTACAGTTTTTTAATTATTAAATTAAACGCACCTCCCCCGGAGGATTTACATATATGTCATTACAAGGACTGCGTCTCAATAAACAGCCTGACATATTGCGTGGCAACCTTGAGACATTATTATTAAAGCAACAGTTAAAATATATCTCATTTTCTGGCCCGGCGGGCTATGAAATTTCAACAATTAAATCTCTTAAAAATCCAAATTAACTTTTAGGTTTAGTTTTTTATGTCTATTATATAGAGTGCGTCGCAGCGCATCTGTTGATATATCACACTTTATTGTAAGTCGCAGCTTACTATAGTTATGAATTTTTAAACTTTTCAACAAAAAACTAATTTTGTAATTTATTCAAAATTATTTGCACATATAAGTGTGTATAGGTCTTGATCCACTGATCATTATACAAAAAGAATTATCAAAATCGGACACCTCTGACGGAAGTTATTCCGGTTTGTGTGTTTTCATGAGCATTTGTATGGAAAAAACCCAGCCCAGTATGTCGCTCATAAGCGGCGGCTGGTTTTGTGTTGGTGGTGTCAGACTTATGTTTCCATATTAATGTGATTGTGATTCACTCATTAATAATGTATTTGAAAAAGTATTTAGATTTTTCCTTGCCATAAAAAATGTATGTTTTTTTTACCAATGATCTGTTGGCAATCTGTTATGCCATATAGTCAATCATTTATTGTGTCATCTGTAGACAACTTTTTATGTCTTACAGAGTGTGTGCATGTGTGTGACTCTACTACTTATCTTTTATAAGTGTTGAGACAACTTTAATGTTGCTTATCTGGCAAATATGATGATAATAGGGTACAAAAATGCGCCTTGTGCGCAAATAAAACATCTCCCGCCCGCTCTTTTTATTAAAACAATGAAAATGCGGTATCTTATTACATAGAATTGTGATTCAGTTCCATCTGAAATCAAAAAACCATTAATTTCCATCATATTAGAGAGCTCTGAAATGTTAAAAATCTGAACATTAATATTTTCATATAATATTTTTCAGTAAAAACATACACATTTCAGATCATGCACTCTAACGCATTTCCATTGTCATCAGCGGGATGCGTTCTCATGGAGCTGAGGCTCCGCATTCGCTCATCCCCTCTCCCGGGTGCCGCCGCCTGACGCCGAGACACGTATAAGGACAACCACCGCGGCCGAGAACTCGCGCGCTGTCCTCGGCACGGTACCCATCCCCAACCGGGTCACGGCGATCGGCGTTGGCCCTGAAAGGGGCCTTTGCTCTGCTTCATTCACATCAGAAATTTCTATCATTTATATGACGTGATTACGTCAACCACAGAGCTCGAAAGTTCGGTTGCCTGACGGTAGGCGCAGGCTTTGTCCTGTCCGTAACATTCTCCCCCCGTGCAGCTTGTCTGTACTTCACGGTTAGGACAGGACGTTGCCTTCGGCGGGCTCCGCGCACCCCACAGTGCACGGCCCGGGCCCTCCCGACCTTGGCCTGTTGGCCTGGCAACTTGCAGCCGGCGCAGGTCTAAGTGACCGCGTGCGCCCTGACTTGTAGCCGGCGCAGGTCTAAATGACCGCGTGCGCCCCTGGCTTCCGCCATGTGGTTCTCCTCCACGATGGCAGATAATTCATTCCCCATACCAGGCCTGGGACGGCTCACAACCAGGGCAGGTCTAAGTGACCGCGGCCCTGGCCTCCGCCACTTGGTTCCCCTCCAAGATGGCGGATAATTTGTTCCCCATACTAGGCCTGGGACGGCCTGTTGTCACTTGGGTCTTTCACCAAGGTGACAGATAATTTGGTCCCCATACTAGGCCTGGGACGGCCTTTTGTCACTTGGGTCTTTCACCAAGGTGACAGATAATTTGGTCCCCATACTAGGCCTGGGACGGCCTTTTGTCACTTGGGTCTTTCACCAAGGTGACAGATAATCCTGCAGCTTCTTGCCACTTGGTTCACCATCAAGTTGGCAGCTGCCTCTTTGGCCTCTTACCGCTTCGGCAGAGTAATGAGCCTGGTGGCGGGGCGCGTGTACTCCCCCGTAGAGGTTCGCAGCCGTACCGTCCTCACCTGCCCATCTGCCGCAGGCCTCGCCTCGATCACACGTCCCATGGGCCACGTGTTTCGAGGTAGCGCGGGGTCGACGATGACTACCACCTCTCCCTCCTTTATGGCTGGGGCAGCCTCCTGCCACTTGCGTCTCCGCGTCAATGTCGGTAGGTACTCCCGCAGCCATCTTCTCCAAAACATATCAGCCATCTGCTGGGCCTTTTGCCATTGTTTCCTCAGGCAAACGCTTTCATCCAATGCTCCATATACTGTCAGATGAGCGTTCCTTCCTGAGCTCCCCAGTAGCAGATGGTTTGGAGTGAGAGGGGCATCGTCTTGCGGATCCACCGAGACGTGCGTCAGAGGCCGACTATTCAGAGTGAACTCTGCCTCCGCCAACACCGTCCTAAGTGTCTCCTATCGTGGCGCTCTTTCCTTCATGGTGGCCTCGAGTGCGCGCTTAATTAACTTAACTTAAGTCTCGTGTAGGGGTGAGCCCCATCCAACACCACGGGCGCTCGCAACCCCTGCGGAATTCCCTCAACATTCGTACTTTCAAGCCGAGTCCCCATTCTTATGACACCATGTTCATCCAAACTGGGCGTCAACTGATACAGCCGGCTGGTCTTCGCGACTGCTCTACTTTTCCGGAGAGTCTTCACCTCGTTGCCGAAGGCATCTGCCTGGGCATGCAGAATCCAAGCGCGCCCAGCCGCGGCACGCTCGTCCGCTGAGACATCTTGTCTGGCGCGCTTGTCCTCACGTTGGCGGCAATTCGCCACGAAACGTCGTACCCACGCAGTGGCTCGCAGTAGCCGGATCCATGATGAGAAGCGCCTAATGTCTGGTAGCGCTCTCCCCGTCGTAGGACGTCGGACCAAGAGCACCGTGTCTGCCCTCTTTTCCATCAGGGCCTCTTCTGGCCGTAGTCTATGACTCTCTTGTGGCCACGTCGACTCTCCTGTCTTGAGGAAACCTGGCCCACTGAACCAGACTCCGTTCGCGGCCAGGTTCGGCGGCTCGCCGTCCCGCGTCCCGATATCAGCGGGATTGAGTCGAGTGGGCACCCATCTCCAGGAAGCGGCGTCAGTGAGTTCGTCGATCTCGCCAAGTCTGTTGGCGACGAACACTGAGTAAGACCGGGGGTCAGTCCTCAGCCAACATAGCACCGTGGTGGAATCCGTCCAATAAATTGTCCTGGAGATGGTACAGCGGTGCTCCTTTCTAATAGTGGCTGCCAGCCGTGCGGCTATTAGGGCCGCCTGCAATTCCATTCGTGGTATGGAAAGCGGCTTTAATGGTGCCACTTTACATTTCGCCGAGATGAAGGCAACCCCTATGCCTTCTTTCTTCTTTTCGACGAAGTAAGCCACTGCGCAGCAGGCCTTCTCCGACGCGTCGCAGAACATATGTAGCTCCAGCTTGCTAGTTCGCTGCGACACGCTCTGGCGTTGTATTCTGCACTGGCTGTTCTTCACCAGTGCGTACCATTCCCGCCACTTCTCGGCGTGCTCGGGGATAATCCTCTCATCCCATCCGACCTTTGATCGCCACACTTCTTGCAGCAGGATCTTGGAGCGTATTATCAGGCAGGCGAGGAATCCTACCAGATCAAATATGCGCATCACTGTGCTCAGCAACTCCCTTTTGGTCGGGTGGTCGGCTTCTGCTATCTCAGGTAGATTGACGAATTTAAATATAAATTCGTCCGATGCCGGTTCCCACATAATCCCGAGCACTCTCTCCGTCGTCGTTTCTTCGCCGATGATCCGTGTCGGTTCCACTGCTCGCAGAGCGGGCTCAATGCGGCTTAGAACCTCTGGACTGTTCGATGCCCAATTGGTAAGTGTCATGCTGCCTCGTTGCAGTATCTGCGACACCTGTCGCATCATTGTGACCGCCTCTTGGACGGTGTCTACCGCATCTAGGTAGTCATCCATGTAGAAGGTGTCCCGCACCGCCTGGGCTGCGGCCGGAAACTCCTTGGCGCTGGCGCCCGCTATGCGGTTCCTTACGTACTGGGCGCTGCTTGGCGAGCATGTCGCCCCGAAGACCATTGACGACATCTGGTAGGTCCTCGGGCTTGGCTCGCCTGGTGGTCTCCACAGATATAGCTGCGCCGCTTGATCTTCCTTCTTGATTTTAATCCGAAGGAACATCTCTTTTACGTCCGCCGCCAGCGCCACCCTTCCTTCCCTGAACCGAAACACACTGCCCACCAGAGAGCTGAGCAGGTCCGGTCCAGTCAGCAACACATCATTTAGGCAGACACCTCGGCATTTGCTCGCCGCATCGAACACTATCCGGATCTTTCCTGGTTTATTAGGATTGAAGACGGCGAAGTGTGGCAGGTAGAATTTGCCCGACAACTGGGCCTCCATGGCCGGCGTCAAGGCGTGCGCGTACCCCTTCTCGGTGTATTCGGCCATTTTGGCTGAATATGCTGCTGCATATGCGGGGTCCTTCTGCATTTTCTTCTCAATGCCATTCAGACGGTTGACAGCGCACTGACGGTTATCGGGCAGTGGGTGGTTGTCTTCCTTCCACAGCAGTCCAGTCTCCGAGTGGCCGGTGGGCAGCTGGCGTGTGGTTGCCTCCATGATGGCCTTGGCTCGCGCATCCCCTTTGCTGACCCGCGCTGCGGCGGTGATCCCCAGTGAGTCACCTGCGAAGTGGTCCCGTATAAGTGCTTCCAGGTGGTCTTCGGTGGAGTGGCTTTTCGAAGCGACGAACGTCAGTACGATCGCCGTGCCCGTGCCGGGCTGGGTCCCGAGCACTCCATGGGCGGCCCATCCTAGCTTAGTCCGGGAGCGTATTCCATCTCGTTGTATCTCGCTCGCCTCGCGTGACACAATCAGGTGTGCGTGGTCCTGGCCAATCAGTAGTTGGGGCACCACTTCATCTGTCACCACCTGGTCCATTATGGACAGCGAGCGCGGGTCACTCACGACCCGTTGAGGTGGCAGGGCTAGCTGCCGCACCGTACTCGCTCTCACCGGATACTCGGGGCCATCTCCACGCACTGTGACGCACACCACACGGGATCGGTCGTCCGATGAGCACATGCCGCCCGCACCATGAATGTGCAGGGCGCGCACTGGTCCTCGGGCTCCGACGGCACTCGCCACTTCTTCCTCGATGAGAGTGACTGATGATCCCTCGTCGAGGAGCGCGTGCACGTTCACTTGGCCGCGTGGTCCACCGATGGTTACCGGAATTACTTTCAAGTATACCGCGCGTTCTTGTCCCTGCGACTGTCCTCCGGTGTTGGTGACCGTCTCCTCCTTGGTCGCCTTGGACGCGCCACCCGCTGCTGTGCCCTTTGCTCCGTTCCTTGGCCCGCGCTTTGAGCCCGATCCTTTGGAGCGTGGTTCTCTTCGTTTGTCGCTCTTCCCCTTTTGGTCTCTGTCGGTGTTCGGGTCGTGCAGCGTCCTGTGATGCTGCGATTTACAGCCATTGACGCCGCAAAGCTTGGCGCGGCAATCCTTCCATCTATGGCCGCTCTTGAGGCATTTGGTGCAGAAATAAAACTGCCTAACCGCGCACCAGCGCTCCTGCAATGTCTTGGCCAGGTAAGTATTGCACTGGGGTAGCGCGTGCGTGTTGCTGTTGCACATCTGACAGGGGGTGGTGTTCCTTGCCGGTGGTGGGGGCCTGGGTGCTTGGCTTGGTCCCGGGCGGCTCTCCGGAGTCCCGTTGCCGCCAGTGGTATGGTGCACATGTCCACTCCGCTGCGGGAGAGTGGCCATGGTCCTCAGTCCTGATGTATCCACTGGCCCTAGTACGAAGGTCAGCCAGTCCGAAAACGTCTGGCATGTTGGAGGTCCCGGCTTCCCCACCAGCGAGTGCAGCCACAGCATGCGGGTTGCGCTCGGCAACTTTCCCACCATATCGGTGAGGATTGGCAGAGACGTCAAATGCGACGGGTCGATCGCTCTGATGGTGGACACTGCATTCCTTATGATGAGGGCGTAGTCCAGCACCGCGTCCACTGGCGCGCTTTCGGCGATCACTGGGTAGCGGCGCACTTTCCCCAGCATGTTGTCAATGATGGCCCTCGGATTCCCAAAGCGATCTTGAATTGTCCGCATGATCTCAGCAACGCTGCTCGGATCGATTAGCATCGCTGACACGGCCTCTCGCGCTTTCCCCTTGAGCGCGGTCTGAAGACGGACGAGGTTCTCGTGGTCAGAGAACCCACACAGCGCCGTGGATTGGTGGAATTGGGCGAAGAACGTCGGCCACTCGAACGCTTCTCCGCCGAAGGGGGGTAGCTCCTTCACCCCACATTGTCGCGCCATAATCATTGAAGCAGGGGGCTGGCTTTGATCCATGCCAGGCGCTCCTTGGGTCTGCCGCAGCACCCATTCCCTAGTGAAGGCGTTGGTGCCCGGCTGGCTCGAGTGTCCAGTGGAGGTAGGTCCAGCCGCTCCGGCTGCGTGGTAACCAGTAATGGTATTATTCCATGGGCCTCCTTGCCCTCCCATCTGTGCAGCTGGATTGGTGGTCGGAAGCGTGCTTCCGACGATGCCTTCCACGCCTTGGCTGGTACTGGTGATGGCTGCTGCGCTTTGGCCTGCATTGGCCCAGGTTGGTCCGGTAGCAGCAGCAGGTTGGCTCCCATTGGGCCATGCTGATCCGGCAACAGCAGCATGCTGGCCTCCATTGGCCCACGATGGTCCAGCTACAGCAGCAGGTTGGCCTCCATTGGCCCACGATGGTCCAGTTGCAGTAGCAGGTTGGCCTCCATTGGCCCACGATGGTCCTGCTACAGCGGCGGCAGGTTGGCCTCCATTGGCCGTGGAGGGTTGGCCTGCATTGGCCCACGATGAAGCAGCATGCTGGCTCCCATTGGCTGCAGTAGGTTGGCTGGCGTTGGTGTTGATGGGCTGGCCGGCATTGGGCCAAGCTACGCCAGCATTGGCCGCTCCAGGTTGGCCGACGTTGGGCCAAGCTACGCCAGCATTGGCCACTCCAGGCTGGCCGGTGGGTGGCCCACCCGGTGGGTGGGTGGGCGCCCCCCCCTGTGGGTGGGTGGGCGCCCCCCCCTGTGGGTGGGTGGGCGCCACCCACTGTGGGTGGGTGGGTGCCCCACCCTGTGGGTGGGTGGGCGCCACCCACTGTGGGTGGGTGGGCGCCCCACCCTGTGGGTGGGTGGGTGCCCCACCCTGTGGGTGGGTGGGCGCCCCACCCTGTGGGTGGGTGGGTGCCCCACCCTGTGGGTGGGTGGGTGCCCCACCCTGTGGGTGGGTGGGTGCCCCACCCTGTGGGTGGGTGGGCGCCCCACCCTGTGGGTGGGTGGGTGCCCCACCCTGTGGGTGGTGGACCACTGCCACCCCCACTGAGGCCTGCGCCTCCCCTGGGAGGGCGCTACCAGCCATAATATTATAATTGATACCTTCAAAGGAGGGTCTCACTCCTTCCGAGGCGCCACTGGCTGCGTCCGCCGCCACTGGCTGCGTCCGCCGCCACTGGTAGTACCCCCCCCCTCGGGGCACTGTCGGCTGCCGCCGCCGGTGCTGCCATCTCGGTTGCGGCCACGGAAGGTCCTTGCCTCGGACCGTTGTGAGAAAGGCCCCTTTCAGGGCCACCCTCCAGAAGTGTTGGCTGCGCCCTCTGGCTGGCAGCCATCACGCGGACCATGCGCGTGTAGTCCCGGCGCTGTTCATCCATGCGCCGGCGCTCGCGGCGAAGCTCCTCCCGAAGTCTCCGAACGGTGTCTTCGGTGGAGCGTGATGACCGGCTGGATGACCGGCTGGATGCGCGGCTTCGGCAAGACTCGGATCGAGTTCGCTCCGATGCCACTGACTCCCCCCGTCGCTGGCTGCCGCTCTCCTGGTACTGGGCGTCGTCCTCCATGTACTGCGGCTCATCCCCAGCGTGCGACATCCTGGTTGGCTCTGGTGATGCGAAGCGAAGACCAGCAATCCGTCTCGACAGGACCAACTTGTTCCGCACAGAACAGGCAACAAAGGTGCGGTCCGCTGATTCCGCTTCAGAAGCCTTCGGGATGTCTCACACAGCACGGGCGCACCGTGTGAGCAGCTGGAAAAAGAGCGATATTAGTACACGGGAATGTGCACCAGAGGCGACAGCAAAAGAATTTGCTTCGAGCAAAATGTCTAAACTCGACGAGGTCGTCAAGAATAATCGTCTTAAAAAAGACGGTTGAACTGCGAAGAAATACTTAGCTTGGCAAAATCCGCGCCAGCAATCAGCACTCCGCAGAAGCGGTAGGTACCGAGCGTGAACGTCCGCTCAGAGTCAGCACACCGCAGAAGCAGTAGGTACCGAGCGTGAATGTCCGCTCCGTGTCAGCACACCGCAAGGCGATCGCCGCCGATAGCAAGTACCGGGCGTGAAGCGAGAGCGCTCGGCGTTAGCAGTCAGCAACAGCAGATCTTGATGACGTAGTTCGGCTCGAGCTTGAGAGCGAGCGATGTCAGCAGGCAGCAAAATCGTAGGAGGTAGTCGGGTAGTAAATGAAACACACGTGAAGGGTTTGCCACGGCGTTTTAAACCAGACTGAGGCCGGTCCGCCTTGAATGCGATATTTATACCCTCGGCCGGGACCAGGAGGCCCCGGCCTCGAAGCCAATTAAAACAAGTTACAGTTTGCATACAAATGGCGCGTTTCGGCCGCTTATTTCTACTACATATATTACAGTTTTTTAATTATTAAATTAAACGCACCTCCCCCGGAGGATTTACATATATGTCATTACATGGGCTGCGTCTCAATAAACAGCCTGACATATTGCGTGGCAACCTTGAGACATTATTATTAAAGCAACAGTTAAAATATATCTCATTTTCTGGCCCGGCGGGCTATGAAATTTCAACAATTAAATCTCTTAAAAATCCAAATTAACTTTTAGGTTTAGTTTTTTGTGTCTATTATATAGAGTGCGTCGCAGCGCATCTGTTGATATATCACACTTTATTGTAAGTCGCAGCTTACTATAGTTATGAATTTTTAAACTTTTCAACAAAAAACTAATTTTGTAATTTATTCAAAATTATTTGCACATATGAGTGTGTATATTCTCTAGATAGGTCTTGATCCACTGATCATTATACAAAAAGAATTATCAAAATCGGACACCTCTGACGGAAGTTATTCCGGTTTGTGTGTTTATATGAGCATTTGTATGGAAAAAACCCAGCCCAGTATGTCGCTCATAAGCGGCGGCTGGTTTTGTGTTGGTGGTGTCAGACTTATGTTTCCATATTAATGTGATTGTGATTCACTCATTAATAATGTATTTGAAAAAGTATTTAGATTTTTCCTTGCCATAAAAAATGTATGTTTTTTACCAATGATCTGTTGGCAATCTGTTATGCCATACAGTCAATCATTTATTGTGTCATCTGTAGACAACTTTTTATGTCTTACAGAGTGTGTGCATGTGTGTGACTCTACTACTTATCTTTTATAAGTGTTGAGACAACTTTAATGTTGCTTATCTGGCAAATATGATGATAATAGGGTACAAAATGCGCCTTGTGCGCAAATAAAAACATCTCCCGCCCGCTCTTTTTATTAAAACAATGAAAATGCGGTATTTTATTACATAGAATTATGATTCAGGTCCATCTGAAATCAAAAAACCATTAATTTCCATCATATTAGAGAGCTCTGAAATGTTAAAAATCTGAACATTAATATTTTCATATAATATTTTCAGTAAAAACATACACATTTCAGATCATGCACTCTAACGCATTTCCATTGTCATCAGCGGGATGCGTTCTCATGGAGCTGAGGCTCCGCATTCGCTCATCCCCTCTCCCGGGTGCCGCCGCCTGACGCCGAGACACGTATAAGGACAACCACCGCGGCCGAGAACTCGCGCGCTGTCCTCGGCACGGTACCCATCCTCAACCGGGGCACGGCGATCGGCGTTGGCCCTGAAAGGGGCCTTTGCTCTGTTTCATTCACATGAGAAATTTCTATCATTCATATGACGTGATTACGTCGACTACAGAGCTCGAAAGTTCGGTTGCCTGACGGTAGGCGCAGGCAATGTCCTGTCCGTAACAAACAATTTTTCTTATATCACTGTTTTTTAATTTAAAACTTGTGTCGCATAAGCAGATTTAGATATTATTTTGTCTTCCGACTGAAATGTCAAAACACCTGTGAATTTAATTCAATTCAAATATTTTTTTATCTAAAATAAACAAGAAACTACTCCAACAATATGTATTGAATTTAAAAGAAAATTAACAACCATTTATCTATATTTTAAAAATTATGTCGTAAATTAATATCTTACTTGACTTTATAAATTACAATGACATCTTCGCGAATATACCGCCGCCTACAAGGTCACAAAGCTCGCGTATGACAGAGTGGCGACAGACATTTTGACGAGCGTTCAATGTGAGTTAATCAGTAGAAAAGCAAAATAATATTAAATTAGTTTAAAAAAAACCTTATTATCTGCGACAAATAGATTGCTTTCGAATATATAACATGGTATTATTTTGAACTAATGTCAAATTTGGCATAAAAACACGTTTTAAAGTGATTTTTTTATGAAAAAGTGTATGGACTACAGAGGAACGTCCGCCTCTTCCGCACGGCACGCGGCATCTGATTCAAAACTGCGCTATTTCTTGACACATTTCACACTTTAGAATTTTTATTTTAAAATAATAATTAACGTATTTTTAATAAAAAATGTAGCTTTTTAATAGTGAATGAAGACTCAAAGTGCGAATATAGATACAATACATCGTTTAAAATCATCTTTTTATATGAATAAACAATATTTGAAAAGCATCAAAATCGTAAAAATTTCTAGCATCTTTGAAACATTATAATTTTTATTAATATTGAATATTTCTTAATATCCTACGTACGGATTCTAGTAATTAAGTAAACTTTATGCGTATAAAAAAACATATTATGCTTACATACAAATTTTCAACGAACGAATCTCCGCCCGGGAACATTAAAAACGTTTTTTTGCCGCGGCCTGTGGATTAATGCCTATATTTTTCTTATTTATTGTAAATAATGTTCAGTTTATTACTTTTATATAAGAACAAAGGTTCTATCTAAGTTATCGCCCTAAAAAAATTGCAATCTATCATATAAATTCTGATATAAATGAATAATAAAAACCCACATTTGCGTAAAAAACGCCGAAATATGCATTCGCAGTGAATGTACCGCCTTAAACAATTTGGATAAAATTCTTTTATAACCTTTTTTTTATCAGAGTCAATAAAATGTAGGTTGTACATTATTTTTGTCGAATAGTTTTTTTTTCTAAACCAAAGTTATCCAGAAATATTAGAAATCCATATTCTTATATATATTATATATATTAAAAAATAAATATATTCTATGTAACCCTAATTGGTCGAATTTGACACTTTCTTCCGACGCCTAATATCAAATTTGAATCTGCCGAACAAAATTAATAAATTAGAAATCAAAATATTATTTCATTCCTACTTCCTGTTACGCGTTTTCGTCATTGCGAAATTTTTCCCATAAACCGAGCGTAAAGATGTTACACATCAAAAATCTATCAAAAAAATAATTGATTACCTTCAGGAAATGAACTCGACGCTTCCTTTCCGGGAAATGACAAAACAAATTTCGCTACCACGTGATTATAAAAAAGTTGAGGCTTAGGCCCGGTTGTTTCAAGTTCGATCAAAGTAAGCGGAAATACTGGCTTAAGCTGAGCTTAACCTCAAGGTCACGCGAAATCTCGAAGAATTGAGTTGTTTCAAATTTAAAATCGGATTAGGGGTGTTGCAATTGTGTAAAATAAAAATCATAGACAAATGCACGCCAAAATAATTTTGCATATGGCAGCACATAATTTAAATTTCATTTGACAGCAACAGACAGCAAGCAGATCAAAGCAGATGTTTCGAAACATGTCATCAACGGTTTGTTTTACTGAAGATTTCCACAAGAAGATGAAGGAGACTAGTGGGCCGCATTACGCAACTAATTTAATGTTTTGTTGCTACTGTCCAACAGATTTTCGAAGTAGATTCGAGAATACGATGAAAAGCGCCAGGAAGGTTAGTTATTGACGAAATTAAATGTTATCTTACCTATTTAGTGTTTGCAAGAACAATATGTTTTTATTTGATCTGTATTGTATTTCTTTAGTTTTTCTGTTTATAACCTTTTCTTTGTTTGCAGGTAATAAGAAAAGTGAATCCAGAGCCTACGACTGATATGCAGAATAAATTATATGTGGTTCAGTTAGATATTTTCAAAACCCAACTATCTAAAGAATCGACAGGAAATTCACGAAGTTGTTTTGGAAAGGCATAATGCCAAAAGAGATCTGGCTTAATTTTATTACAAGTTGTATTTTTTATTAAAATATTCATTTTCCCGTTAATAGGTAGGTATATAAAATACAATAAAATAAAAGAATTTCATACACCGAATATATTGTTTTATTACTATTATTCCGCGGACGTCCTCTGCTTCTGCTGCTTTCGACAAACAATTTTCCTTGCCATCCTTTCTTTGCTCATCTGTTCCACATGACCAAACCAGTGGCCATGTCACTGGCTCTGCATATTGAGAATTCCGAGTTCGATTCCCGGTGAGGTCGCAATACATCTTTCTGATTTCTTTAAAATCTAGGTGTTCTTGTCGGACCGCAATTAAAATTGGGCCTTCAGGCCCATTGTAGCATTAAAAATTGCTGTACATTTGGTTTGAGGGTACAGTTCCGCTCTCCTACAATATAGCAATTACCAAATCTGGTAACTAGTACCGTTTGTCGTAACTTGATATTTTGTTTGGACATAATGACAAATATATTTCTGATTTTTATAGTGCTCTTCGGCTGACTAAAATGTGGTCTGTGGTCAGCCATTGCTCTGGTAATGGCTGACACTATCCGCAGTCCAAGAAGCAGTGTTCCAGATAAATCACCTATGCACCTTTCATGGATATAAATGTAAAATTATCAAAACCCGAGTGAAATAGAAACCTTGAAAAAAAATATTGTCGACAATGCCCTGCAGTAAAATTCATTTAGAGTTGCGGAAAAATCAATTTCTTCTGACAAAAAAGTATTGTTCGAGATCTAAGTAAATTACTTCTCCTGTTAAGGATATACTGTAGGATCAGTCGATCGTCAGAAAAGCCTGTGTCACCCTACATAATATTGTACATTTCGACACTTTGTATGTAAAATGTCGAAAAATTAATAAAAAAATATTTTATTGACAGATGTCAATTACATTGCGCAGTGCGCATGTGCGACTCTGACCGAGAGTTTAATCTAAAATTTTCGCTCAGAATTCTCTGACAGATTTCGCTTAATCCAATTTGAAACAACCCGTTTTTGAAAAAAGTACTAAAAATTTCAGTTTAAACTCTACGCTTACTTTGATCGAATTTGAAACAACCGGGCCTTATACATATACAGTCACATAGTAGCAAAAACAAAAAAAAAAAAAGCAGAGTCTTCTTCGATCAATTTTTAATAGAAAATATTCTTTACACTTCGGGTGGAATGTCAACAGTTACGGAGATAAACGACATCAAAGTTTGCTTGTTTTCAATATTTCTGACTTATCTTCAGTAAAACTTTGAAATATCATGAAAATAACTTATATCAAATATTAAAAATGAATTTTCTCTGATACAAGTTAAATAAAATGATTGAAATATTTCCCTTTTTGCAAAACCTTGCAAAAAATATTTCTAAAATTTCTGCAAGGTTCTGGTTTGTGATAACAATGAATCAGCTGTGACGATGGACCCTACAATGAGATACGAAACATCGGCCAAAAAGATTTTAGAAACAAGGCATAATATCCCAGAAAACTCAAACCAGAAGTTTCTGAACGGCCGTGAAAACCTAAGAAAATATTAAATATTTTTTTTTACTCGTATTAAGGAGTTACTCGGGGAAAAAAAGACCTATTTTCAACAAATTTTTTTTATAGAAAAAATAAAATATTTTATTCAAACTTTTTACTATCTTAAAGATATACATTTGACAAAGAATTTCTGAAATTTTCAAAGGAAAATATTTAAAACTCCGCCATTGTGACGTCATTTCCGGTGACCCCTCGGAAAAAAGGTGTGTCCGCGTTGACAGTAGAACTCATGACAGGATCATCTGAAGTGAAAAAAAATAAATATATGTTTTAGTTAAATAAATATATGTTAAAAATAAATATATGTTAAGACCATAAACTAGAATCTGAACGAAGGGAAAAAAAAAGAAGCGAAAATTGGATTTTTGGAAGACCTTTTTACAAAAAAATGCAAATTTCGGTAAATTTTGCTCAACATTTTTTTTTTTAAATAGTTGTGATTGTAAAAAAAATAACCTTCGTTCAAGTCCTCGTGAATTGTATCTCGAAGACCAGTGTAAAATTTCATCAAGATTGGTTGAGCAGTTTTAGAGAAATTTTGTCAACCGACTTTGAAAACACAGTTTCGAGATAAACGGGTGTAAAGTTTTGAGTAACAATAAAACTTGAAAAAAAAATTTTTTTTTTACTTGCATTGAATCGTAGATTCCTGGGTCATAAAGTAAGGAACCTGCAGCAGCTGCAATGTCCAGGGCATCCTTTTGCTCTTGTCTACGAAGAATCCTGGCTTCGCTAGTCTCGCTCGAAGATTTTTGTTCGGCTGTGCAAACACGGTTTTCATCAGAATTTCGGGCATATGCCATGTTTTAAATCCATACCGTGCATAAATAATAATAAAGCTGATTTTCCTTCATTAAAAGTGCAAGCAGCGACCAATGCAGCAATATTAACGATCTTTGAACCAGCAGGAAGTTTTTTGGAGTAATTTTCCAGATTAACTGGCTCAAGCTTTCATTATTATTTTGTGTGAAACCTCGTGATTCAAGAAGTAATCACAAACTGACGTATTTCAAACTAGTTGCCCTTAGAAAGTGAAAGCAATGGACAGTAAGGACGGACAAACAATAGACGAGCAGCTACCTGCGGCGCGCTGAGCCTACCTACGCACCTTCCCAAGGCTGTATCTCCGAAACTTTTATTCGGATCGACTTGAAAATTTAGGATAATATTTTCGAGATGTTGTAGAAATTAATAAGACAATAAAAAAATCGATTTTTTGAAGCCGCGAAACCCATGTAACGCCTTAAAGCAAGTGATTTTGATATGAGTTACTGAAATGATGGTTAAACATTTAAAAAAAGGTAAGTTAGCAATATTAATAATAAAAAATGAAAACTTTGAAGTGGCTTATGTTTATAACTATTGATATAACGTATTTGTTGCTTGAACATTTTTGACTCATAATATAGGCAGGAATCTACCTTTAAAGTATTGTGGTCTAGCTCTGTTACACCTTGTATATTATTTTATTTTCAAATAGCAATCCACTTTATAAAGCAATGAATTCCAATAACCTTTGAGTAATACACACTTGGTGACGCTACTTGCAACATCACAAATTAGTTTTCCTTAATAAATAAAAATAATGAAAGAATCCTTACTTACATTTATATATATTATATACATATATTGATTATGACTTTTTAAATTGAGTCACTTTAATTTCTAAGTCATCTACAAATTTACTTTAAGGAAAGACTAGCCCTACCTACATCGGTGAAAAATCACATAATAATTGCAGGATTTTGGCTGAAAATTAATGAATAGAAACCGGTTTATTTTTTAATTAACTTTATTCGCTTAAACCTAAAACTAAATATAATAATAATATAAAATTATCCGTGTATTTGGTGGCACGAGCCATGAGTGTTGCCTGAGCCGCGCACTGATTAACGTGTCACACTTGGGCGCCCGCGCCTCGTTAGCGGCTGGTAATCATCAGTGTTGGTGTTCTAATTCCAGCAAGTTACGGACGGACGGACGTACATTCGAAATTAGGAGAGATGATTTATTACGACCGATAAATAATTTACTTCCAAAAAATAAAAAAGTGCTCTCATAACCTACTTTTTCAGTAAAAATATATTATTATGTATGTATGTTACAGTGAATCTGATTTTCTAGTGAGTCCATCATTCACTGGCATTTTAGAGAAAGTATATTCAAGGTCATTCTTATCATATTCAAAGAGTTTTTCACCAATAGAAATGAATACAATATTTTAACTTGCACTTACTAGTGAATTTATTGGTTTCCGAACTGTCAAAAATTAAATTTGACAAGTCTGAAATCCGTTTCCGTAAAAATCTATGCTTTTAAACGAACTTTTATTTATCCAAATTGAAACAACCGGGCCTTGAATAACAATTTAATAAGTCATTGCGTGAACAAGGTTCTTACTGCATTATTAATTTCTTCTGTGCAAATCAACATTATGTAGGTAACGGATATTATTAAAATAGTCATTTTGAAGTGTTGAAAGTTTCGTCTGCACCAATTCTTCATTATATGATTTTATAACAAGATTCTAATGGCACATGGACCTTGTTTTTCAAAATTTATTTTGCGTTTTGTGTCTCATTCTACACTAGTCTAGTCCAAAGTCATCACAAAGCGACAGTATTTCTAATTTTTATCCTTTGAGCGATAGCATATTCTCTATTCTGTGGCGATAGTTCTGTTTCTCGAACTGTCACACTTCTGGACTGGTCTTTGATATTCAATGATTAGTTTAGGTAGGTAACTAAAACGTAATATATTTTTAAAATTTTAATCGCGAACACTTACGAAATTCTGATCATCTTATAATTCAAAAGACAGTCGATTAAACTCATAAAAATGATACGGTGCGAGCAAGCTTCACGTCTGTCACCGACGTCGAGCCGAGTAAGTTTGCGAACTTAAAAACCGCGCACTTTATGTTGTACGTCTACCACCCGTGCTTACACGTGCGCAAACAAGAAACGCAAACGACATTAGACACATTTTTGATAAAAAGATAGAAAATTGGAAATGCGGAAGAATCTGAATGAATTCAAACGTAAATGATGACTTAGAATCTCTTTGATTTTTGTATTTTTCGCATCGAGTGTTTGTTACTTGACGCACTTTTAAAGGTTCATTTAAAATTAATAATACCGGGTGTATGTTTATTTATGTTTCTATATTTGTAAGAAATAAACTTTTGTTGTATTGTTATAAAAAAAACATATTTAATAAACTTAATTGACAAAATACATATTCATTAATAAAATTTTTCCCTTAACCCCCCAATATTTACATGGTGACATAACCTCGTTTTGTTCCGGCAGTCGTCAGATATCATAAAAAACCCGAGTGCGCGATCTTTCAGCCGACACCTTACTTCGCGATTCGTATTCGTTTTGCGGTGCCGCTGTCCTATTTTAATTTAGGAGTTAAAATAGGACCGCAAAATGAATAAAAATCGTCTAGTGTAGTGCCGCCTTTATACTTTCTACGCTTTAAGAATTACGTGTACGAATTGATGGTTTCACCGATATATTGTCTATGCTTTGAGTAATGTATTTTCACGGATTATGTGTAGTGAATCTGAGAATTCGTTGATTTAGATGTTTTCACTGCCCCCACTCTGCCCGACCGGGAAAAGTACATTTTTACTAGTGAAAGTATAGTCTCACTAAAAATGCAAATTCGCTGTAACATATGTTTTTGAAAAGTCGAATTTAAATAATTGCATAAAACAGTTTACTCAAAAATTGTTAGTACTTTGCTCTAAAATATGTGAGCTAAACTGTAAAAGTTAGTTTAAAAAATGCACGGCACTGGATAGCAGGAATTTTAGACAAAATGTAATACTGAGAAAGTGAGAAACGATTGTAATAGCGGCCGTGTGAACACATCCGCACAGCCCGGCTCCGTAGGGCAGTCTGATGACTTTTTACAATGTGTTTTGATTATATAGCTGAAATGAAGAAATTAGAGTGAGTTTTTGTTATTTTTTAATATTCGTTTTAAAAGAATAATATCTATAATTTTAATTTATGAAAGTTGATAAGTTGTTAACTACGTAAAAAGGGTTGAAAAAAACACCCAAGAAAAGAAATTATTTTTTAAAAACAGTATCTTTTAAAACATAAATTGTGAGAAAAATCACTGACCGATTTAAAAATTATTTTTATCGATTACAGATAAAAATAATTAATAAATAGATTTTTTCAATAATATTATAGTTCACTCTGTAATATTATTGAACAGACCGTACAGTTATAAAAAGCCTACAAAGTAGAGCAATTTTCATTAGGTCTTAAACATCGATGGTTTGTTAATTTATTGATTTATAAAATAATTTAGTTGGTGTCGTTTTAGAACAATGCAAGTATTTAAAAAATATGGAAATTATGAGAAAAAAGTGCTCGGTGCCGTCGAATTTTGCGCACTTTGCTAGACGATCGCTTTAAGGCTTGAAGAGTATTGAAGTTGATTTTTTTCTTTACAAATCTAGTATTAGATCTCTTTTCACTGTCTATAATCTTGAGAAATAAGGTATAGTCATCCGTGACAGAGTTTTGATATATTATGGGAATGTATGTTTTGTTTGACCTACACATTACATGATCAATACAAGAATTGGATATAGAAGTTGTCCGGGTAGGATTGTTAATCAATAAAAAATATAACTCAAGTGGTCCGAGTTATATTTTTATATAAATCGGGGCGATGGCTCCATGTACGAAGCCATCGCTCTAGACAGTAAAATCCACTGTGTATAAAGTCGTGCCAGTATTCTGAAAAGACTACTCTCGTCTTAGAGACTTATAAAGAACGCGGTCGGCGTGTCTTCCTTGCCAACGAACTTTCTGCATAAATTAATTACGAGTGTCGTTCGATTCAAACAAAAGACGAGTCATCCGCATTACACAACCACAACCCCAGCAGATACTAGTGTGCGAGTAAAGTGACGAACTAATTCGGATTACACCAATACATCGAGATCCGTGTTCACCCACCTGTTACACGTAGGAGGAATCGCCGGAAGTATAGCATTCGACAGCCAAAAGGATTAGAATCTAACCTTCCAACCAACAAAAATACAACATCGACGTCGCGACCCGACAACCATATTTCAAACACGTGTTCTGAGATCTTCCTGAAAACGGGACACGTAGCCCAACCGCCATCACTCTTCTACGATGATTTTCTTCCACAACAACACCTGCTGGCCCGAGCAGGCCCCCCAGCACGTGGCGTCGCAACGCTCCCTCTCATGTGTGGGAACCTTTCACCACGCATCAGGTTACGACTTCTCGTTAGGCCCTGACGTAACTTCTAACACGCTGGTATTTATCCTTTCAATAATTAATGACAGACTCTACGAGTGTGAATACGATACAGACTGTACCTTCATATACTGTGGACTCGCGCATGAGTCAGGACAATCTGCTCCTTGGTGCCTTTTGACATTCATAAATTGTAAAGTTGAACATTTATTTTTGTTTTATCTGTCGGGATCAACCCGCACGATTGCCACATTCTTTTTATCACCTTGTCGGATTCATACTTGCTTCATCATTCTATGTGTTTATCATCATATTTGTATATCATTTTATAACTTACATGTCCCATGTACCCAGTGATCCTACAAATGTTCTGTTTATTTAATATATAATTGTTGCCAAAAGCTGTGTTTCATTTGTAAAACGGAACCGACAACTATCTTGTGAATCCACTACCAACCTGCAGAACGATAGAGCAAATGTTGCCAACTGAGCTGGCCCAGGTAATATCCTTCCCGCCATTGGGAATTGCATTTAAATATGGAAATCAGAGATATGCTTAAAATAATTAAGAATCTATAAAACATCACTACAGTATACTATTTAATTATTTGCAAATCCTAGAAAAAGAAAAGCAATTTGCGATATTATGCCGTATTGCGATAGTCGTTGGCCAAAATCAGAATATAGCTGTGCTTTCCATGATATCATATTTTATGAAAACAGCTACACTTATACAAGTAATAAAGATATCATTTTTACTTCCTAGTCATACAACGAAGCTCGTCGATTCTATACATTCGACTATTGAAAGTTTTGTGATTTGGGCACCTTTCGGAATGGCCGACAATGATTTCAAATGCGAGGGCTAATCCTGAAAATTATAAAATAACACTGATGACACATAACGAGTTTCGTGATTGGAAATCTTTTTCGCTCTTACTTGCCGGCAAAACATGAAATAAAATTTATCGAGAGAAATGTTTAACTAACTGTCTTAATATTGAACTAAAATATGGCTTTTGTTGCAAGATAGATATTATTGACACAGAAAAATTATTATATCCCGCCAAAGTTCTTCAGTAATCAATTCTTTACCGGTACAACTGTACAAAGAAAGACTGAAAATATCAAAAGCAAAATATAATGACCTGCATAAATTAAGTGAAAATGGCATAACTCCCAGAAGATTTCGTCAACACTCCCCCATGATTCTAAAGTACATAGCTGATGTTTTAGCAGAATCAAATGAGGATGATGCACAAGTATAGCACTGTGCATTTGGTTTTAGTTACCAAAAACTTTTAAATTCTTATGAAATTCGTTTGTGTGTAGATTGAATAAAGTATACCTGTGCGTTTATTTAATCTTACACCTTTTTATTGTAAAGAGAACTTACTTAGCAATAGATATATAGTTGAATATTATTGTCAAATATACTTATTACAATTAATAACATTTCTTATTTATTCTTTCCTATGGATTGTAATGCGGGAATTCCCACATTTTTAGAATACCATTAGTGTGGAACTTAATTATTTCCAAAAATTAATATTAATAATGCTGTCTCTATTTCATTTGCAACAAATTGTATAGCTATCCTCCTCATTGCATGTATTTCCTTTCATTAGTGTTTGGACAAAATTGTTTCTTAGAATCGTGCAGAAATACAAAAACCTACATTAATTCTTAAAATTATGTGGCATTTCTTTTCAATAGTTGTTTATATAAATATAAGTTGAACATAAAATATTTAGATTGATAATGCCCTCATAAGGCAAAACGCGCCTCATAAAAAATAAAAACATAGAACTAAAAAACGAATGTTTTTATTTCCATATGTGTACATTTCTTATTATTAGCAAAACATTGTAAACAACATCGTAAGCGACAGTGGGTATCGCCAAATAGCCGGGCAAAACAACGTAACCGCCATTTATCCTCAAAGCAGTGAAACATATTAGTAAAATAAATCCTCTATATAAAATTTAGCTCATAAAATATATTCCTTAAAAAATGAGAAGAAAAAATCTTCTCCTGTGAAATTTTGTTTTTGTCGATTACAATGTTTTGGCTATCATGGGCAACGTGTTATCATCATAATCTACCTGTGCGATACAGGTGACTTATATGCATCAATTATTGATCGAGGCTACACACCACAGACACAGTATAATAAATACATACAGTATGTTATATTGGCAGTGTCCTTGAAATAAATACTTATGGCCGCTTGGTACTTAAACTTGGTTAAACACGCACCAGGGCTGCTCATTGACTGACTCTTTATGGTTTGGGGTGCCATAAATTGACATAAATGTATGCGTGAGAGCGTCTCACACTGCTTGCGTCCGTACGGTACTGCAGCCCTGCGGCGACTGAGCAGTCCGAAGTACACTGAGATTTTGAAGGGCGTCGTTTCGGCTGTTTGTATGAAGATATAATACTGTATGCTTTACTATACTGTGCCACAGACAAAAACGAAAAGTCATCCGATATCAAAAATACTTGGACTAGAGCAAAAAACAACATTAAATTAAGAGCATTAAAAAACCATTGTATTGTGTTATTTACCACAACCAAGGTCGCTAGCATTGCAGACTTTGTAAGAAAACCTTATGTGTTGAATGGCCATGCTTTAGACGGTTTCACTCCTAAATTGCCCACTGTAAAGAGCTGTGTACACCCCTTTATTTTTTAAAGTATATGTATTTATCAAATTTTTTCTTTGCTCAGTATATTGTAATAAATAACAATAAAAAATAAAAAATTGTGGGTGATAATGGGTTAATATAGTGTGACAGAAACGTATATTTTTGTCTGAAAATGAAGAATGTTAACTATTTTTGAATATTAGCTCTCCATATTATCTGTCAAAAATAAAAAATACAAGTGAAAGAATTACTTCGATGCGTCAATTAGTTTCTGATTTATAGAAGTAAACGTGCGATGCGGACTCGTACTCGATAGTGTGACGGTGTGACGTCATTTCACAACACTCAATCAGTCCGCTCGCGCTCTCAGCACGGTGTCGTCTTATGTTTCATTAGAAATTACTCGCTGGCGAGTTGCTGAGCGTTGTAAAATGACGTCACATGCGGTCACATGACTGTAAGCGGGACTCGATATTTATCGTAAGTTTAAATGCCCGTAAAATCAAAACTAATAGGTATTTTTGACTACAACAAAAACTAGTGTATTTGTATACATACAAGCTTTACTGTAACAAGCTTTCAAGTGATTTGGCATACCTATTAACGTTCTCAATTGTTTATGAAACACTCGGTCGCCGAACATTTAAAGTTCGATACAAAATATGCGGCTAAAATGGTGGCGACACAACTTTCCAGAATCATAATTCTTCCACCGGGTTTACACCCGAGATCGTGCCTCTCCTCACCGCTCATTGAAACATTCCGAAGATGAACTACCACAAACACATTCGCCAAGTGCACTCATTACTTAGGCAATTAGCGAGTCTACCTATCACAGGCGAGCGCGCCTTGAAGGACTCAGATACGTCCCTTATCCAACCGCTGCCGAACATCAGAAGGGCCAAGAACACTCTGGAATTCAGCACTGGTGAAGAGACGCTCATACCAAGAACAGACCCGGAAGGCATCAAGTAGATTTCGAAGTTGCAGCACTTTGTTTCGCATCGAACACCTTGCCCAGAGAGAGTCCTCAACCCATTAAACACCACTACCACTTTTCGTGATTCAATTTTCATGAAATTTGAGAATGTGTTGTAAAACTACAAAACTACAAAATTAAGAAAATTTTATCAAATACATTGAAAAATCTTTTAGTTTGGAAAATATGAGGTTTTGCATTTTTGCAATGTCAGCGAAATAGGGGATAAAAGATAAAAGTATCAATTAAAGTACGTACAGTTTTAAGGAGATTTTTCTTCATGATTTTAGTACATTATTAACTAGTCTTTTATGCTAAACTACAAAACATATTACTAACTTATATATAATCTTCTGTGTATAGTTTTCTGGGATATTCTGCTGTGTGTATGTGACCTCTCTGGCCAACGTTTCGGATCCCATTGCAGGGTCCATCATCAGGGCTGATGTAAAACATAAACGGCAGAATATCCCAGAAAACTATACACAGAAGATTCTGAATGGCCGTGAAAACCTAAGGACATTTTTAACTTATATATACATATACTTTCAATGCAAATCTGTACCGTTTGACCGATTCGATCCAAATTTTGCACACTAATTATTTAGGACCCGACGGATAACATAAGCGACATTTACCCCCTCCCCACTCACCTGATATATTTTCTGTACAATTCTACATCCTTTATTTTTTAAGACCCCATCGGCTTACAAAGGTGACATTTCCACCCTCCCCCTTTCTTTACCCCTTCCTCTCCCTATGATATATTTTCAATGGAAATCTGTACTGTTCTACCGAATTATGCATAAATATTTTAATATTTTTAAGGACCTGGTGGTAAACACAGGCCACATTTCCCCCCCCGGACATCTCATCCATCCGAGCCTAGATTACACGGAAACATGTTTTTTTAGAGGCTTTGCAAAACAATGGAACCATTGTTTCCCCTCACAATCTTATTTTTAACTTGATCCTCAACCCATACAACGCTGGGTACAAACAGGTAGTTTATAATAAAAAGAAAAGTCTACATCACATAGTATTGTCTGTATTTAAGTTTTATCAATTAACTATAAAATTATGCACCGCATAATGACTCAATGCCAGCATGGTTTTTCGCAATCAATCAATTAGCCCTTTATCCTGAACTTAGATTTTTGTGTAAGATAAAATGCTTTCCCTGTTTAAAGAATATCTCTAAGTTCAGTGTGCCTTTTGGCAAAGGCCTCCTCCAACAATTTCCATTGAGTTCTATCCCTGGCGACCCTTCTCCAGAAAGGGCCTGCTGTTAATTTTAGTTCATCCTCCCATCTCTTGGGCTGTCTTCCCCTTTTCCTTTTCCCATCTCTGGGGTACCAGCATGTAACAATTTTACTCCACTTTTCCTGAGTGCTCCTTAGCATATGGCCTGTCCATCTCCATTTCAGTTGGTCTATCTTCGTTAGTACATCCATAACCTTCGTTTTGGCTCTTATAAAGGTGCTTTGTTTCTTTTCTTGCTTCTTGATACCTGTCATGCTTCTCTCCATTGCTCTTTGGCATCCTTGCAGCATGGCTCTATGATGTTTTGAGAGAGACCATGTTTCGCAGCCATATGTGATGCAGAGTAGAATGCAGGTATTGTAGACTCTCCGTTTTGTGCCCGTACTGAGATCGGTGGCCTTCATAATTTCTTTGAGTGACCAGTATTTTTTCCATCCATTTGCAATCCGTTTTTTAACTTCTTTGTCTGTTTGATCAGTGTGGGAGATGATCTGACCCAAGTATATGTACTCCTCTACATATTCAAGCGGTTGCTTATTTATTGTAATTTCTCCTTTGTCTGAGTTTGTTAATAATTTTGTTTTGTTGATATTCATGGACAGTCCAATTTTCTCGCTTTCTCTATTTAGGTCTTGGATCATTTTCTCTAGTTTTTTAGGGTTTTCTTGGAAAAGGACTATGTCATCTGCAAATCTAAGGTGGTTAAGTCTTCGTCCACCTATGTTTAAACCAGCTTGGTCCCATTCCATATTGCGAAATATATTCTCTAAGGTTGCTGAAAAAAGCTTGGGGGAGAGTGGGTCTCCCTGTCTAACCCCTCTCTTAATGTTGAAGGTCTCTCCCAAACCTTCTAATTGTATTCTTGCTTTGTTGTTTGAATATATAGTTTTGATTATGTTTAAATAATGAATGGGGATTCCTTGGTTTTCTAGACTTTCCCAAATAGCTTCGTGGCTTATACTATCGAAGGCCTTGGTATAGTCTATAAAGGCCATATACAAGGGTTTGTTATATTCTTTGTATTTTTCTATAATTTGTTTTACAGTATGTATATGGTCTATGGTGGCAAAGTGTTTTCTAAAGCCGGCCTGTTCTATTGGTTGATTTTCGTCTAATTTGGTGCTTATACGATCTAGGATGATCTTAGAAAAATCTTTATATATGTTGGACATTAAACTTATTGGTCTGTAATTACCTATGTCTTCTTTTGGACCTTTTTTGTATATATATATAAGAATTATATGAGATGTTTCCCACTGTTCTGGTGTATGTCCTGATATCATAATGTTATTGAAAATTTGAGTAAGAGCGGGAACCAGTTCATCCAATGTACCTTTTAGTATCTCATTTGTAATGTTATCTGGTCCTGGTGTTTTTTCTAGTTTTTGACTTAATATTGCTTTCCTGACTTCGTTGTGTAAAATTTCAGGTTCTCGGTCTGAGGAACATAAGTTAGGTCTAGGGATGCTGGTTTTTCGCAATAAGGCTTTTCAAAATATGAGATTATCTCAAACTTATGTAAATCTTCTTCTTTGGCGGTCCTTCATTGCGAGGATGGTGTCTGCCATCTTTTAATGTGTTTAAATAAAACAGTAAAACCCCATTAATTCGAACCCCGATAATTCGAAATTCGCCATAATTCAAAATTTTTAAAACCTACAAGCATCAAAATGTGAATTTCATTGTAGATTAACCTCGATAAATCGAAAACCCCGGTAATTCGGAATTCAAAATATTTTTTAGCCCCTTATGCCATAAATCAATACATTTTAGTTTGCGTAATTCAATTATTTTTTAAATTGACAAAAATGAAAAAATATTTAGATTTTTTTCGCAAGTGAGAACAACAATTATGTCAATATCAAGTCAAGTATCGGGTACTTCAGTAATAAAAATGTCGCGACCTTTGTATTAGCATAATAAATATTACGTTTTTTGAAATGATTTCTTGAAATATGAGAAACAGGCGTTTTTCACAAAATTAATCACTTTTTTCATGAGTTTTACGATTCATGACAAATTTTGCAATCAATTCACAGTACCTTATGGGATGCCTTTCTATACATACAATCCCTAAAATTGGGGAATCCTGTGTATGCTTTCTTCAGTTGGCTATCTTGATATGCGCGGATAATTTAGTTTGGGCGTTTGCGCTAATCCTCACGCCTAAACGCGTTTTAAATTTGTCTTTAGTTAGATTTTGTTCTACTGTGTTTGTGCTACTAAAATGTTTAATTTTCTTTGTAAGACGTCCTTACTGACTTATCTTATTATTTTACGAATTTATTGACAATTGTGCATTGTTGGTTTGAGACGGAAAAAAGGCGGAATCAAAAGTTAAACTTGCGTAAAGATTGAAGAAGCGTCCCATAAATTCAAGTATAACTAAACATTTTTGATTACGGCCATCTAGACGTGACGAAAATGGAAAAAAAAGATTTTTTCGCAAGTGAGAACAGCAAATATGTCAATATGTACTTTAAATATAGAAGCAATAGAAATGTCACGATCTTTGCATTAACAATAAATATTGCGCTTTCAAAATGAATTCTTTAAATACAAGCATAAATTTAACAAAATTAACAGTTATTTCAAGAGTTTTATGAATTTTGGCGAATTTCACAATCGCATTGCGATTTTTTTTTGTACCTAAAATTTTGATGTAACGGGGTTCCGCATAACTCGAAATTTTCTCTTTTTTGGGTCCCTTGAATTTTGATTTAATTCGAGGTTCTACTGCACTCACATGATTCACATTTCCGAGATTTTCTTTTTTCTGTTTGATCTTTATTAGTTCTCATATATTTATTTATGATTAATGCATCTTATTATTTTTTTTACTTCCTCTGAATTAATTTTCTTTTATATTTATCAGTCTGCCAGGAGACAGGCTCCGCATAGGGCAGGGTGTGGAATTTGTTGTTGTTTCATCAAATATTTATTTAAACAAGTATGTATTTATGTAAATAAATTACCAAAATTTTGTTTGGAAAAATGAAATTGAGTAAAAACAATTAATACACTTCTCTCCCATATCCAATTTTATTACACTGGGAAGATAATTACATTTATCAATAAAGTTTGGCATTTTTGATGCCAATAAAATATTGAAGCATTTTAAATACATTATTGGAAACAGTGCATTTTTCTAATCATACTTCACATGTAAATAATGTGCATACATATATTCAAATAAAAACTAGAACCTTTCAGGCAATGTGCCTCTCAATACTCAAACATGCAACCCACGAATATTGCAAACACAGTATCCAAGTAGACGAGACTGTGAATATTGCATACACAGGTATCTAAGTAGATAAGAATATTCAATCACCGTGTAAGGTAAAATCTTGAATAATGTGCTTTGGCATTTGAATATATTTTCAAACAAAAATGATTGATGAGTAATGAAAGTTTTGTATGTATTTCATAAGATGCACAATGAAACCAATATACAATGTAATCTCTTTTTTACAATTCATAAAAGCAAAGTACCATTCTAATGTACAGATTAAAGAAATAAAATTGTTAAATATAAATATTTATTTTTACAATACAATTAAAGACTTAAATAACTTTAAATAAATGTTGATTTCTAATCAGATTTACTATTGGTGTTTTGATATATGTACAATAATAATTAATTATTACCACTAATTTAACCTTTTCCACTTTTTGCTTTAAAGCCAAGCCAAGTCAAGAAATATTGATTTATTAACACATTTCACTTACAGGTAATGAGATCTCTAGTGTTTCTAATATGAGCTAAAATTGCGATATAAATTATATCTAGTGACATTCAACTATCAACTGATTTTTATTTATAATTTTTGAAGGGCATGAATATTTTTCTAAGTCTGATAAAAACAAGGAAGTTCCTTTGAAGAATAAATGTACTAATTTAATCTCTAGTGCAAGCCAGCAGAATACAGCAAACATTTTAAGAAGCTTTTCAAGCTTCAATCAAAGATTTACAATATTTACTTATTTGAATAATTTATGATGTAAATAAAAAAGAAAGCCACAAAGAATTCAGAAGAAAACATGTGAATTCCACAGCATTTTTTGATAAAATTAGTGGTGATACACTATCGTCTATTATTGCAAGAAATTAATATTCATTTATACAAACATTAAAAATGATGAAACATTTTCCAGATGCCAAATCAAATTATGTAAGACTATTGGTACTCAATCACTTAGGTTATATGCATATAGAAAATATTACAAATTATCATGGTGGCATAGCTCCGATGTATGGGTATTTATGCAATGAAACATAAATGCATTCTAAGCTAAGATTCTACACATCACATAATGATACAGGTACTCAGCCTTATAAAAATGATGATGCAAGTCATTTGGTGTTATGGGAATGTCGAAAGGCCACGTGAATTTGAAGAATGGCACCAGGATCAAATTAGTTCCCGCTCCCCGCATGAATTGAATAAACCGAATTTGCATTTTAATATCTGATGCCATTACTTATCATAAATCTTTTAGCTCTATTCTAAACAATTTTATCTAGTTATTTACAAATAATTACTGCCTATTTATTTTAAACTACATAAGTTTAATTACAGCCAAAATGCATTATAATCTACAAATATGTGTATATTGAACAAATATTATGCATGAATTTTTAAAAATCACCAGAAGAGTACAGCTAATGTACAAGAGCTGGTGTGCTTTACCGCACATTATTTGAGTTTAAGAAATTGTGCTGATTAAACTTTTTTATGATCATTGTATAACAGAATATCGGTTTATATATATATTGTTCATTAGATTTCTTATACAGTATCAACATTTAAAATTCACTGACAAGGTTTTTAATATACATAGACTTTTAATGCACATAATGATATGTTAAATTTATTGTATTAATACTAATAATATAGGAAGTTCAAAATATTACTTCTTATTATGTAGTGATTTGAATAAAATTATTAAAGATATGTATAAAGAATTTCAATACCGCTATTTGAACGTAGTTCGGTAAGCGGTGCTAAAAATGCACAAGTATTTAACTGAAGTTAACTGAATATGTAGTATAGTAGAATTAAACATATATGGATGTCTTGGAAGAGAACAAATATTTCATAATTTTGTTGCAAACATTTTAGGAAAAAATCACCAATCTTACTTTTCAACGGTAGTCACTAAACATGTGACTCGAGTGGTAAAGGTGGCGCAGAGTGCGATGCATGAAGGTGCGTGTCCAGCAGAGACGCAGGCAGGTCAGGAGAGGATGTTCGGGAACAACCCAGAGCCACCCACTCGTCCTTGTCAAAGTCCTTAGTGCCGCCAACAGTATGTCGACGCTTGATAGACCTCTCCGGCATTCCGTTCTTCCGCTTTAATTTGGCAGAAGGCTTGTTAAGGCCTCCGCAGTAAATCTCTCTTCGTTTAATCAGGTTGGTTTCGGTTTTTTCATTCTTTGTCAAACTATCAACACGTTTCAATTTAGAATCAGATCTGTTCAAGGACACGGATCTTCTTAGTTTGGGGGAGTTGGATCTCTCGGTTTCGATGCCAGAGTCGCTGGCTTCGTTTTTATTGTTTGCATTATTTTCTGTCAAAATGACATTATTGTTATTTTTTGTCATTTGTCTTTCAGTTTCTCTATTAAGAGATTCAGACCTTTTTAATTTACTCTTAATGAGAACTCCTAGTGTATCACTTTTTTCGGGATTGAAAGATCCTTTCTTAAAAAATATATCTTGTAACGTATTCTTGTTGTTTGATTCAGTTTTCTTCAAATCAGACAATTCCTTGCGATAATCTCTATTTTTAGTTTCATCAAATGACTTGTGGAAATGAAATTTTTCCTTATTCTTATCATTATCAGGCAAAGCATTAGGTGATGATTGAATTGAAGTTATATCAATATCTTTTTCACTTTCACTTTCGTGCTCTACATTCTTGGAAAAATGTATATTTTTAGTTTCTAAAGATTCCGAGTTTTCTGTGACTAATGTGTCTTGTTCCGAGTGATCACTATCATCTCTATTATTTAACGAAGAATTTTCAAAAGAATTTTTATCCGAAGACAGTTTGGGTGATTCTTCATCATGTGGACTACTACTGTCTGATTCTGTTTTATAATCATCATCATTTCTGTGCAGGGTGATATCTTGAGAAGACAAAGTGTCCGCAGTACGATGGAGACTGGGATCCCCAAAGTCTTGTGTTTCTTCGTGACCATCGACAAATGGAATGGTTTGATCACTCAATGGGGAATAGTTGTGAAGTGAACGCAACTTCTGATCAAATGTTGACGTTAATGAAGATACCATATCCACAATACCTGAAATAAGAGTTGATGTTAGTAAACTTTTAACAAAATTCGTACAAATAATTAGAATTACATTTAGATAATGAAAACAGTTATTTATAAAACACTTGAAAGTTTCAGCGGAGTGTAAATTTCAAGTAAAACACTTGTTAAATGAAGTAAATAATGATTAGTGAATTTAAGTTGCAATATGTACCTGATTATAAAAGTTAATAACTAAAAAGCATATTTAACATGTACAGAAAAACAGCTGATTTCCTTTGCTGAATCATTGTGTAAATTATCCTCCAGCACATATTATATTTATTAATAGTGAATTTAGTTAAAAGCAGTATCTTCTCAGAGATTCTCATTCAGGGTGTTGACAGAAACTCGGACAGAACACGTCAGTGCTAGCGGAAAATGTTAATTAAATGAGAAAAGAAAGCAACTATGTAATTAATGGATACAGAAACATGTATTCAAACAACACAATATCAAAGAATGGCTTGCCATTGATACAGCAAATATGATTTCTACCTGGAAAGTCATTAAAAGTGTAGATGATTCCTCAAATCTGCGAAGTAATTACCTAGGAAAAATTGCTACGTTAAATTTTTTTTTCCATATTGCTCACCTATTTTTCAACTGTGACTTATAAGTTTAGTTTAAAATCAATATAAAACATAATAAATTTGACCACTGCAAATTAACAATGCTTTCAATGAAATCTGTTCATTATTTTTGAATAAATAATAAAAAATATATATATTAAATGAACGACATTGAATAACTTTTACATAAAACAATTTTTTCAATACTTACCATCCCCTAAACTTTCTGCAGAAATGTTGGACTCAGTTTTTAGTCGCTTTCCTGTGGTGCTTGAATCATTGCTGTTGGTTGACTTTGCGAAATAAGGTCCAGTCCTTCCAGGTGCGTCGGCCTCATCTTCAATTGCTATCAAATGAGTGTGTGAAGGGGGCAAAGGTGACGACGTCTCCTGCCGGGGGTGGTTGAGCCAATCACTGGCTTGATCGCGCCTTTTTTCTCTGCGAAGTACGGCTCTTGTTTCCATTTCAAATCTGAGCATTTTATTAAATTAAGCATTAGATATATTTTTAAAGAAGATGAAATCTGATTTAAAAATTTTTGAAAAAATCTGATTTTGTTTAATCTGATTTTTTTTTGTCTACCTCATCAAAAAATACTTGTAAAAGAACTATGAATATAACACGTGAAATATGAATACTTTTTCATTATTTTTATGAATAAGATAAGTATAATTTGAAATAGTATTAAAATACAAAGTGAATACAATTTGAGATAATGCAAGACAAAAAAACTCCATTGGCTTCAAAAAAGTACAAACTAAAAGAATACATATATATTAAAGCTATGTACCTAATCTTACATTAATTTATAATTACATATCATGTATCACTTGTAAAAATCATGCAATACTCGATAATGACCTATACTATAATCTTCATTATAAAATAAAAATTATTGTCAAATATTGAAGGTAACCATGCTGTAAAACTGCTGTGCAGTTTGGCATATGTATAATGTAATAAGTATCAAAAAATAAATAAATATGAAAAAAAATAATTTAATGGTTGCGCTAAATCAATTATCCCAATGTCTGTCTGTCCGTAACTTACTGGAATAGGCTGGAATTACAACAACAACACTGATGATGACTAGCCGCTAATGAGGCCAGGGCACCCGAGTGTGACAAGTCAATCAGCGAGCGGCTCGGGTTACTAATTATTATTGTCCCGTTATTTTTCACAGGCTAGTTGTGTACTATTTGTTCATTGTATATATTTGAATGTCAAAAATTTTTTTGCGACTACAATAATAATAATAATAAATTTTCTTTGAGTTTTTAATAATGTATTTATTTACAAGAAAATACTTTTCATAAATCATAATTAATTATATTCTATTAATTATTTTTACTCATTATTTTATCTATCCCACTCAAATTTAAAAGAAATATTGAACAAAATTTACAAGTGAAATTAAACATAAAAAAAATTTCAAGGTTAATTAAAATAATTCAATTAATTAATAATATAGAAATAAAACAAATATATATATGTTTTGAAATCCTGTGTAAAGCCCAAGCCAAATCAAGGATATTAAAATTAACTTTATTCTTAAATCAGATAAACATAGACAAAACCAAAAATATTCTTCCATATTATTCATTAAAGCGTAATTCATTTTAATCAACATATCGTCGCTGTATAATACATTCTGACCATTGCTGTTATCATTTTTTTTTTCGCAACAATGCAGTGACTTGCGCACATCATAATTCTGAAATGCAACCACTGAGAGCCGCCAGACCAACTTGTTTCATCTGCGGAGATGCCATACTTTGAATAGGTACTAAAACTGACCATTTCTGTTATCGTTTTTTTGCAACAATAAAGCCTCTTGTAAGCTCTATAACTCGAAGTTGCAACCACTGAGAGCAGACAGACCAACATCATTCACCTTAGGGGACTACTCTACAAACTATAAAAGTAAATCTAACCATATCCATGATCGTTATGAAAAATCCCGTGACCTCTTAGACTAATAAACTAGACCGTTTTCCACCAATCAAACAACCCCCTTTCCTAAAAATCTATGCTTTTTGCTTAACCATTACCAAGGATTAAACAACCGGCCCTTAAAATTACAGTAGGCACAGTAGATAATAAACATAATACATAGGAGGGGGTGTTGTATATTTACATTTTATCAGTGATAAACTAACCTTTTGACTCTCTCTTGTGTCGTCTGGTCAAGCCCAGTGTATGTCTTGATGGGGTAGTTGTCAGTCTCCGTGGTTGGGTAACTGGAAGGAGTGATATTGATCTCTGCTATCCGAGGGCTCGTGGGTTCGGGGGGTGAGGGAAGGGGCTTATCACACGTTTCAACTTCTTTACTGTGGCTGGGGCTACTGCACTCAGGATGAACATTGCTGTGTTTGGATCGAGGCTTGCGTTGAATCTTTCTATTTGCGGCGGATATTATGGAGCTAACAATGTCCTTCGTACTTATACCTGAAAATTATTATTATTGATGCAGAATAGGTAAAAGAAAATGTTTCAAATAAAAACTATAATTTTAATTTTATATTATTAAAAATAAAAATTTAATTATCATATGAGATGCTATTTACATTTGTGTATGTGACCATAATTAAATTACGACTGTGGCATCTAGATGCAAAAGCGCCACTATCCATTTTGGATCACATGTAATTATACACCATAACTATTCACACTCTGTCTAACCCCTAGGGAAGTATAAATACATGTAAATTAACTCTTAATAAAATACGTACTTTAAGACATGAGGAATATATAGATGTAGATATTGAATAAAAATTTTTTAAATAAAAATGCAAGCATAAAACATGTCATCTTATCATTATTTTTACTATGAAAATAGAACTAACTTGCAATACTGCTATTGTGATTTGAATCTCTAACCTTTGTTGTCAGAACTAAGAACATCTTGTCTGGTTAATTACAAGCCGGATTGAAACATTTCCAAAATATTGACTATCTTTTTATATAAATTTCTTTTCTCTACACACATATTATGTATTAAAAAAGCTGTATGTACTTGATTCCAGAAGCAGCATACAATTTAAATTGCAAGCCAATATATGTAGTTGTTTTCTCAATGATTTTTGTATTTCCAGATTATTATTGTAAAATTAATTAGAGAGATTATTGTAAAATCAATTCCACTTTTTGGATACAGTTGGATTCAATAAAATTTCTGGTTATCACGTGTAAAATTGCCCAAAAGATCTACAAATTCAACTATGTACTATTAAGTAAATATATGTATGTGTTGGGGTTTTATTTTTTCTTAACATGGCCGCACCGGTTTTGGACGCGGCCGCGAGGAAGAGGAACTTGAAGTTTCGGCAGCATTTTTTTTATGTTGCCATTTTTCATTTGACATGTTATAAAATTCCTGTTGTAAGAATTGGTGCGGACCCACAGGCCGTGCGCTGGAGACACCGCGGAGAGTCGGGAGTGTTCCTCAGATGCATCAACAGCGTGATTATTTACATGTAAATTGAAATTTCTTTAATGTTTTATTGTCATTTGAGAAAAAAGGGTTCCGCACCATAACAAGATGAACTCCGCAGAACGCAGCGCCTCCACATGATGCAGGTTGCCTACTGCTACAAACCAAGCCGAGTCCGTGGGGTATAATCTCCTTTGACAGCTACAGGAGTAGATTTTTGTCTTCACGCTAAGGAAGCTGAGGCTCCGGTAATTGATGGAGGCAGCCCTTGACTGACTTGTTTATGGTCTCCAGTAACACGGCGAGCATCGTCAGTGCAATCATGTGCTGACATGAAAAATTCTCTGCCTCGTGCCCAAGGATCACAAATTGCGGCAATTAACTTCTAACCTTCAAAATCTAAGTTAAATTGCTGTTATCGCCTCGGCATGAAAATTTATACTTTAACACTACATGGCGCTTCTCAGTGGTCCTTTAATAAAAAGACAAATTCTGTGTTTGTGCTTCGCTTTCCAGATGCTAACCTAACAACTTTGTGTTCACAATAACATAAATCTACATTTTTGATGTAATTCTGCTTGTGATTTATTGGTATAAGTGATTCAAATTTACAGATTTTCCTATACAAAGCAA
Organism: Agrypnia vestita; assembly: GCA_016648135.1. Taxonomy (NCBI): domain Eukaryota; kingdom Metazoa; phylum Arthropoda; class Insecta; order Trichoptera; family Phryganeidae; genus Agrypnia; species Agrypnia vestita. The sequence goes on from JADDOH010000546.1 coordinate 68,615, forward strand.
GGCTAGTTCCCTCTGTTAAAGAAATTTGACAGAATTTACCCGGACTCACGTCTCTCCCGCTGGGGGTCGATGGAGCAAGTTAACCTTCAACTGTCTAAAATAACTTGTCTCAGTATATAAACAATATTTTTTATTTACATAATAAAACATATTATCCTAATTTTTGCGAGTCTTATATTTCAGAGAAAAATTAAATCAAAGAGTACCTTCAATTTTCTTAACATTTTGTAAGAGCAAGGCCTGATTGGATGTGGTTGATGGCAGTTCTTCATCACAAAATAGATCTGTAATAGGAGAGCTTCGATCTTCTTCATCAAAATACCAATCCATCTAAAAGGAATAATATAATAAATAATTACCAAAAATAAATGCTATTTATAAAACTAACAAACAAGTATTATAGTGAAGACAACTTACATGATTAATTAACGATTCTATAATGCGGCACTGGCTGGACATATCATTAACCATCGTCAGCATGTTATCATCTGCACTTCGCACTAGTGTGGGACCAAACACTATAGCTAGATTCCGAGCCTCCATCTTGTTGATGGAACTTTCTGCAACCACCCTTTTCAAGTGCTCCATTAAGAATTTTAGTGTTTCATAGTGGTAGTCCGGAAGGCCTCTGACCAACCTTCGGATAGACCTCATTCTCACCGAGTTGTCCGAGACCTTATCGGCTGAGATAAACATAGGATACAACTCCTTAGTGAGAAGGGGATTTGGTAAGCATCTAAAGAACGCTTTCAGGAGACTCGAAACAACGTTGACATCGTTCCATCGCGGGTCTTGGAGGTCGGGTGGGATTCCACGTTCTAGAGATTCTCTGAGAGCAGTGACGCTAGCCGTGTTTCCAGGAACACGGTACACTCCGATAACATGTAGTCCCCTCTCCTCCACGGCCCTGGTACAGAGCCCCACAAGATGGGGCACCAGAGGTCTGTCAGGAAGACCTTGACAACGCTCCAGGGGAACGCCTACCCCGCCAGGTAGCACGCCCCCAGAGCCAGGACTGTGTCCGCCGGAAGGAGTGGCCCCAGCCTGCATACGCCGCAGTTGTCGCGCTACACGACCCTTCCAAGTTTTACTTTTCGGCGACGCAGTTAAGGATGCTGAAGAATTTTCTGGAAAAGGTTTATACAAATATTAATTTTCATGAAAAGTATCATGTTCTACATTCGGTATTCTGCTTACTCAGACGAGGTGCAGGGACAGCTGATTTATGTGTAGTAAAATTTTAATAAATAAAATTCATCTATCGGTTGTCTTCTTCTTTATGTGCTGTTTTCTATATAAGGTTGGCGATCAGGTTGCATAAAATCACTGGTATTTATTTGGATATTAAGCAACTTTCTGAAGTTATACAGTTAAGATAATTTCTTTCTACACATCTGGTACCTTCTATCTTCCCCTTCAGTAAGGTACTTAATCATTTCTACCCTTTAGACTTCAGGACCGTTCGTAACAAGTGAACATTTCTAATCTTTTACTTTTTTGTCTACTGATTATTATGAATAGTGTTTTCTGAATGTGCATCTTGAATGAGTCCAGAGATTATACTGATCTCTTTGGCTTTTTTAGTGGGAGCTGAGGAGCCAACACAAAACAGTATCATCAAAAACATATTAATTTTTTGTCAGATTCCTTAGAATCTACAATACTCTACATGCGACTAGACTGCCTATTCTACTGCTGCAAGTTCATCAGCTCTAATAGCTTTGACACATTTACGAACTACTTATTATTATAAACATCGTAAGTTTCAGATATACATGAATAAAAAGTCTAACAAAAAACCCTCTAAAAAGATTATTGTTTTATCTCTCTATAACTTCAATGCCTTTTAATATATTCTCTATGACATCTCTAAAGGCAATTAATGATTGATCAGGAGCGTTAATAAAATGCATCCTTATCTTATGTCTTGTGAAATTCGGACTTCATCTAACTCTGCTTCGTTGATTTGACTTGGTTAGTTTCCCCATAGACTTTTTTTTAATATAACTTATTTTCATTTAGTCTTTCCACTGACTTAATGAATTTAATATATGTATATAATAGTAAGTCGTAAAGTGGGGTTAATTATGAACACACAAAAAACAAAAGCCATGACGAGTGGTAAGCATGAACCATTCTGCGTCAATAACAACATCATTGACTATGTAGACGAATATATGTACTTAGATCAAATAATTTCACCAAACGACATAACTACAAAGGAAATAGATAGACGAATAGGAAATTCGTGGAAGCAATATTGGAGTCTAAAGGAAATCATGAAGAACAGAGAAATGAGCACAGACATCAAAAGGAAACTTTTCGATACCTGCCTTCTGCCTGTCCTAACTTACGGCTGTCAAACCTGGGCAATCACTAAAGCCCATGAAAGAAAGCTAGAATCATTCCAAAATGCTATGGAGAAAAGTATGTTGGGGAAAAAACTAGAATACTAATAGAATAAGAAGAATAGAATAATAGTATGTTGGGGAAAAAACTAGAATACTAATAGAATACTAACTAAAATAGAAACTAGAAAAAAAAATAGAATAAGGAATTCAATAATCAAATAATAAACCAAAAAGGAAGAATGTTAAAGTATCCATCAGAAGGCTTAAATGGAAATGGACTGGACATAGAATCAGGGGAAAAGAGAAATGGTCAAAAAACAATAATGTATTGGTTCACAAGAGACAAGAAAAGGAAACGAAGCAGGCCTTCTAGAAGATGGGTGGATGAGATCAAGGCTACAGCAGGTGGCGCGTGGACCAGAATAGCATAAGATAGGGAGGAACGGAGGGCAATTAGAGGAGGCCTTTGCCAAAAGGCATACAGACGGAACTGCCATGGTGTGACAGTCTAATCTTCATAAGCAAATTTTAAACGTTGTGATTGTCTGAATAAACACTATTATTATTATTATTATATAATAGCAAAAACAACTGCTGGAATTTAATGATAAATTATTTGTCTGTATTACAGGTAGGTAGGCCCCAAACACAAACCAAAATACAGTTAATTTGTTTTGGTGTTTTTAATAGGACTATCAAATTGGAGAAAAAAAAAAAATTTAGCTTAAATTTCGAGTACTGGTAATTTCTTATGTATTAATTCAGCTAATAATTACCTGTAGGTGACATGGTCCGGGTATTAGCCGGCTTTTTACTTCTAGAAGGGGGAGATAATCCATCAGCTACCACGGGAACGTCTGCAGGGCGCTGGGGCTCAGCAACCTGACCACTGGGAGCCTGGGAAAGATGTAAAAATAAATATTATTAGGTAAAAAATGTATCACTATAACGTTTTTCATTGAATTTCATCTGAAACATTGTCATCATATTATAACCATTGTTAGAAAGTAAAGTATAAAGGCGGTCCTCATAGCCCAGTGGGTATGACACTGGCTTCTCACACTGAAGGTTCCGGATTCGATTCCCGGTGAGGTCACAATTAATATTTGTGATTTACTCAAGCCTGGGTGTTTTATGATGTGTTTCGCTTCTGTGATTGGGCCTTTTGGCTAGTTGAAGCGTAAATAAAAAATAAAATAAAAAATTTGTTAAAAAAATAAACAAAACTGCAAATATATAAATGTCGGTGAACAGATCATGGTAGGTTCGGCACAATCTAGGTAAAGGAGAGTAGAATTAGTTGTGCATATTGCAATGTTAAAGACAGGATATTAGGATGTTAAAGACGTGATGCGCATGATGGGATATGAAAGTTTAAAGCGACAAGAGGGACGGACAGTGTAATTGATTTGGACAGATTTTGTATAGGTTATTATATATTATAACATATGATTCTTTGGAAGCTTCCATGGGGAACATTATACCGGAGTGAGGTGACAAAGCATTGGTCTACTGCGTGATAGGAATAGAAAACCTTACCTGCGCTCTGAGTGCGTGCAACCAGCGGGCGGCCTCGGCAGCACTGCCGGCTTGCAGAAGAAGTTCAGCTCCCGCAATGGACGTGACCCGCACCACATGTTTTCTCTTGGTGTAGTCACCGGCCACATCCGCCATAGAAAAGCGCAAGTTTAGTGACTCACTCGAACCTCCCTGAGTTGGACTCTGCATGACAAAAAACGAGATTTAATTATAAAATTACAAAAATGTCCCGGTTGGAAAAAATGGAGGGCCAAAGGATTGACCCTCGTACGTATGATGAGGAGAGGACACCATAAATATGCCATTCTTATGTCATTCGGTCACAGCCAGAATAGCGATTGTCCTACAAATGGTTGAAAAAAAAGTTTTGTCAGAACAGATTTTGCAAAATATATTTCATAAAATGTCATCTTTTAAATAAGGGGGGGTGGGAGGGTACGGAAGAAATGCTGAACGTAGCCGTGACATCCTTAAACCTGCCGATGACAGGTCGTAAGCCCTGTGGCTTCAATCTCTCCGCTACTGCGCGAGGCTGGCCCCGGATTTGGAGACTCTTGATACCTTTCCGGTGGTTAATTTTTACAAATTCTATCTTTAGTTCATGTTATTATTATATTTTTTCTGTTACATTTATTTTATATCTGAAATATTTACGAAATCTATTTTATGGATTGCTAAGAATTATCAACCAGGTAATGCAACCCGGTTTAAATAAATACATATCAAAACATTTTTCAAAAGTTGCTTACGCCTGGTGAGCTTAACGAGAAATATAATAAATAAATATTTTAAAATACTGCATGGGAAATGTCATATCTAATACATGCAATGATGTTGGCCCAATGTCTCTATACTAGAAAATATACTTCCCCAACTTTTACTTAAAATGGCACAAGCAAATTCATACAAAGATTAAAAATATTATTATTTTAGCAACATAGGAGCTTCACTATTAAATTAATTTTTACAAATAATTATCGCATATAGGGTTGTACAGGAAAGTAAAATTTTTAAGAATGTAAAAAAAACTTTTTCAATAGCGTGATACAGCGGCATCTTCACGCAATAAATCCTTCAATTGCTTCGAAACATAAAATGAACGATAAAGTTGAAATTTTTTAATGTACACAACTTCCATCTGAATTAGGGCCGGTTGCATGAACATGGTTCATAGTAATATTTTGTTTAAAGCATAGATTTTTGCATTTTCCACCAATCAAACAACCCGTTATCATAAAAATTATGAACTATTACTATAAACCATGTTGATACAACCGGCCCTCACTACTTTATAAGATAGCCAGGAAATCATCCATACTTCAGCTTTGGGTAAGAGTAATATAAACACCAAAAATAAACGATGTAAGATTACAGTGGTGATTTCAAAACGACAAAAAAAACACCACGTATCCCCCAGAAGTGCGACGCACACAGTTGCATAAAGGTTATGTTGATGCAAAAAAAGTAGCTTGTTGGTCTTGTGGTTAGGACACTCGCCTCGTGACCCAAAGCGGCTTCGAATCTCAGCCCAGACTAGCAAGTTAGTCCTATTTTCAAAGCGTTTAGCTTTGTTTGAAAATAGTAAGAATATTGATGTGACACGTATTCCGTGTTCGCATCTCTATTTAAAAAAAATAATAATAATAAAAATAAAAAAAATAAAGCGTACATAATATTAATAAAAGGTTAATCTAGGACATATCTAAACATGTTCTTCCAAAAAACATATAATATTATAAATTCACGTATTCTAGAAAAAAAAAGTTTTTTTAAGTTTTCACGAACATTTTCTCAAATACAGGATGTCTCATAGCTAGTAGCAATAAATTTACAGATGGATTCCTGCCTTGATAATGAATGAATCGAATATGTTGAAGCAACCATGACCTAATATCAATAGTTATGGAGGTATGCAATATCAAAATTTGCATTTTTTAAAAATATTTCTGACTTATTTTTTGCAAAAAGGTGAATTATCATTTATATCAAATATGAAAAATTCATTCGCTTTAATACAAATCGAATAAAATTATAAAAACTTGCAAAAATTGAAAATAGATTTTTTTTACACTAATACTAATTACGCTTAGTGATGCCAACGGCCGTTGTTTATAACAATATACCGCAATACGCGAGGACAGGCCACGAAAACGAACTTTGGCGTGATAAAGTTCGTTGATTGCACGGCCAGAAGTTTCGTAGTGCTGCTAATATAATATGTTGTAACATTTAACTGAATTATAGATCAAAACCAATAAATCGGTTAAAAAATTGTTGAAAACAGAAAAAGAATATTAAAGTTAGTGTATTTTAGCGCGAAATGATAATCTCTAACTCGCCTGTGACGTCACGCGTCCGCATAGCCGGGCGCCGGAGCATGAGCCGCGATGTACACCGGGTACGAGAGATGACGTCACGCGACTCCACCGGACGGAAGAAAAATATTCATGCAAAACGCAAATTTAAAATTCTACAACTTTGTTAGTTTTTTAGATATCTTAATTTTAATTTCAGACAAAAACGAAACGAATAAAAGCGAAATTATGTTTATCATTAATAATATAATTTAAACATCGTACCTATACTAAAAAAGCACAAGGTAAAATTTATATAATATAATGCGGTATACATATAGAATATGAACAAAATGGAGAGAATGCGCATAATAACATAACAACTTCTACTTTTGACCATTACATGACGATAGGAAGGTCTGTTTTCGACAACTGTTCAGTGTATTTATTTAACCGGAATATTCAGCATCTGTAAGTTGAATAACCACCATTCTGTTTTGGAACTATCAATATAATCTTTATGAAATCGAAATAAAATACCGTAAAAAATATTGAACAACTAGAGATGTCACATTTCTTCCCTACATTGTGACAAAACTACAATAACCTACAAATAGAAATAAGGCAGACTTTATAGACAAGCGCATTAACTAAACTTATCATCAAAAGATAGATAAAACAACCTAAAACATTAAGGCAGTCAAACATAAAAATATTTTTGTTAAGTACCTACCCACACATAAAGTATACTGAAACCACTAAAAACAAGCATTAAAAATACCAATAAATAAACTTCACTTTTAATATTTTAAATGTACCTAGCACGCGAGCCATGTTTAACCTGATATAACGTCGTGGCTAAAACAAAAGGAAGAAGGATATAAAAATTCTGACAAAACCCACGAAAATTATTATCTATAAATATCTAATCAAATCTAGACTAAAGGCAACAAAACTAATAATTAAGCAACGTTCCATAGTGACTAGTGATCCTTTAATAGGGCGATATACAACTATTAGAAACCTTTCATTGTTAATTCAATGATTTACGTAAAAATACTCCTTAGAAAAAAATCGTTTATCTACTAGATTAATAAAGTATAATATATTTTATTATTTCCTACAGAAGAAATACAGAGAATAATGTCAATAATGTGAGATTAAAACAAACGAGAAGCTCTAAGGAAATTCATTTTTTCTAACTCTGTGTGCTACAGAAACTTTCGTTTTTCGGCTTTCGAGAGGAGAAAACGTGTAATTATTATTACATACGCATGGACCATTCGTTCATAAATCATAAAGCGTCGCGAGCATCAAAAATGGAGCACTCATAACTCAAAGCGCGAGTTGCGGCGCGCGTTATCATTTCCGACATTTGCTCCGATTAATTCAAGATTTTGATAAAATGCAACACCGTCTAATTGGTGATCGGCCTTGGAGAGTGAAGTCTTCTTCGAAGGGGAAAATGTTACGGGAGACCTTCGAAAGGAAAACGAACGCACTGGACTACGAAATGAAGAATTTTAATTGATTCGTTTTAAAATCATTGTCTGCTGATCCGATCTGGATATCACTGCTCGTCCGGATTGCGACCTTGTTTTATAATGCTCCATGGTATCGAGAAATATTACATAAACAGTACATCATTTTGCTTGCTTCGTAAGATATAAATAAATAAAAATGCGGAACATCTGAAAAGTGACCTTAAAATATGGAGTCACCGCCTGACAGTAACATTGGATTCCTCAAAGGGGGGAGGGTGAACAGCCAACAGTACAACGGGCCGGTGGTTCACTTAGTTCGCGTCATCGAATCATTGACGAGTGTCATTAAACTCAAATCGGCGTTCGTCCATACTCAGTATTCGATCACTCGGCTGCCTGCTGCTTAGGTGGAAAAATAAGTCTTAAGATAACAAGGCGCTGTATCTCATATTTATAAATGTTATACGCTGTAGGCGGCGAATACTGTAACATGGAATGCTGGATGTTTTCGCTTCTTGTGAAGCGGCGCGAGGAGGTCCCCGCCAGGTGACGACAGATGGAACGAATGTTGGAAAGCCGAGGCCAAGATTCCATCTTTTGAAGTCATCTAAGCTCCTCGCCGCCTGCATCGTGGCCTGAGGATCCTTCGTGAGACTGGCGTACCTACATGAAGTAAAATCCATTTCATCGCTTATAAAACCATCTCGGACCTTTAGACTAAAGAGATTATCATCAATAGTGCTGCGGCACGAAGCATCTGCGTGGATATTTGCTGCCGTCACCATTATGTTGCCACAGGTGACATCCTTGAGAAGCATTGTTCCGGATCTTTCCGTGATGTCAAGAGATTATCTTATAGCGAAAGTCGTATTGTGAACTCATCATTTTAAGAACTATGTAATATTAGGTCCTTACATATGAAATTGGCGTTTTGCCGTACTGGCAAATTTGATCTCAAATATCTTCTCTTTGGTTAGGAATTCCAAATCCAAATTTATACAGCTATTTACTCATGTATTTGTGTTTTGAAAATTATAATTCATTTGTTTTTTCCTCAATTGTTTTTTTCTTTGCGTCACTCAGTTTACAAAATGAAAAACGTGAAATATCGCGTTATTTACGAGTACGAGTTCCACCGTGGCACCAGTGCTGCAGAAACGGCTCGAAGGATTAATGATGTGTATGGCGACGGTGCCGCAAAAGAAAACACAGTGCGTTTTTGGTTCCAACGTTTTCGTTCTGGAAATTTCGACCTGCAGAACAAGCCCCGTGGACGGCCGGAGACCAAAGTTGATAATGAAGAATTGAAGGCTATTGTGGAAGCGGATCCATCGCAAACCACATCCGAGTTAGCTGCAGGCTGCGGTGTTAGTGATAAAACTGTTTTAATCCACTTGAAGCAAATTGGTAAGGTGAAAAAGCTTGAAAGGTGGGTACCTCACGAATTGAGTGAAGCAAATCAACAAACGCGCGTTGACTGCTGCGTTGCATTACTCAACCGGCACAACAATGAAGGGATTTTAAATCGAATCATTACCTGTGATGAAAAGTGGATCCTGTACGATAATCGGAAGCGCTCATCGCAATGGCTGAACCCTGCCGAACCAGCCAAACCATGCCCCAAGCGAAAATTGACTCCAAAAAAGTTACTTGTGAGCATTTGGTGGACTAGTGCTGGTGTCGTTCACTACAGCTATCTTAAATCTGGCCAGACGATTACGGCAGATGTCTATTGTCAGCAACTGCAAACCATGATGGAAAAGCTAGCTGCTAAACAACCGAGGCTGGTTAATCGCTCTAGGCCACTGCTGCTTCATGATAACGCTAGACCACACACTGCACAACAGACGGCTACCAAATTAGAGGAGCTTCAATTGGAATGTCTAAGACATCCACCGTACTCTCCGGACCTTGCCCCAACAGATTACCATTTTTTCGAAATTTGGATAACTTCTTGCAAAGGAAAAAATTCAACTCCGATGGGGCAGTCCAAACCGCCTTCAAAGATTTTATTGATTCCCGTCCGAATGGTTTTTTTAGTAAAGGGATCGATGAACTACCTATGAGATGGCAAAAGTGCATAGATAGCAATGGTACATACTTTGATTAAATAAATATATTATAATAAAAAAAAATCGGCTTTATGTTCCTCCCATATTAAACGTCAATTTCATATGTAAGGACCTAATATTTGGCAAATGAAACCTAAGCCCCTTTTCATAGATATTTGTTTAAAGTAATATGCGGAAACATACATGCTGAGTACGTTAAATATTTCTCGCTTCGAGTATTCTCTACCTGCAACTTTTATTTGATTTAACTGTTAACTGTCAAATTGCAGATGTTCACATGTTGGTCTTCTTTGTAAAATTTTGACCTACCAATAAATTGTAAGTTAACTTTACCACCGGGTAGAATTTTGTTCACATAAAATCTCCAGCCGTGGCACTTCACCATCAGGAAAATCTAGCTTATCTGGTAAATGCGAGAGTTCGGGGATCATTTATATATATATATATCCTTAATATATTATATTATCAATTATATATAATAGATCTATATATATATATATATTTCTATATATATATTATATATATATATTAACGCGCAAAAAATCAAGTAAATAACTCGTACCACCGACACAATGAAGTAAAATCGGACAAAGCCGCATCACAAGGCGCCAGGACAAAAAGCCATTAAGGCCAACCACAGCCGGGAACACCCAATATTAATACGAAATCCAAAAACCATTAGGCCAAAATAATGACCAATACCCACTTAATTGACTTACCCGACCTCCTCACTTGGTATCAGCTCCGATACGAACCGAAGTGCTCGCACGCCCCTCGTGATGGAAATTTTAACAAGATAGATGCATAATGAAGATGCCGGTTGTGATTCAGCGAACGTCGGTTGCTGGTCCTCTGAGGACAGATTCTGAACGCTTATATTAATATTACCCCCAAAGCAAATAATACTGGAAATATATATATAATATATTATAGCTATATATATATTATATATTTATATATATTATATATATAATATTATAGATATATATTTAGGTCCTTACATATGAAATTGGCGTTTAGTATGGGAGGAACATAAAGCCGATTTTTTTTTATTATAATATATTTATTTAATCAAGTATGTACCATTGCTATCTATGCACTTTTGCCATCTCAAAGGTAGTTCATCGATCCCTTTACTAAAAAAACCATTCGGACGGGAATCAATAAAATCTTTGAAGGCGGTTTGGACTGCCCCATCGGAGTGGAATTTTTTCCTTTGCAAGAAGTTATCCAAATTTCGAAAAAAATGGTAATCTGTTGGGGCAAGGTCCGGAGAATACGGTGGATGTCTTAGACATTCCAATTGAAGCTCCTCTAATTTGGTAGCCGTCTGTTGTGCAGTGTGTGGTCTAGCGTTATCATGAAGCAGCAGGGGCCTAGAGCGATTAACCAGCCTCGGTTGTTTAGCAGCTAGCTTTTCCATCATGGTTTGCAGTTGCTGACAATAGACATCTGCCGTAATCGTCTGGCCAGATGTAAGAAAGCTGTAGTGAACGACACCAGCACTAGTCCACCAAACGCTCACAAGTAACTCTTTTGGAGACAATTTTCGCTTGGGGCATGGTTTGGCTGGTTCGGCAGGGTTCAGCCATTGCGATGAGCGCTTCCGATTATCGTACAGGATCCACTTTTCATCACAGGTAATGATTCGATTTAAAAACCCTTCATTATTGTGCCGGTTGAGTAATGCAACGCAGCAGTCAACGCGCGTTGTTGATTTGCTTCACTCAATTCGTGAGGTACCCACCTTTCAAGCTTTTTCACCTTACCAATTTGCTTCAAGTGAATTAAAACAGTTTTATCACTAACACCGCAGCCTGCAGCTAACTCGGATTTGGTTTTTCAGTTTTATTAAAATGTAGTGACGCAAGAAAAAAAAAAAAACAATTGAGGCGGAAAAAAACAAATGAATTATAATGTTCAAAACACAAAATACATGGAGTAAATAGCTGTATAAATTTGGGATTTGGGAATCCTAACCAATGAGAAGGATATTGAGATCAAATTTGCCAGTACGGAAAAAACGTCAATTTCAGATGTTAAGGACCTACTATATAATATATATAATTATATATATATAAATATATATATCTATATATATATAGAAATATATAGAAATACTGACATTGTTTGCGAGACACGGAAGAAGTAAAAAAAAACCTTAAAATGTAATTAGTAATAATAATTTGTGTTACTGTACCGTGACTTCCTGAACAACACGTATGTAATGATCGTTGTCGAAAATGTAATAAAATGTTATTGTAACCTCTGAGTGCATCAAAGATACCATAGACATGTTTTATTTTTATGCGATATAATGGTACATACATATATTATATTCATATTACAGTTGCAATAAATTCTCTATGTACGCTTAAGTGATTACAATGGCAAATTGTGATTCACACATATGGTGAATAATTGTGCGAGTTTTTTGACAACATTTTCATTGTACCATTTCACGAATCTGAATGTTCTGTTAACGAGATGATAATGTTATATACATTTAATAAACAAAAAAAATAAAAAAATAACACAATATCACTAGTGATGCAACGAATACGAATACGAATATTCGTATTCGCCGAATAGTAGATATTTACCGAATATTCGTATACGCCGAATATCATCACGAATATTAAACTAATTAACTATTTATAAGTGAACGCAACGCAAATTACGGTTTGGCTGTGCACCGTGTATCCGAACACACTTAGGCACTACGCACTCTATTATCGGGGATTCCCCTAACATTGAATGAATGGATTTGTTGAGTTCTCAAGTTGTCAAGTGTTACTTGTTTCACAATATGAATTCATTCATCTATCCATATTGTGAAACAAGTAATCCCAGTAGTAACCTAATATTTTTTCGTGAATTAGATTTTTCTGTATATCTTTCTAATTGATTAATTAATTTGATTTTAAAAATTTCACAGAACTTTGTTCTGAAAAATTACAACTTTACAAATACGAATGTATTCTTGAATATGTATAATATCTGTTGTATAAATGTATGTCCAAATAAAATTAATTCTGGCATCCATCTAGCGGTGGCATTGCAAAGTAATTTCAACTACCGTATCAAAAAAAGTGGATTGCTCTATGGACAAAAATAAAAACTAATCAATTAATAAAAATAAGAACTACATATAAGGTCGATATATTCACGGAAACATAGAGGGTTGCTATAGCTTAGTGGTCAGAGCACCGGCCCCGGAAAGGAGGTGACCTGGGTTCGAATCCCAGTAGAAACCTAATATTTTTTCGTGAATTAGATTTTTCTGTATATCTTTCTAATTGATTAATTAATTTGATTTTTCATTCATCTAGTTTCGTTGGGTTATTAATAAGGTTAGGTGCTCATTTCATGTAGTTTTTGTTTTATAACACGTATTATTCGTTCCATTTTATTTCCGTTGTGTGTAAAAGTGTTAACTCTTATAAAATAATTTCAAATTAAATCTAATAACATACTACCACGTAATAATAACTCTCGTAAGCGTGAAAGAGTGATTTTTTTTTTCGACCGCTGGGAATGTACAAACAAACGGATAAAAGAAATCGTCTAACACCTGGAAGTACAAATTTTGTGCATTTCGAAAAAAAATTTGCCGGTGGTAAATTTTAATTATTAAATCTCTAAAGTAAAAAAAGAACAGTAGTGTATTATTTATCACGTTGTTGAATTTTTCGTATTCGTATTTGCCGATTAGTAGGTTCGATATTCGTATTCGTACTCGTGAAAGTAGTATACATTATTATATAATTACTAGAATTATAAATTTCTGTTTTAACTGTAATAATGATTTAAAATTAAAATTTGATAGGTGATTCAAAAAGTTATTCAAATCCAGATGCCTTAACCTAACTATACTAAGAAAATTATTAATGTAGAATAATAATAATAAAACAAATCAACACTTCTTAAATTATTATATTTGTGAAGATAAATTATAGATAGAACAGAAAAGTATACAGAATTACTACATAATCTTCCTCTTGGATTTTAAAGTCTCCCGAATAATAAGTAAATTGCAACCAATACCGCTCTCTCGTCCTCGATAATGTCGTGTTGACGATCGATCGGATCCGAAACATGAGCTCTGCTCGGGCTTCCGGAGAAGGGAGCGGTTGAGGAGCCCGGGCAGCGCACACACGATATCAAATAAATACGAACAATGGTAACCTTGCAGACGAAAAGAGAAACCTCATTGTTAGTATCGTCAGGCGGCAGGTGGCGTAAGCGCCGAGGGGCTGAACGTCCTCCGCCAGCTAATTGTCGGAAGACGCATTCCTCGAGACGCATTTGGTCAGGACTTGCGAGACTCGCGCTCCGGTGACTCGCGCGCCGGCCTGTATGGACGTGCCCACTATTAGTTCATCGCACGCGGTGAATCGCTAATGCCTTCTGGTGGACGAACAATTAAATCTAAGTAAACTAGAAAATATATCAAAAATGCATTTTTTCTTTTTTGTACAAAACACACTTCTCCGAAATACAAAATTTTAAAAATATATATTTCTGCGTTTTTTAGAGAAAAAATAAAAGCGGACAAATACGCTCGTTTTGTGTGTAAAGCCAAACAATTGTCTTAGTTTACATAGGGAATGTCGAAATAAAAATTAAACTTATTTTATAAAATTGTATACAGGGTTATTTGGAAAACATTAATAACCACGCAGGACTATATTCCTGCCTCGATTATGAGTCGAAAATGTTTGAGCTATTATCAATAGTTAAGGAGATATGCGACATCAAAGTTTGCATTTTTTTTTCGATATTTCTGACTTCTTTTTTGTAAAACGTTGGACTATCATTACAGTAACTTATATTTAATACAAGTTAAATAAAAAAATAAAAACATTCTAATTGGAATTTTTCAGGGTTTTTATCATTTCATTTAACTTGTATCGAAACGAATGAATTTTTCTTAATCTATATGAGTTACTGTAGTGACATTCTAACGTTTTACAAAAAATAAGTCAGAAATATTGAAAAAAATGCAAACTTTGATGTGGAATATCTCCATAAGTATTGATAGTCACGATAGTTTGAACATTTTCGACTTATAATCAAGGCAGGAATATAGTCCTGCGAGGTTATTAATGTTTTCCAAATAACCCCGTATATGATATTCATTTTAAAAAAATGTTGAAATTTGTAAAATATCTAAGTAAAAATAAAAGTTCGAGACGTTTATTTAAAATATATTTTCATATATAGCAATTGAATGATCCAACATTCTAAACAAACGAACTCACGCTTGTTGGTTTGTTAGGAAGCGGGGAGCGGGTAGCGGCCGAGGGTTAGTGCCCGAGCGAGGCCGAAATATTTCACTGAAATCACGCGACGTTTATTGTGGTGGGAACGGCCACTTATAGATACGCCACCACTGTTATGGTGCACGAAATGACGAGGATAATTTAGAATAATTTAATTAATGAAAATAACACTATTTTAGAAAACATCAATACATTCACAAATTGAATGTCTGCTGTCCTCTACATGTATAATCCCACACCCTTTGACAAATGTAAACCAAAATGTGCATTGTTACGTTTGTTGCATAGAACCACGAGGAAAATATCTGATCGGACATCTTAGCCTACCCCTGTCTGGACCAAATTTTGTGCAACTCTTCTCGCAACCCCTAACCCCCTCCCTCAGTTCCGCTGTCCGGGGCAGTGTCGGGCTGAACCGCTGGTATTCAAAAAATACAAGATTGGAATTAATACATGTAATCAATTACGAGTATTACAGATTTATGTGCAATAGACTATCTGCGAAAAATGCAAATTAATGTTAACCCCTGAGCGCGCGCGTCTCAAAACTGACGTGGATGGCGGTGACACAGGTTTTGTTTGTTTAAAAACACAAAAATATACGTAAGGGGATTAAAATCAAAAGTACTATTTTGCACACGATGAAAATATAGGACGACGGTATTTGAATATGATTATTTGGCAGATAAATGAAAAATTTGTATCAATTTCACAGATAGTAATTTTTCAGTACATTAATTTTAAAATCTCCTCTCTGGCTTTAAAATCTATTAATAAAATGTAATTTTAATCGCCTCGTGTGTGTAAAAAACAAATCCGGTGTAGTACCAACCTCATTATTATGTTCCTAGCAGCATGCGAGGCGCGCACAAAACAATCCTTCAATTAATGTTATAAATACGTGGTACAAGAATGCACCAATGCTAATTCTTAAAATGACTTGTTCATGCTTATTATATCAATATTATAATGGTAAAGTTTTATTGCCCGCTGAATATACTGATCTCATCATCTTATTATGTATTAAAGATTTCGCTACATTCTGATCTCCAATATTTTTGTCTAATGCGCTTTCTATACCCATTCGGCGATGAGATTTTCTTCTCGTTTTTTACTTATCTGCATTGTCAGCTTAACGAGCTCGATGTCAATTTCCATCCCACTGGGTGAACAGATCTCAGGCGCTGCTAATTCAGAGTTCAGAATTAACAGAACAGAGTTGTCCGTGCCCAATGTGTGAATCGTAGATGTATAAATACAAGTAATTATTTTGGTAATTGAAATATTGTGTGTAGTACTACTAAACAGAGTAAAATGACGGAAAAAATAAATAAAGGTATTTATCGTCAAGCTTACATGCGAAAATGTATGAATGTGGATGAGGCGAAAATCGTGTCAGGACAGAAGAGTGTGTCGCTCTATCCTCTCTGCCTACCCCTCACGGGGAAATGGCGTGATGATAAGTAAGTAAAAATCTGTCGACTAAATAAAAATAAATGTAGATTTCGTTTCCCAATTTTTCCGCAAAACTTATTTTTTAATTTTAAAATATAATACATTATCATAAATATGGATGTGGTCCACCATACTACAGTCTAACGTAACGCCATATTTTTAAAATAGCAAATTGTTATAGTAGTGATTTTTACCCCAACACTCAAAAACATAAGACAATGTCTATATTTCTGTCATTTTAACGAAAATATTATAATACTAGCTGGTCACACCAGGCGTTGCACGGGTTAAGGATTAAGTAAAAAATAAGTTTGTGAGAGAAAACAAAGGTTCCCCTGTTCTCTAAAAAAACAATGTTTCCATTTAATGTTAACATAAGTTATTGTAACATAAACGTAATACTTAGATGTATGGTATAGCAGACTTTTTTGTAGATATTAATGTCCTTTGTAAAACTGTGGTACATCACTTTACTATACCGGGGTGCTCAGGCACCCCGGTATAGGAAAATCGTAAGAATTTGTGTAATATAAATTAAATTATTGTACAAGTTTTTGAACTTTATTTACGTGATATTTAATAATATTGATTATATTATTATTACTAATTATTGCAATAACCTTAAATTTAAAATTTTAGAGATAAATTGCAGTTTAAGTTATATGTACTTCTTTTAGTCACCCTTCTTCATGTAATGGGCAACTAAGTTCCAACGAATAATATCCATGGTTAACTGGTTCACCAGCATTCTTTTAGCGATGAATTTACTTGCAAAAGACTTGACGATGGTAGGTACAACACGCAAAAATAAAAGTGAAATACCGGTCTTATTTTTAAAGCTATGAGACCGAGAAAAAAATTCTGCTATGTTCGCATATGGATCTAACTCTATTATCCTATTGTCTGCTAAAATCAACCAAGAAGAAGGTCATCATTATTTTGTCAACTCTTCGTGATTCTCCTGACAAAAATAATGAAGTAGAGCTCCAGGAAATAATTAATTATTATAATAAAACCAAAAGTGGCGTCGACGTTTTTGATGCAATGGCTGAAAAATACTTCGTCCAAAGAAAATCGCGATGGTGGCCGATGTGCATTTTTATGGACTTTTGAATGGTATTGGCATTCTCTACAAATGTTCAAAGGCAACAAATAAATCAGAAATAAAATTCAGAAGAACTTTAAAAAAAAATAGGATACCAAATCGTGAGTCATTATTTGGAAGAACGCCTGCAAAAGCCAAGTTTGCAGGCGTTCTTCCAAGAGCCCTTTTCTTTCATTCTTTTTTTTTTCTTTCTTTTTTCTTTTCTTTCTTTCTTCCAAGAGTTAAGCCCCAAGAGGGATATAAGAGAAATTATTTGTTGTATCCTTAAAAAACCTATGCCAAATGAAAGCTTGATTCCTCAGCATCACATCCAGGCGTGTTGTGGATTCTGTCCCAGGAGTAAGGACCGGAAGAGCAAAACTTAGTGTACGAAGTGCAAAACTCCGATTTGTTTGGAACAACAAATAAAAATATGCCAAAAGTGCTACAACTAATTAATAATAAGTAGATTTATTTTGATTTTTGATCTCAAGTTTACAGTCCTACGTCTTATAAAGAAATAAAGAAAAAAACAACTCCCAAAGTCTGGGGTGCTCAGGCACGCCTTGTAGGAAAATCGGTTGGGCAAAACGGTGTAGGATTCTAGGGTTAAGAACGGATAGAGAATTGTTGCAAACTTCTTCCCATATAGTTATTGTATAGGTACAACAGGTAGGCAATGCTTCGCTAAAACAAGTTACGCTCCTATTTTGTAAAAAATGCAACCACACAATTTGTCAATAACCCGCGCAAGTTCCTTTTCATCTTGATTTGGAAATCGCAACAAAGGAGGACAACAATAAACTACTTTTAAGGCTATTCCGTGCGAGCAATGCAATATAAACAATTACGTATTGATTACAATCAAACCCATTAAGTGCGCAAATTAAAAGTAGATATTTATGAAACGCCGCGGACGGATGAGCGGCCCACTTTCCGCATCCGAAGTGTCAAGGTGTCCGACGTCCGATACACAATTAGCCGGCTCAATAAATCGATCCATTATAAATTTAAAAGTAATCCACTTCATTAAAATGCGTAAAAAAGACTGTGGGAGATATATTTTAGAAGTAAAAAATGAAGGAAACGCGTTTACTTTATTATTGACAGAATCATTACAGAATAGTGTAGGTATGCTCAAATTTTTGTAAAATGTGTTTTCCGGTATAGGTGAGTGCTACGACATCAAAAATTAAATTGAATACATTGGTTCGCAATTATAAAAAATAATACACTTAAGATCCCAATTTCTCTAAATACTACTTAAGTACATTTTGAAATGTGTAACACTTTATTAAGGGATAAGATTAAACAAGAAAGAAACCTAGTGAATGTACACTTTATTTTATGTAAGATGTATTTTTGAATTATTTGGCGTTATCTATTACAATTACAATTACAGTATATTAAATCTACAGAAAAAAATGAGTTATGTATTCAGTTTTATTTAGAATAAACGGCTCTTTCCGTAACACATTTATTCCCAATAAAAAGGAAGTGAAATAATTTAAAACGTCTTTTAAGAACTCGTAGTCAAGACATTAACACAACGGCGTGTTTGTAATCTGCGTGAAAGAAACGAATAGCCGGGACAATGGGGGCGAGTTTTGGGTGGCAGCCGTCCGACTCACAACGGGTCGCATTAAAAAATGCCAAACAAGCGGCGAATGAGACAGACCGATATGGGAGCTTTTGCTTATAAAACGATCCTGGGTAAGCGGTGGGTCTGCCCTCATTGTACAACAGAGTATCAGTTAAAAAGTCCTTGTTTTTAATTTTCAGTCGATTCAAAAGACAAACGGAATGAAGAGAAGAAAATAGAAATTTTCTTTTAGTAAGAATGAAGAGAAGAAAATAGAAATTGATTTTTTTTTAGTAAGTAATCAATCCTCAATCTTTAAAAACTTGTTTTCCTCTCTTCAGAAAAAATGACAATCTGTAGATAGGTTTATGTGATACTATGCCATCGATTTGTAATACGAATTTAATAAATTAAATAATTATATAGATATGATAATAACATACTTATAATTTATAAAATAAGTACATATGTATTTAAAAATAAAAGAAAAACTAACATTATGGATGGAAAAGGCTTACCGAGCTAAAGTCACGAAACATATGAAAATTTACGATACTGTTGGCAAAAGTGTAACGGAAATGTAGGTGCAAGAAATAATGGACCCCTGATGGAGTCTCCGAGTGAAAGGGTAACATGAGTGCTTGCAAATGTCCCACCCATGAGCCGGTGGACCCCCAGCGCTTCAGCCGTCTCCCGAAAAAGGTCTGCGGAGAGAAGTGCGCGGGTATGCAGGACATGGAGGTGGCCGGCTGCATCTTGCTCCGCTCTAGCTTCACCTGTCTGGCTTCACAGCGCTCCACCGAAGGTATCGGAAACCATAATAACAAAACCACCGCAACAAAACCAAACTGCACGACCACAAACCGAGAAACATTCAAAGTCGACAGATAATTTCTTTTTGACGTCAGTTCTGTTAGTCGGGTGAGCTGGGACAACTTCCCCGAAGAAATGAATTCACCGTTATAGGATTTTATTATTCCTAGAAGACGAGGAGCCACTCCGCACGGGCGCGGCGCAACGAACACTGAACACCGAACACCGGGCAGGCGAGCGCTCGGCTGCCGACTGCGAGGTGATCCACGGGAGTTTCGGTTCCCACCGCGCGCTTCACTTTCAAACCGCGCTCACGCAGGTGGAAAGTGACAGCGGCGCGCGCGGCCGGGGAGACCAGACACAGTGGACTATTTGACAACACACGACGGGCGTTTCTGCCATTCCGAAATTCTTAAAAAATGAGTCGGCGATCCCTCGGAATACGAAAGAACGCAAAAGCAATTCTATAATTTTAAAACGATTTATTATTAACCTTACAGCCTGCAATTTGTCAGGGTGCTGGTCCGATAAAAAATATTGCGGGAGTAAGGTGCGGACGTCGGTCGCCGTGAAACTGAGCGAGGATCGGTAACAATAATAAGATAACATCTACGTTTTTACTCAACCGTCATTCATTCCAAAAAGTTCTGTCAAATAAATGGGCCTACAGGTGCGTGTAGCGTGTTCGGTAAAGATAAGATCTCACTTTTCCGAAATGACAATGAAAAGCTTCGGTCTGCGAGTAGATAGTCCGATACGGTCCAGAATTTTCCCAAACTTGCCAAGGGCGTCCGCAGTCGCGTTGGTTACGGCGCGACGCCCGATCTGTCAGATAAACTTTACGCGTTAACACTTTCCTCGTGGGCAAAATCGATATCGGGAACTCGGAATGGAAATAAACATACAGTCGAAATGAAGGCGCGAACTGGAGAAGTCGATTTAATCTCGAGGGTTGGACCGCGCACGAAGCGATGGAGCGATTTAACATTAGGGAGGGCGTTAGGGAGATTTTCTTCAAGTGTTAAAATGATAACATCAAAATGAACTGCGGGGCGGCCCACTTTAATCACGAGACCTGACTATTTAATGGCTAGGCGATGAGATTAGCGCCTCGGGTGTTCGGGAACTGAAAATGATTCGCGAGAATTGGGGTATGTAGGTAAGGCGCGTTACTGCGCGGCCTTCGGCATAGAATTGATTATTATTCTCCGACAACGTTATTCCAATATAATTTATTTCAATGTCCCACTGTTGCATTCCTACGTGTTGATTGCAACTGGAATTAACATATATAATATAAACATTATTATAAAAATATTATGAACAACATTTATGCGAATAAATTGTACATAAAATATGCCATTTAAAAATTAGTAGACAATCAAAAAGCGCGCGTTCGTTTGTGTAAGTGTGAAAAATGAATTACCTCCTACGGTATTCGAGACTAACGTAGAGAAGCCGGACGTTCGGGCGATCTCTAACGGAAGCGGACTGAGTAGCCGGGCGACCACAGCGCCTTGAAAATATATTGTTTAAAGATGTTAAAATTGTTAAAAATGAAAACACCAATATTCAATGTTGCAATTATGCGTGAATCTCAATCAAATTTCAGTGGTGTTTAGGAAGATAGATGAAAAAAATTAAAGTTTTGGTCTGTTACCGTTTAAAGACCGTTTATATATCTTTATCTATTACATAATAAATATTTTTATTTTGATTTGTATTACTGCGATTAAAAGAGTTTAGTTCACATTTTTATACTGAGGGGGTATTTTAAACGAGATGAAGCTTCGAGGAATTGGAAAATAAATGTTCGAGTCAATTTTTTTCTTCTTCTTTATACTGACGTGTCTGTTGGTCTAGGGCAGGAGTCGGAATAAGCAGCTCTCGAGACGCGTACGGCTCTTTGCGTATGTTTGCGGCTCTTCAGTCAGAAACTCAGAATATCAGCGTCAAAATCAAAAGTCGAGTTCCGTATTTGGCAACTGGACACGTAGTACAAATATCATCAATCATGCCAGCTTTGCGGTCTCTCTGGAAATCTCCAAAAGGGGAAAACCGTTCACAGATGGTGTTACATTAAAGAATACTTTGTGAAAGCATCTGAAGAATTTTTTTACGACTTTAAAAATAAAGAGTGATCACGAAAAGAATTAAAGAACTGCCATAATGTCTTCGAATGTAACAGAGCGGCAAGTCGGAGATGTTAAGCTGGTTTCCGCAATACCAATTGCAACTGTGGTATTAGTGATACATCACAAGTAACCCTTTTTGTGCGATATATGTTGGCACAAGGTCCCAGAGAAGAACTTCTTGGACTGCTGTGCTGAAGATATTGCGAATGCTATAGAAACATATCTGGAAAATACTGGATGGAGCTAAAAGTACGAGAGGTGTAAACACTGCAATAGGTAGCGCCTACTGAACAAGGTTGCACCTAAACATATCCCGATGATGTAATGAACTTCGTTATCAAAGTAAATAACAGCAACTTGGCTGAACCATTTTATAATCGCCAGTTTAAGATATTCTTGGACGAAATGGACAGCGAGTACCTATATTTACTTCTGCACAATAAGGTTCGTTGGCTTTCCTGAGATAAAGTACTGAAACGCTTTTCTTCATGTCGAAGAAAAAAATGTTCTTAAGCAAAAAAAAAACGAAGAATGATGGCTAAAAAAGTCACGGTCGACATTACTTCACATATTAATGCTTCGAATATGTTGATAAGGGAAAGGAAACGATATTATCGATATAAACGATATAATCGATATTATTACTATTTTCAACTTTGAAGTTGGAAAATAGTAATAATATCGATGCAATACATAGTCCGTGTATGCATCTCTACCTAAAATAGATATATATACAGGGAGTAGCGAAACAATACTTTACATGTAGATTCCTGCCAAAATTATGATTCGAAAATGTTCAAGAAACCATGACCAAAAAGTTATTGGCTTTCATTTTTAATATTCGATATAAGTCACTTTCACGATAGTCCAATGTTTAACTGAAAATAAGTAAAAAATATTGAGAAAAAAAATGCAAATTTTGATGTCGCTTATCTCCATAACCGTTGACATTAGGTCATTGTCGCATTTTAGACTCATAATGTTGACAGGAATATTGTGGACTAGCTCTGTTACACCTGCGTATCGTGTTCTCTTCCCTCGCGGGCGATAACACAACATTTTGGCGCTTTGTAAGGGAGAGTCCATAAACGGCGCAAAATGTCTGACACTATCCACTTACAATTCTTGTTACGTATCAAATTCTCGTTACCTTCTACGGAATAATAACATTTAAAATATGTCGAGGTAATTGGCGAGGATCGATCGAAATTTTGGTAGCCGGAGGACACCATAAAAAATAGCGTCCCCACCGCGACAAACACTATCGGATACGAAACGAATACCGAACAAAAAGGAGCCGAGCATTTTCTTTTTTTTCGGCTGATAAGCTGATAAAACAGAAAGTGCACCTTTTCACGAAGAAGCGGTCAGCGGGCTGTCTCGCTGCGCGGCGGCGGCCAATGGGAACATCGCGCGGCCGAGTTATGCGATGTGGCAATTTTCCGAAACCACCGGAGGAAAACTAATTGGCGGCCCGCGCGCGGGGACCGCGATGGTGTCCGGTGCCTAACACGATCGGCCGTATTCCGAAAATAACAGCATTGTTCTTTGGTGACTGCTGCCCCAACATTAAAAAAAAGACAACGTATTTATGTAAACCCGTGTAAAATTAGTTAATTCACGACTTTTGCAATTTAGATGAATCTTTTGGAAAGTAGCCGTGAATCTTCATGGGTGTGATATGTTGATTGATTCCTAAATAATTGTCATCAAAAACCCAAGAGTGGAAACAGAAATTGGGTCCTGTGTTCTTATGATGCTACATATACGATGGTACAATATCACTTTTCAATGCCCAAAATTTGTGCAATAATGGCGTGTAAACCATTTTAAATTAAAATATTTTATTACACATATTGTTTGTAACGCGGATTGTCGGACCTCCATGCTGTCTGGGTGTTCTTAAAAAATACCTGTTGATATCTAAAATATAATTTTTTGTTGAATATGTATTACATAAAATAACTACTAATATTGTTTTACAAGTTGGTAGAAATCTGTTCGCTCGACACCCATCTGCTAATGTCTTCATCCAAAGAGTTCAAACATTAAATTAAAGCCAATATTTTGGTCACAATGATACGAGTAATAAATATTAACATGTGACAGAGGTCTCTAGTAATATGTCTTTAGTAATTCCGTTTATGACGACGGTACCTCGGTATTCTAATATTAGAAAATAATTAGAAGTTATAATATCATAAGTCGAATTTGCTGTGATAAAGCCTGAAGAATGATAAATATCAGGGTACAAGAGATTTATCAAATCCGCGGTGCTGTAAGCAGGGCTGTCCCTCGAAGTTGCGCCGCACTTAGGCGAGCTAGAATATGCCTCCCTCGTATTTCGCAATATAACGAGTAGTTGAAAATCAAAACCTACCTGCCTCGACGAATCTTTTGGCAAATCAAATCACATTTTGTTTATAACTTAAATACGCTGACTTTTACTAAGCAGTAACTTCAGATTGACACAACGATGACTAATATAAAATGTAGGAAAGAGCTTACACAATATATTGACGTTCAAATCTAAAAAACAAAATAATGGACAATACATTTGCGCACTCATATGTCGAAATGTTGTAAGCTGTTTTGAAAGTTTTAAATAAAATCCTCTTGATCTTAAGCTCCATTATTTTGAGTTTCAAGAAATATTTTAAATTTCCTCGAAAATCCATTTTTTTTGCTAGAATGTTAGAATTTTTTAATTTGAAAAAGTAGATAGGTATTTCATATTTTTTGTTTGTTTACTCATGTCTTAAATTACGCCCAAAAGCTTTGCCTTACTCACCTAGAGGTTAGAGCCATCCCTGTGTGAAAGTGGAAATAAAGAATTATTATGACTTTTTACTTTAATTCAAATTCGAGCAAACCCGTAATACTTCTTAATCCTTTTAATTAGCAATATTCTTATTTTGTTGTTTTTTGGTCAAGTGCTTTCTCCATAGTGCAAACCTTCGAGAAAGATCGCTATACGAAAGTCGACAATACACGAAGCCTTGTACGCGAGCTTTACACTCTCGCCAATTGTTGATTTATTCTCATTAAAAGTGAAATTAAAGCGTCCAGCTGCAAGGGCCGCTAATTGCGGAGACAAAGTAGAAGTAGAAGTTCGCGCCTAGAAATAATCGCTAATGTGGTCGACGGCTCGTGCTCCTTAGGACCCATACACATTATTCATTCATTGCAAAGAATTATTTTAAACGTCCAGTTTTAATTAATTCAAACTCGCGCGAAATTAATCAACAACTTAGCGCAAAACATCATTTCGATTAAAGATACTCAATAGAGCATATAAGATCTGTGCTCCCTCGAATGTGTGCTGTGATATTAGGAGTGATATCATAAAGAAAGCCTTTAAGACGATACAGGAGAACGTGGAAAGACAATGGAGAGTCTAAACGAAATATTAAACCACCAGTGGCCCCGAGCAATTGACACAGCGCATGACTGACCGCTCTCAGTGAGGGTGTGCTGTGATAGGTCCCCGGCCTGATTACGATAAAGGGGATGAAGAAGAAGTAGAAATAAAAACAACATGGCCCTACGGGTTATGAACCGGGTTTGAGTCTCTAAACCGGCCTTATTAGCCAGACTAAAATTTAATCGACAACCTTAGAAATATTTATACAGAAACAATAATTATAATAGGTTCGAACGATTCCGTTATAGAATTTTTACGAATTATAGTTAAATCATTAGCCAGATGTTGATTAGTGATACAAGTTGACTGTCGGCCTAGGTGGGAAAGGTAACAAATATGGGCCGAGCACCAACGGACGCGGCACGACCGAGTTATGGACACGGCAGCTGTCCTATTGGGAGCTGAATCGGTAAGGACAAGAATTTCAAGCAATGAGCAACATAAAACAATCGGTAGAAAAGGAAAATTGCATTGGAATCTAACCAGATTGATAATAAATTAATATTCTTGTTTACAAAAACACGATAAAGACATTTTTTATCAGAAAACTAGAAGTATTTTAGGCGTCCCATTATATATAACCGAAATAGTAGTCGCAGTGAAACTTGGACTCATTGATGACAGCGAATTTGGAGCTGCGCTAAAGTTTATGAACTGTTCCGATTATGTACTTCAAATTAAGGCTGGCAGTTCTACTTCTTCTTTTGTGTCCGAGGGATTCGGAAGTCCATGACCTCAGTTACTGGCAAATTAGTTAACCGCGGGATATATTTATTTGCGATTAAGTAAACAAAATAATATTTGCTTAACCGTAATGAACAATACTAACCGTATCTCCATTAGTTATCATGGGAAAAATTCTTTCGGTATAGGTATGTCCTGTTCGGTATAAATCCAAGGATCTGGAACGGATTCAGGAGGTATACCGAGGTGCCATTGTATATGTTTGTCATTATTCAGTGTATTGACTGCACTCATCTGTTAGACGGATAGTTAGTTACCTAACATGTGCGGGAAAAAAATAGAAGCAGACCTAAAGAACTTATTCAAAAATGGCAAATAGGATTTCAGTAGCGTGCCAAAAAAAGTTTGTCTTTTTGAGAGCCATTAGTTGAAGTATATGGAATGTGAGTATGGCTGTATGAAATAAAAAAAATGATGTCATATTATATATTTGTTATCTATTGCTATGTAAAGCATGTCGCGGTCTCTTTCTAGTAAACCTGTTTCTAGTTTTCGATTGAATTTCAGTCGCCTTCATTCGAAGAACATTTCATGTCTTTGATCAGTCAATATTTTTTACTATTCTTACTAACAATTAACTTTTGGTTTATTTCAAAATGTCGGTAAATAAAAGATGCTCAAGTAGAACACTTTTAGAACAGAAAACACTTTGCCATTGCCAATTAGCCATTAGCTTGGCTAACAAGTCCGTAACCAATATTTCAAAGAGGTTGAAATATGAAATTTACATATTTAAAAAGTAATATTAAGTAACCGTAAGTAAGCGCGCCCGTGGATAGCGCGCTCCATAAAAATGGTATCGATACCGCATCTCTGGGCGAACACCAAGTTATTGGCATGCAAGTCAATACTTAACCACACACCAACACTCACAACATATCAGCCCTGATGATGGACCCTGCAATGGGATCCAAAACGTCGGCCAAAAAGGTCGTAAAAACACAGAAGACAAAAACCACAAGATTCTGAGTGGCCGTGAAAACCTAACAACATTCTTATCTCATCAGCGGTCACCAAACTTGAGAATCTCGCGGATCACTAAATTTATAATTTTAAATCCCGCGGACCAATAATAGGATTTTTAGTGTTATATATATATTAAGAAAGAATTTCTCGCGGACCATCACTTTTGCGACCGCTGATTTATATGATATTTTGCATACTTATTGCGTTTAAAGGGTGATTTTGAGTGATCGAGTGGTGTTGTAATTTTCTATTTAATTATTATTTTTATTTATTTATTATGTGTACCTGTATAACTCCTCGTTTTCCTTCAGAATCTCGCAGTTTTCCCGGAAAAAATCAGAACCTCGTTCATTTACTCTCAAAGAATCGAAAATATTTTTTTACAAAATGAAAATATAACTGTTTCGCAATTACGAAATATGCACCGATTCAGCTAATAATTTAAGCGTACAGGTACCAGTCAAGGCGAAATATAGAAATTAATTAAATATAATATAAAATAAAAAGCGAGCAGTGTCAGAGCGTTACGTGAGCAGAACTTCCGCCTTGCGCGCGCCGGGCCGCGTGTGCCCGTAACAATAATTACCGAACGCACAAACGAGGGGTAATGCTTTCATTTGGTATAATACGGAGACGTTTCACAACCCGGGCGGGCAGATAACATCCATTCACGGTTCGGAGGAGATTCCTAAAAGAAGGCGGATGCGTTCAATTCACTGCGTCGAAACATATTATACTTGGGCCGGCGCCACAAGAACGTCGCGTAAAATCGGCAAAGCAAATGGTCCGACCGATCCATCCGCGTGTTGTGTTTGATAAGTGCATATGGTAAATTGTACGTGTAAAATACATAAATACAAAAGCAATTAAACGAAAATTTAAAAAAAAAACTCTTTTCAGTCTCTTTTCCCTTAGTTATCTCATTATACCTCTTTACAGTAGCCGGCAAACTTCTTGAAATTCTTTGGCGTAGTGGGGGAATGCGCAGAAGACAAAATTTGGGTCTCTTTGGTAGAATGGTACATGCGCAAACATCCCCCCGCTACGCCGTAAAATTTCAAGATGTTTGCCGGCCGCTGTACCAGGATTGACGTTTACTAAAAATCTGTTCAAAGAACTTTATTTCTGCCCTCTTCTCAGGATGTTTCGGAAATACAACATCGTCTGGTTAACTTCAGACTGTGGTTAACTCCAGACCCGTCTTATTTGGGTTTGTTGGAGTCGTATTCCAAATAAAGTATCCAAATAAAAGTACACCAAACAATTTTTTTCTTCTCCAAATCGGACGTATAACAAGTTGGATTTATTCCAAAGCTGACGTGTAACGAGGTACCACTGTTTTTGGGAACAAAGCGAAATTAAATTATCAAACAGAATAATATGATGATAATTGTGATAGAAATATTAAGAGAGACATATTTTATTTCAAACTTCGTTCGTAAAAATTCCAGTTATTTAACAACAGCTTATTTCATTGCACTGACGCAGCTGCCGTCTAGCTATTTATTCAGCTGTGTATCCGGCTGTCCATCCCATTATCTTAAGGGGGAATACCTACCTACCTAGACATTTCGGAAAAATCGATATTGAAATTTTTGCATTTTCTTAAAGCTTGAAGTCTTAAGAATCTCTGGTGAAAATTTCAAGCAAAATTTTTAAAAAATAACAAAGTTATAGCTGATAATAGTGGCATCCCTTTGTTGATTACGCGCCTCGCAACACGGCGCCGCGCTACATGCAGGTAGCTGCCAGCCGGGCTCTTCATAATAGAAACTTTAAACATATTTTTATTATGATTGTGAAGAGTGCTCGACGATACGGAAATTCAAAGCAAGGTGGAGGACTTATATTATGGATCTGGTATCGATGATTTTAGGTAAGTTGAAAAATTTCGCGATTATTTTCATTACTCAATTTTCAAACACGTTTTACTCGAAACCATGTTTTAAAAATCGGTGACCAAAATATCTTGGCAACCATTGAACCGATTAACTTGAAATTTCTAGTGTTTATTCTATACATAATTATCTGGTCTTTGTCGTAGGATATTTTTAAGTGACTTAGTTTTTTTTTATCGATATAATAAACCCGAATTATTCCCTAAAACGCCTTTTAAATTCAAATGCCCGCCATTTTGTTAAAAATCGATATTTTCAAAAACTCCTACGTCAAAGACTAAATTATAGTGTCAATTTTGATAATGTTTTTGTTTTTTTTTTAATTCTGATGATTACAGATGAAATGGGAGTGGTCACCGCGGAGGACCTTTTTTTTCGGCAGTCGACAGAACCCAAAAATTTTTCGCCAATGTTGAATTTTTTTAATAAAAAAAATTTAACATATTCATAAAACTATGTACTGTCATGTCGAAATGATACCAGTACCGTAATTCATATAGGTTTCCTTAAAATAATTCACAAAAATTATATTTTTTCGCGCTTTGTAGGTAGGTATTCCCCCTTAATCCAGGGCAATCTTCTGACATTGCCTAGACAGAAGTCAAATATGTCATTGAAAGATTTGGCAGATACGTCGTGGTGCAACATTATAATTTCAAATATGTTTTATTATACTTTGTAATACACACACAATATGAGTTATCTATACCTATATTATCTATACCTGGTGATGAGAGAGACTGCTCCTCTCGAAACTATAGTTGTAATTTAATAACTCATATTGTGTGTGTATTACAAAGTATAATAAAACATATTTGAAAGTCAAATATGTCGATTACTTGGTTGTCACATACAACGCGTGTATTTTATTATTATAAAAATTATATTTTGCAACGTCACTTTCATTATGTGAAAAAACCAAACACAAGTTGCGATAAATTTTGCAGAACGAAATGACCGGAAAATTTGCACAATGCTCGCGAGAATCCGGGAATTTATTTCGTGAGCCAACAACGAAAGAAATATTTGTACAAAATAAACCGTAATAAAAAGATGTTTGTAAGTGAGCATATTTGTGTGTGTGCAGCGCCCATTGCTCATTAGCCGCGTTACACAACTGTGAAAGTCTCAATTAATTAAAAATTCACTTTCTTGTAAAATACAAAGGCGTCCTCCATGTTGCGGTGTTGCAGATGATACGATCTGTTCCAAGTGCACTGGGTTTCTAACGCGTTATTAAAACACGTGCTTACAGAAATAATTGGCGTTATTTCTCACTACCTCTCTTCGGCGTTAATATTTATTTCGTATTAATCAAGTATAGGCAGGTAGTTACTGCGAAAATTATTGTTATTATTTATTTTGAAATCAACACTCGCGTTAACAAATGTAAAGTTTTGGTTTTCACACCAGCGCTAGTGCTTCTAAATAGCCCGCCCAGAACTACACCAAAAAAAAGAGATATAAAAAAAAAATTTTTTGGGATATATTTCAAAAGATTTTTTCATTCTAGTTTTGCATTTGCGTAAAATAGCGCCACTGTTTCAGGTACACATATACAATATTTATAAAAAATCACACATATTAAAACAAAAAATTTAAGGGCTCAATTTTCGTCGAATTGCGAGTGTATTAGCGTTCTTCCTGGACGAAGAAAAGCAATAGGTAGCGAACATCAACACATTCAGTTGATAATTTAGGAAAATAACTGATTAAGAGTAATATCATTGGTAAATAAATAAGTATTACCGATCTAAAGTGCGCGCGCATCCAGTTGTGACTAAAGTATGACCGCATATTTGCGAAGTAAATAACCACTGGTGGATGGTCAACGCGATGGTAAAAAACAAAACGATCGGCATTGATTTTCTGCCGACACTAAAAAATAATGGAGTAAATGACGCGAGCGGTGACGCCGCAATTAGCCCGGGCGGCGGCGGCGGTGGGCGGCGGTGGGCGGCGCTCCCGGGCGGGCAGGCGGCACCGGCTCCTCTCTTCTCGTAACCGACTCGTCTATTTCTTCACTTAATAACTTACTAATCTCGAGCATTCAGTACGCCCGAGAGAAACTCACGATACGAGCGAATCTTCCCAGCGCGCGGTAGCGCAAGGCGCAAGTTCCATCAATGGAAATTGGTGCGTAACGGAAATCAAAATTCCTCCAATAGTTAAATATGTTCTAAGGTTTTCGGGATCTCTTAGAATCTTTTGAAGAAATCAAAACTTGAATAGCGTATCTCGTAGCTGGTAGCAAAAACTTTTGGAGAGTTATCTTCGTTCAATTTTGAATAAAAAATGTTCTTTACTCTGGGTGAAATACGCACGCATTCATTAAACTGTAAAAAAATTATTCGCGTGAAATTAGTGCTCCAGTAATATAGTAATAGTAGCTGTTCGTACCCGGCGTTGCACGGGTTAAGGATTAAGTTGAAAATTTTGTGGGGAAAACAAAAGTTTGATTCGAACGGTATAGATTTGCATCGAAAATATATCAGGGGAGAAGAAAAGGTAAAAGGGGAGGGAGGAAATACAACCTATGTTACCTGCCGAGTCCTCAAGAATAAGTTTCCAAATTTTCAGTCCGATAGGACAAACGGTACTGATTTGCATCGAAAATATGTCAGTGGGTGGGGAAGGGGTATGAGAATAGGGGGGAAATATCGCCTATTTAACCCGCTGAATCCTAAAGAATAAGTTTCCAAATTTTGAATCCGATCGGTCAAACGGTACAGATTTGCATCGAAGATGTCAGGGGGAGGGGAAGGGGTATGAGAATAGGGGGAAATGTTGCCTATGTTACCCACCGGGTCCCAAAGCATAAGTATGCAAAATTTGAATCGAATCGGACAAACGGTATGGATTTGTATAAAGAACAGACAAACAGACAGACAGACAGACATTGTTTTATAGGTATAGATGTATTGTCGACCATCCTGAATCGAGTACCAATTCAATTCAATTCAAAAGCTGACGAATGATTGAAAATTGAAACTAAATTACAAATTCGATTTAAGATTTAAAATCGATTTTTTTTTTTAAATACAGATGCGAACACAGAATACGTGTCGCATCAATATTCTTACTATTTTCAAAATAAGCTGAACGCTTGTGTCCTGGAATGGGGCTCCAGGATACCGGGATCACCAGGCGAGAATCATAACGGCTATAGTTAGTAATAGCAACGAAACACCAATTTCATTCCTTTTTTCTTCCCTGGTGTAATAAAGGGTCCTGATTATATAAATGTTGTCAAATTTTGGCGCTAGCAAGTTTAAAAGCAGTTATTTGAAGTTAAAAATGATACATTTTTGACACTTCACGCCATAGATGCCCGTGTAAAATATATGTTTTTGCCAAATCACGTTTATCATAAGTGGCCTCATTCAATATCTTTCACGTCAACTATACGATCCTTCATTACGCCGGCGCGGCACGGCGGCTTGCCATGCAATATAATGAATTAGCTTGAATTAGCATTAGCTGAGAAAAAATCATTGTGAATTTGAATTTGGAGATTATTGTTCCGTTCTCCGTTTTTAACACAAAATTGGTCTTTTCCCCACCGGATACGATAAGGAAGGATAATTTTCTATGGTTTCTTGTGTCAAAAATGTTTCGTTTTAAACATAAAATAACTGCTTTTAAACTTGGTTACGCCAAAATTTGACATCATTTATGTAATCAGGACCCTTTATGACGCCAGGGAAAATAAATAATTAATCAAATTGGTGTTTCGTTGCTATTACTAACTTATTCCTACCTAATTGTCAGACATTCGTTTTCAAAATAAAAAACACATTCGTTCATTCGACATTCAATGTTATATAGCTTCGAAACTTTTGAATACAGAATCGTTCTAGGCCGAAAATCGATCAGGGAAAGTGGGTAGGCACTAGAACTTTTTTGAAAATGCACACGTTTTTTGATTCGTCGAATCATACGTCCGCGATGCTGCGGCGATAAATGTCTTCGAATCGTCGTGAAACGTTGATTAATTTATCATCTCTTAATTTAGCTATCTCAAACCAATAGTTACATTCGTACCGCTTCAAAAATAAATATCAATAATTTAACTACATTGAAGTGTTCTCAATTATATTTATCATCTCCTAGACATCGTATTGTATTGATATACATTTTAAACCAATATGTAAACATCAATTATCACAATCACGCCAAAGAAGTATAACTTTTACCGCGCGTACATGAGTACGTTTTATTTGACTTATATTAAAGCGAATGAATTTTTAATATTAAATAAATAAATAATAAAAATACTGTAGCGATAGTCTAACGTTTTACAGAAGATAGGTCAGAAATATTACAAAAAAAATGCAAATTTTGATGTCACTAATCTCCGCAACTGTCGACATTTCACCAAAAGTCTAAAGAATATTTTCTATTCAAAATTGAACGAAGAAGACTCCCACGAAGTTTTTACTACTAGCTACGAGACAGCCTGGATATCGGACACGGTAGAATATCCCAGAAAACTCTAACCATGAGATCCATCTAATAGCGACACAACTAGTTGGAATAGTGACGCCCGACACCGATCAGACGGGCAGAGATAAGACGACCACACTTTATTTTAGAATCAATGATTACTCTACGCTCGTCCCGTTTTTGAGCTAGTGGAGGACCAATCGTCTTCCGAGCAATCGAGAGCAATTTCAATGTTAATTTCGCCTCTCTAGAAGCGCAGTCTTGGTTTAAATTCTGGATTCGATTTTAAATGTGAAATCTAAAATCGGCCACGCGCGGCAACTTTATTTTTAATGTCTCGAATAACTCTGGCCTCGGCATTGGTACAAATGTTATTAAAAAAAACTCATCTGCAATGCAGTTTTGAAAATTTTGAAACCTTTTTATTTCAACGTGCAAGGAGACGAGACATTTGCGTTCACTGTATATACCGTAAATTCAAAAAATATGTTAGTTACACAGATGTCAACTTAGATTTACATGTACATTAATCAATAGTAAATTTCATTATAAAAATACTCTTCCGCGAGACCTGGTTGCACTAGCGATTAATAATAATACATTTAAATCAATTGCCTTTCCCACAGATTTGTCTTAAGGGGTCGACCTTTTGGGAGTCGGCCGTCTATTTTCAGCGTAGATTGTAAATTAGTGAATACAATGTTGTTGTTTTTATCTCGGAAATGCTTCCACTTTACCGGCCTTCACTTTGTAATTTGGGTCAAAAACATGTTTTCGGATTTTTGTGTTTTTTAATGACGGTCCCCGATTGAATTGGAATTGAGCTCGGCAATGAACTGTTTACGGGGCGGCATTATTTTATATCATTGTGATTTTAAAACAGGCTACTGTTACCAATGTTAAAGTCAATTTTGTTAATATTTTTTCCCTAGCGCAATAAAGAATCCTGATTACATAAATGATGTAAAATTTGCCCTTTTAATCTATTATTTCATTTATATATTTACCGCGATGGTATTTTATTGTTTCTAGTGTTTCAGATAAAACTTTGAATCAGCTTGTGTCTACCTCGAGCGAGAATTTATTTTCAAGATTGAAGATTGAAAGCACTTTCCTTCGAGATAGTGTTACGTCATGGAAATAAAATATTGTTTTTATGGACGTAAAAAAAAAATTAATTGTCTTAAAGCAGTCAACGATACTGCAGAAAGAGCTGTGAAATTGATGCGAGATTTCCATGGCAAAATAACGGCTCAGGAAGAACAGAAGCGGTACCTTTTACGAAGTGTTCAGGAAAACAAAAAACCGTACCCTGACTGCAAAAAGGAGCCGCCAAAGAAAAGAGACGTCGTAATTAAATAATATTTTTTTAACTTTAAATATATTTCCTCATTATTTTGTTTTGGTTTATTGTGTCAGTTAAAAATAATAAAACATTTCAAACTATTATTTTTAAATGATAAAATCATATCTCCTACTTTGAAAAATTTTGGGACCTCGTCGGCACAGGTAGAATCATCCTACAGAGATGAAATTTCGTATCTGAATGACAATGGTAGTTGTAAAAAAGTTAGGGGGTACGCGTGTTCAAAATCGAAAAAAAAAAATTTTTGGTCATATAAAGCCATGTATTTATTCACTAGGGGACAAATCGCGAAACATTCCGCGCGGCATGTCGCATCAACATCTACGCTCATGTTTCGGGGACAATGGCGCGGTCATTTGACGTGTACACACCGGAACTCACATATTAGGTCCTTACATATGAAATTCACGTTTTGCCGTACTGGCAAATTTGATCTCAAATATCTTCTCTTTGGTTAGGAATTCCAAATCCAAATTTATACAGCTATTTACTCATGTATTTGTGTTTTGAAAATTATAATTCATTTGTTTTTTCCTCAATTGTTTTTTTCTTTGCGTCACTCAGTTTACAAAATGAAAAACTTGAAATATCGCGTTATTTACGAGTACGAGTTCCACCGTAGCACCAGGCTGCAGAAACGGCTCGAAGGATTAATGATGTGTATGGCGACGGTGCCGCAAAAGAAAACACAGTGCGTTTTTTGGTTCCAACGTTTTCGTTCTGGAAATTTCGACCTGCAGAACAAGCCCCGTGGACGGCCGGAGACCAAAGTTGATAATGAAGAATTGAAGGCTATTGTGGACGCGGATCCATCGCAAACCACATCCGAGTTAGCTGCAGGCTGCGGTGTTAGTGATAAAACTGTTTTAATCTACTTGAAGCAAATTAGTAAGGTGAAAAAGCTTGAAAGGTGGGTACCTCACGAATTGAGTGAAGCAAATCAACAAACGCGCGTTGACTGCTGCGTTGCATTACTCAACCGGCCCAATAATGAAGGGATTTTAAATCGAATCATTACCTGTGATGAAAAGTGGATCCTGTACGATAATCGGAAGCGCTCATCGCAATGGCTGAACCCTGCCGAACCAGCCAAACCATGCCCCAAGCGAAAATTGACTCCAAAAAAAAGTTACTTGTGAGCGTTTGGTGGACTAGTGCTGGTGTCGTTCACTACAGCTTTCTTAAATCTGGCCAGACGATTACGGCAGATGTCTATTATCAGCAACTGCAAACCATGATGGAAAAGCTAGCTGCTAAACAACCGAGGCTGGTTAATCGCTCTAGGCCACTGCTGCTCATGATAACGCTAGACCACACACTGCACAACAGACGGCTACCAAATTAGAGGAGCTTCAATTGGAATGTCTAAGACATCCACCGTACTCTCCGGACCTTGCCCCAATAGATTACCATTTTTTTCGAAATTTGGATAACTTCTTGCAAAGGAAAAAATTCAACTCCGATGGGGCAGTCCAAACCGCCTTCAAAGATTTTATCGATTCCCGTCCGAATGGTTTTTTAAGTAAAGGGATCGATGAACTACCTATGAGATGGCAAAAGTGCATAGATAGCAATGGTACATACTTTGATTAAATAAATATATTATAATAAAAAAAATCGGCTTTATGTTCCTCCCATACTAAACGTCAATTTCATATGTAAGGACCTAATATCACTTGTCGCGGAAATGTCGCCCGATGAGGTTACGACGGCTGCGTATCTATTTACACTTGCCGCCCGCTGAGGTTATGATGACAGCTGCGTATCTATTTATTTGAACGAGTTTATCGAAACGTAAGAGGAGAAAAAGGTGGTGAGTGCGAAATTATTTACTGCAAAGAGAAAGAAGGATGGATATTCTATGCGATCTTCGAATGTCTGACGGATCTTTTGTCAATTTCACTCGAATGACAACAACTGTTTTTGAAAATTTATTACAAATAATCGGGCCTTCCATAGCCAAGCAAGACAATATTAAGGAAAGCTGTTGGCCCTCACATCATTTTATTTTTATATTCACGGTTTGAAGTGTCCCACAAAATTGCACGGCTTTGGTAGAGCGCGATGAGTTGGAGAACAATTTCGTTTCCCCACATCAATGTCATGTTGATGGATACAGTGCATGCGCATTCACTTGTAAACATACCACGTTGTACTGACACTCAGCGTGATGTCGCCATGAGCTCGCTCGGATACCGTGCGCATGGGAACGTTGCCGCGGCACGTAGAAATTCCCCGCTTTGTTGTGCGCGACGTTGCAACGTCACGTAGACTCTATGCCGCGCGTGATGTTGAGGGGTAATTTGTCCCCAAGTGAATACATGGCTTAAAGGACACCCTAATATATATATGGATGTAACAGAATTCGTCCACCATACTTTACAGGTGGATTCCAGACTTGATTATGAGTCGAAAATGTTCAAGCAACCATGACCTAAAATATCAATAGTTATGGAGATATGCGACATCTAAGTTTGCATTTTTTCCAAATATCTGACATATATTTTCACAATACGTTGAAGTATCATAATTCGTGAAATCCATACATTTACAAATTAAACACCCTTTAAAAAAGTATTATCAAGAAGTTGAATAACGCTTCAACGAGCTAGATAAAAGATCAACGATCTCGAGATCTACTTTACACGGTCTGCGACAATGTGCGATTGC
This sequence comes from Agrypnia vestita, assembly GCA_016648135.1. Classification (NCBI taxonomy): domain Eukaryota; kingdom Metazoa; phylum Arthropoda; class Insecta; order Trichoptera; family Phryganeidae; genus Agrypnia; species Agrypnia vestita. The sequence continues at coordinate 106,223 of JADDOH010000546.1, forward strand.
GTAATAAAATCCGAGTCATTTGCACTTTGTGAAATCGTTCGCCCCGGGTGAATCCGACGGCCCGTGAATTAAAAAGTTGTTTCAATCAGCTGTTCAAAGTTCCCACGTTGGCAGAATACCCGTTGTTTTTCATGTTTAAATGTGTTTAGTACAAATGTGCGGGCGATTCCGTTGGAAAAAATGCGCATAGAGAAGATGAGTTTTATCTCTGCCCGAAAATTAACATGCACTTAATCCAGAATATTTTGAGTTTGTTCAAATCTTTCAGAACAGTGCTGGATTTATGTCACAGAGACATTATTAATCAATTAATGTATATTATAGATATCTCACAGAGACGAAACTGTATTAATTATGGGAAAGTAGGTACAGAAGTCATTTGGTGGAAATGGCGAATGTTACAATTGTGTAAAGTGATCACTTAAGCCAACCATAAAAAGATACGTCATAAGTCCTATGTACACCCAAATGACTTCTATACCTACTTTCCCATAATTAATACAGTTTCGTCTCTGTGAGATATCTATAATATACATTAATTGATTAATAATGTCTCTGTGACATAAATCCAGCACTGTTCTGAAAGGTTTGAACAAACTCAAAATATTTTGAATTGTAAATACTGGTAAAAAAGGAATTTAACAAAAATTGGAAATAATATTTCCTGGCATATCCTAGTGTAATGCAAGTATTCGGAGGAATTTCATTACACACAATAAAGTATATTGCTCTCAAAATTCCGTAAAAAAATCAATGTAGATTTTCTCATTAGCGACATCTGTGGGGATTTAGGGGAATGAAAATGGCTTTGTACAGGCCGCATGGAAAGGCGCTTACAACTCATATATGAAAGCTTTCCACGCAATTTGAACATATATACAACTTCCAAAAAATGAATAAGCATGGTATATTCTATCATGGGTGGAAATGGCGAATGTTACAATTGTGTAAAGTGATCACTTAAGCCAACCATAAAAAGATAGGTCTTAAGTCCTATGTACACCCAAATGACTTCTATACCTACTTTCCCATAATTAATGCAGTTTCGTCTCTGTGAGATATCTATAATATACATTAATGCACTTAATCGATAGAAAATGATTGGAGTGTGTTGTACATTTTAACCAACATACTTCTCAGTGTGTTGGTAAAAAATCACATTTGAAATGAATTTTTGTTTATGTTATTTTAATAAAAATTGAATTTTTACTAAAATAACATTGATAATATGTTACTGCATTCGGTGTATGGCGTTAGGCGATGCAGAGGTCTACCTGAATTGAGATTTAAGGCTGGACATTCATTTTAAAAGTGTCGGATTCGAAGGATTGCTTGTTTGATCGTTTTTTTCAAGACGGGTCTAAAAATTCATCTAAATCCAAAATCGGATAAACATCGTAGATTCGTCATATTTGACGTATCTACTAGAGAGAAACTTTATGATAGAAAGAGACGACGATAAAAATTTTGTCAACGTTCGATGTCGAAGCGCCAACACTAAAATATACATAAACACGCGAGAACTAATTTTCGACTGCAAATCATCGCTGTATATATAATAAATCCTATGTGACATTTTGAGATGAACGAATAAAACTCTAGATTTATAAAAAATATTTTAAATAATTACTAGGCAGACTTTAGAGATGAACGGCAATGTTTTTTTTAGCATATTTCCATTATTTATATGAAAAATTGACAAATTGATTCGTTCATCTCAGAATGTACTAAACGGCACATAGGATTTATTATATATACAGCGACGATATGTCAATATGCTTACATTATTTTGACCTTCGACAAATATTCGTATATTAATCTAATTCTTATTATGTTTTGTCTATAATTAAAAAAATATATTTATTAATATTTTTGAAATCCTTTTTAAATCATTTCATTCAACGCATTTCTGGTAATATGACCAAAAAGTGACTCACGCGCATGCGTGGCAAGTAAAAGTATTTGTTTTGACTTCCGACTAAGGTACAGATACACATGCTTATTAGTGGCATGCTAATGAGCATGCCCTAATAAGCATGCCCTAACAACTGTACATACTTGCTCATTATTAGCATGCTTATTAGTGGCATGCTAATAAATAAGCATGCTCAAAGCTAACAATCAAACACACATGCTTATTAGTGGCATGCTCTTGTCATGGAATAGAGACGCTCCTGTTCAAAATGGAAACTTTGCAAACTGAAATAGAAAATTCAAGTGAACCAATAAATCAAAACAGTTCCCGAGTTTCCAACTGCACATTTTTGATTTTAGTTATTATAATTTTTATTGTAAGATTTGAATCATTCAAACCTTTTAATAAAGTTTCATAAATATTATTTCTCGCTATATTATTTTTACACAACGGTGACCGAGTATTCCACAGACATTCGCGATTCCTATAATAAGTCACGAAAAGTAATGTTTTATCATCTCCCCAACGCTCCATATTTGTTTCATCTGTCGCGGACTGAGAATATCGCATTGATAATACTAGCCGCGAAGCCCGCGAATGACATAAGCATGCTCATAATAAGCAAGCCTGTTCACACATGCTCAAAAGATACCCCTTCTCACGGTGAATGACAGTGGCATGCTCATTACTAGCAGTGTGCGTACACACATGCCACTAATGAGCAAGGCCTAAAGAAGGTCGATACTGCGCATGCTCACATGCCACTAATGAGCAAGGCCTAAAGAAGGTCGATACTGCGCATGCTCACGTGCCACTAATAAGCGTGTGTACCAGTAGTTTTATGCGCGAGATCCGTGGCCGCCAAATCGGATGATGACGAAAAAAGTTACGCTCACATGAGGTTAGAAATAAAGACATTACATAAAGACGTTTTATAGTGACTTTTCTTCAGAAAGGATACGCGGCCGATTCTCGGTGCCGCGAAGACGATAGCGCTGTGCCAGGCGACAGGAAATGAGGGTGGGGCGGACTACAGATGCCGGCAAACATGTTGAACATTTTTCGGCGAAGTGGGGGAGAGTTTGCGCATGTACCATTCCACCAACGAGACCCAAAATTTGTCTTCTGCGCATACCCCCACCACGCCGAAAAATGTCCAAGAAGTTTGCCGGCAACTGTACCGTTTCGACAATTGTTTGTGGAAATTGCATATCCAAAAATCTGAATAGGGTATAAATCACGTAACATTTTTCGTTCATTAAAAACGTAGATATTCTTGTTTGCATAACGATTCAGCTCTATATAAGCTATACCTAAGCTTCGCAGAAATCAAATCAGAGGAACATTATAAAACATATTAATTTCATCATTTAAATTATTTTATTTCAATAATTTAAGGGGTTACAGCAACTTCAGGCATCAAAAAATAAATAAAAATATTTTTTGACGTAACTATTGAACATATAAAAGTCGCCTATTATCATTGTTTACGGTATAGGTACAATGATTAATATTCTTCATTAACAAATTATTTTTAAAATTTCAAAATGGCGGAGTTATGTGCTGTCCTGCAAAGATCCTTCTCCATGACGCGCATAGCTGGTGGAGATAATCATGTTGCCAGAGTTTGAGTGAAATGAAAAAGTGAATCATTTTCATGTTAAATGATGTGTCTATGATGTAGCGCATCGAAAAAAATACATTTTTAAGTGCAAATGAGATCAGTTTGAAAATAATCCTAAAAAATTAAGTTAAAAATTCATAATAAGTAACAAGGCATTCCATAAAAAAAATGTACGCCACGTCGTAGATAATGTTAATAGTAAGATGTGTGCAAAATTTGAACAAAATCGACCTGAGATAGATATCTGAAAAAGGGAGTTTTGAGAAAAACGCAAAAGAATAATGTATACAATTCGTTAAAAATTCACATATACTACTAAATTGCTATAACTCAAATTCTATGAGTGTTTACTCAAATTCTTAGAATTTCAAGATAAGAGAAAACAAAAACAAAAATTTTTTTGATAAGGTTCAGATTGTGTAACCCCTTAAATATGACGAGGAAAACATCAATTTTATTTATTTTATTTTATTGAATAACAATACAGTAACGTTCCTAAGAAATGCAGCGAATGTTGAACCCAACCCGCAAACGATGCACAGTTCTGATGCCCCTAGTAACAAAGTGAGTCCTCACCAAAGTTACAATGCGTGCATTTTCAATAAAAAGTAGCAAAAGATTTTGTCTACATATACATTATATTATAACAAGTATACCTATGTATGTACATACTCAACGCGTAAATTCGGCAGAAATATACAAGAAGTGTATTACAATTTTCAACTAAATCTTTCAAAAACATTATATGAGTTAGGGTTGCTGGTCAAAAAATAGCTCGCAATCCATATATTTTTATTTTATTGAGTATTCATTAATCCAAAATTGATGCTTGCATGGTAACCTTGCCTGATAGTTGTATGAAGAGAGAGAGAGTGAATATTTTATTTAATGATATGATGTTTAATTCTGGTCTAGCGCTATCGAGACCTTAATTCTCCCGATCGTGGATGGTGGTTGTGACTAACCATCGTAACCAATTCACCCAACTCCTCTATTATCAGTTCACCTACACGAGTTACAATAAAGTCACGCACAACAGTTGTATCTTCTTTAAGGTATTTCTTTTTTAAATAAATTAAGGACCACAAATTTCCAACATCGTGAATACAGATGCCGCACATAGCCAAGTATTACAGCTATGAACGTGGAAACTTATGTAATTTCAAGTACTGGTGACGTTCTGGTGGTAAAAATAAACTCTTGGTGACTCACCTGGTGTTGATGGCGATACAGAGTCAACTTTGGTCCTTGAAGGATGACCCAGGCTTGCTTCCAGGATCTGTCACTGGCTCGCTGTGGAAAATATTTAAGGTTAGATTTGCTTTTATTACAAATGTATTACCTCAAAATAAAGGAAAGTTTTTATTAATAATTATACTTTTGACACTTTCTTAAACATTTCAACAGTCCGTACATAAACTGTCAAATCTGAAATAAATCAATTTGCGTTTTACTATCTAAACCAGCGTTTCCCAACCTCTTCTGACCCACGTACCACTTGGTAGTACATCATGCATAATTGTACCATTTCGTAAAAATGATTGTATTTCAAGAAGTTTGTAATTCTATTTGCATTATAAATTTTATAGGGTGACTATATTTCCCAGAACCCAATTTATTTAAGTATAAAAAAAAAATCCAAAGGTTGTATTTTTTCCGATAAAAATGAGCTTTATATATCACAATGTTTTGTTTTTAAATAAAAGGTGCCGAAGCTCATTTCTTCTCAAAATTCAAAACCAGGACATTTAAAGAAGTATTTTTCTAACTTATTTTTATTAAGAATTTTTTTAAATAGAATTAAATTAAATTATTTGTATTAAAAAAATGAAATGCGCCGCAAGGATTTTTTTTTCAAAAATTACCAATATTAATAGAAAATAAATGTATATATAATTAATTAAACACGCTAAATGTAAAAATTCTTCTGATGAAAACGAGACCACTTACACTTTCATTTTTACAATTTTTTTTTTAAATATAATAATATTAATGAAATTGTATTTAAAAATATTTTTATTACCGAAATTTTCTTTTTATTATCAAAAATAATAGTTATGAAAATGTTGCTTAAGATTATTATAATACATTGTTATCAAGTTATAAGTTTAATTTTTAAACAAATTTTACGAAAATATAAGCACAATAATATAAGCAAAATAAATTTAATGAGATCCTTGTGCTTGTTTCGAAGAATATGTTTTGAAATTTGGTTCAAAAGATGTGAAAAATACAATAGTTTAAGGCCCGGTTGCGCCAGCAGAAGTAAAGGTAAAAAAAGTTACTCGAGTGACTTTAAAGTTGCTCAAGTTACTTTTTTTACTAAAAACGGGTTGCGCCAGCGATGGTAAAAATTATTTTACTCGCCGAAGTACATACATGAGTAACTTTATTTTACTCTCCAAGACAGGTGGGTAAAAGTAAAAATGTTGGCAAAAAAAATGGCCGTCCTTTCACAGCTGATTTGAAAATGTGACAATTGTCCATATAGGTACTTGTCATTTGAATTTTGTCGCTGTCATTTTCGTATTGAAATTTGTAAACATTAAAATGAATCTTTTTATTTCGCGTTATTTTAGCGATGGTTTGACGTTTGTTTGGTTTGTTTCATAGAATAAAGTGGTTTGTTTGAACTGGTTTTGAACCGCAAAAGTACGTGTTGCCAGTGGTGAAAAACTGAAATAAATCAAATTCCATAGACAAATGCGGTATTTGAGGTTTATTCCGCTTGGCACCCTATTAGCCTTATGATTGGTTCAGATTGGTTTGACAGCGGTAAAAAAAGGCGTTTGTGCAACCCGAAATCGAGTTTACTCTGATCTGAGGGTAAAAAAAGTTACTCGGGTCAATGTTACTCGAACCAAATTTACTTCTGCTGGCGCAACCGAGCCTAAATGATATTTTTATGACTGGCTTTTTTTTTACTTTTTATGTCCGCCATTACTGATTATTTTTCTTGTACCACCAGTGGTACGCATACCACAGGTTGGGGACCGCTATCTTAAACTATCAAATTTACTCTATACTTTTGAATAATGTTTAAAAAAATTAAATTTTCCATTATATCTGCTTTATTTTAAATGAAAATTCAATTTTGTTTTTAACATTGTTCGCAAATATAGAGTAAATTGGATCATTTAAGATAGTACAACGAAACTCGATTTTTTTCAGATTCGACAGTATATGTAAAAACCGTCAATTTATATTGTTAGAAACCTCCATTTTGACACTTAGTTTTAGCAATATTAGTCTGAAAAATTTAGCTAATAATTGCTGTAGTCTCACCTTTCCATTAGCAAGAACCATTTTGATCTGCACACTGCCTTGCATGCTAATGTCTGCCGTCTCCAGATCTTCGGGGATAGCGGGTCCAGCTTCATGGAACTCTTCACGGTCCTTCTTCTCACCACTGTGTCAAGTAACATTTCATTTAAAAAATTAAGAATTAAATTGGAATTCAATAGTATGTATAACCAATCCTTTCTTTTTCAGTCGGTTATCTTGTGAAAATATAGTATGTACATACAAATGATGCAACAAAACTGATGCAAGAATTAGTTAAAATCAAAAATATTTACAATGTTAGTGATCATGTCTTACATAAAAATATATCATCACAATTTAATTTATAATAACCAAATGTACACTAACTTCGAAGAAGCAGCAGTTTAAACAGCGTGTGTATGAATTTAAAAATATGATCCTGTTATGACAATTCTTACAATAATGGAAAAAATTCAATTAACATAATTTTTTTTTAAATATCTGATATAGTTCAAGTTTTCTCTGCATTTTTCATTAGCTCTCTTATTTGTTATGAAATTATATCACTTCGTCATGTTACTACTGTGGACAATTATCCTTCAGAAATCATAGAGCAAATACATGTCATCAGGACTATTTCTGCACACATATTTTTACTAAGTATTCGTAGACAGGGGCAAGTGTATCCTCACTAGTATGTTAAAAATTATGAATAAATTTTTATTGACTTCAAAACATCAATTTATATAACAGCAAAGAACATAAGCTATTATATTCAAAGATTTATTATCCAATTATTATAGTTAAATAATTAAAGATACACGTGTGTACAATTGAACGGCCAAATTTTTTGAGCACTTATCATTGTGTATATAAAAATCTCTTAAATTTTAATAGAAGCTTTTTCATCTGTTAGAATAATCACAAACATGAACAGAAATCTCTGAATTCTACAAGAATTCAAAACAGAAATCTACCAAAATTGTCATGAATAGGAAGGCAATAAACTTATTGACAAATTAACAGACATTTCAAACTAATTCCATTTATTGTAAATCACATATACAAGTAACCATTCAATTTTAACGTTTAACTTAATTCAGTTATTTTCCCAAATAATTTGGAACATAATCGATGTAAAACCGACGCAGGTAATCGGAAAAAATAAAAGGATTCATATAGAAAAGTGTAGTTAGGAATTTCGTATAATCCAGTGCTACTGAGGCATTTGAAATACGAAAATCCACACAGATCATTAATAAATAAATATTACACTCTGACAATGTTATTCGAAATAACCTGAATTAAGAGGTCTTTTTTACTACTTTATTAGAAATCGATGATCTTAGCAGATTTAAATAATGGTCATAAGACTAAAATAATGAATAATAGAATGTACCTATATTTTGAGTTGCTTAGACCATATCTGAACAATACTTATTACAGGGTGATAATTGAACCACAAGTGTAATATGTTGATAATATCAGACAGTTGTAGCTTTATAGATAAAGGTAATATGACAGGAAGCAGTTCATGCAAGTTTCTCTGTACAAAGAACAAATCCCATCTGCAATGACACAACAGAAATGCTCGGCCATTCAAAGCAGGCTCCATTAATGAATAAAGCTAAAAGTATACATACAATATTACCTAAAGCATAAAAATAATGACATTTTATGTTCAGAATGAGAATCTACATGAGTTATTTGACTTGTATAAACTGCTTCTCAAAAGATATTTAATTGGAATTTATGAATTTTGAATGCAGCAATTTCTGAGCTGGAATTTCAATAATAAGGGGGATTGAACTGTAAATGTAATATAAAAATACAAATTATAACCAATTACAAACATGTAAAGCAAATAGTTAACATACTGTCAATTAATATTGCCTTTTCCTTACTATTGAAATCTTTTAAAAACCAATTAAATATTCTTTCTGTGAGGTAGACGTTTATCAAAGAATATTTTATTAAAAAAAACACTTCAGTACAATACACAGATTAAGTTCAAATACAAACATTCAAACCGATGAGGATGAAACATTAGATGTACAAAATAATGATCTTATTGAACAGTACGATGATATTACGTCAGGTACTCCGCACGTTGTTAAGTGAGGGAGATTTTCTGAAACACTTTTCCAACAATCAATAATTGCAAAACAAACAAAAACCAGCGGCATTTCTATACAGCGGTGAAATGACTGCGACAACAGAGCTCGTGCCAACGTGCTCACACCGCTCTTCTCCATTCACTGATTTACCGTGCTTGTGTGGTCAGGTCTTCAAAGAGTCTCCTCAGAGGCTGAATATCATCAGGAAAGCGTGGCGGTCGCCATCTTCTGTGCGCACTGTCCTCCGCAATATTTACATTTGTTGTTAATAATATATAAACTCGATGAATTAAATTAAATCAGATTACACAGATGCAATTATGACAATAAATATATAATTAAAATATATAAAAACAATGATAAACACAGACAAATATGATCAATTTTGATATGAAAATGTTTATGAAACTACGAAAAAAGAAAAAATGTTTAAGAAAAAATATGAAAATCAGATTAAAAGTAAAAACAGAAGCTGAAGTCTTAACATCCCAAGCTTGGCTTGAAAATTAACTGAATTATTTAAATCAAACAAAATATTTCATAAATTTATCCAGAGACCCTGTATGAACAGCGATATACATTTTGACAATGTCAAAATAAAAAAATAATTAAATAAAATGAAATTTCCAGTTATATTTAACAATTCAATTATGTTTTTAATTTTGTTTCATAATTCTTAACAGTCTCCGGAACCATTTGCAAAAAGTACCAGAAAAACTAACATTTCATAACAATAAAAAACTGTGTGAGATAAACTCTACATTAAAAAAAACTTCAGGCACTGGCCAAGAGATTTCATTTGTGTGTGAAAGGAAAGGATATTTTATGATTTTTTTTATTAATTTTACCTTTTCTCTAGGGCCAATATTAACAGTGTTGCAAATTATTTAAATATTTAGCAGTCACCATTTTAAAACAAGATGACGGATACAACTTACAAATTACCTAATGTGTTTAAATTAAACTAAACAGGTTAAATGACTCCTCATTGGAATTACAAACCATCTCAGATTTTGATGTTCACTGTCGCTCAGCTCATGATCGCTATCCATGTGTAAACGGTCTCCCCATGTGGCTTTGAGGTATGACACTCTTCTCATGGCTCTCTCCTCTTCTGCTGTAATAACAATAACAATTCTTAAATTGCATTGAGTTTGCATGTGTTTATTGGTTATTTAAGTCAGCTTTAAATTTACTAGCGAAATGTAATAATGTACAATTAAAATAATCTCTGCGCAATATAATAATTTTAATAGTTTATCTTTAACAGACACGAAAGGAGTCTAGAGAATGGTTTTAAATTTTTTTTTAAATAATGATGAAAAGACGTTCATAATAATTCATAAAGACTATCATGAAGCATTTAATAAGTTAAAATGTAATAATATTAATGAAATATTAAAAAGTAACATTAATAAAAGATAAATAATTTGATGATAATAACAATGAAAAATGATTGTTATGAACAGAAGGGGACATTTATAGGAAAAAGAAGGTTAAAATCATTGAGACAGGTAAATATAATTTAATATTCAGCTTTCAAATTACAAAATTATAATTTTTAGAAAAATAAATGAACTTGTTTTCTATTTCAAAAAAATACCTTCAAAACAAAAAGATTCCCTAATTTTAATATTTAAAAGTAAAAGGATTCCTCGCTCCGAGGTAATATGTTTACTTTCAAATTTCCCTAAGCTTAACACAAAGAAAAAAAGTCTTTGAGTGATAGCGATAGCGATATCGAACAGTGATAGCAAACCTTTTTGAGAAGTGGGTCAAATTTTGTACATAATTTTTTTTAATACTAACTCGTGGGTCACTAAGTCAGTGGCAGCACTTGGAAATAGGGAGGGGAGGATGGTTAAAAACTACTATTTTTTGATTCTCACTTTGAGTCATACATACACTTCTCGACAAAAAAATGATACAAGATGTTTTACATACCATGTATGTCATGCACAGGTGCAGTGTTATAATAAAAAATCAACTAGCTAATGTCCACTTGGAAATATTTTTTTATAAATTCGATATATATTCTTTATTTCTTTAATATTTTTGATTGTCTGTTCTCTCTTTTATAAAAAAATAAGCTTATAAAAATCAACATGTGGGTCATTTAAAAAGCCTGCGTGGGTCAGTGTCTGACCCGCGGGTCATAGGTTCGCCATCACTGATATATAGTATGTGCTGTTAACGTTGGTCTACAATTTATTGTACAAAGTACATATTCAAAATAGGGCATTTAGAAATCAAACACATTGCCTACACCTTTCACAATGTTAAAGATATTATTCAAAAAGTTACCTCCCAAGTGGGATGAATTTTTCTGTCGTCTCACAACTGCCACATCGTCCATTGAAAATCCTGATTGATAAAGAAAATAACAATAAGCAAAATTATAAATTCAAAATGCATTTTGTGAAAGGGTACTACAGATTTAAAAATTAAAAATGGAAAGATGAATCCTTGTGATATATGTATTGTAGAATTATTTATAATAGAGCAATTCATAATTTCTCTGATGACAAATAAGATTATTTGAGAAAATTTAAGGTTATATAAGGAACGTGTGATTAAAAATAAACCATTATAAATTGTAATACTAACAAAATTGTTGTTTATTACCCAGTAACGGTTATATTTTGACTACGTTACATTTTAAGTAATAGTTGAAGTTAACAGCGAGAATGACAACATATCAAAATAAAATATTTGTTAGAATAATAAAACAAATAATGGAAATAATATTAATGGGAGAACAGGTATGCAATTGTGATAATAGAAGACTGCTAATGTATTGTTGTTTACATTATTACACCACGCTCTTTTAATTTATTTTTCTACATCCAATTTACTTTTGGTTTATGTACAATTAAAAAAAAAAATTATCAGTTTACCCAAGAATAAAATATTTTTTAAATGAAGTCACTAAATTTAAAATCCGCAGTGTTAATACAAACAACAATATTTTAAAATATTTAAACATTCAAAAGCAAATATGTATGGCAAATTCACAAATGATGGCATTTGGATAACTGCTACACATTTAGTGACTCTCATACATACTAGGAATGTGCTGCGACCCAATGTCAGCAAGTTTTGTAAGTCAGAAGGATACACGAGTTTTGTAGTCATTATTACTGATACAAATTATCCAGAAGCTGTTCATTGTGAATTTACCTGTATATCCGTAGGTGTGTAAAAGCATAATATGCAATGAATAAGCCAAGTGAACCTAGGAAGGGGAATGGTTTTACCTCGGCAATTTTCAAGTGCATACATACATATATATATATATATATTCATTCTGTAGTCTGTATATAATTTGTTTTATTATACATTATTATGGCAATGAGTGTTTATACCATCAAGATCGTCTAAACCACCAAAACATTAGTTTTTAAAAATATACTTTTAAAATTAAATTAATATTAAGAGGTAGTTACAAAATAGTTACGCATAGAGGAGGGCTATTTGTGTTGTTGCCTGAAAACAGGTACAACTAAATCAATAATTATTCTGGGCACAACACCATTATCTAAAAATAATTTTATATTAAGAAACTTAGTCTTTTTGTGAGAATTATTGGAACAAGGACATTACTAATCAGTTGGCTGGTCGGCTGAGTGAATCTTACAGATTCAAAGATCGATAAATTCATTCCTGTACCATGCACAGGCCCTTCTTTTCAATAACACAGAACTTGCGAAAATTAAAAAATATACCTTCACAGACAATTCCACACATTAGAATTATAAATGAAAATAAAAATGATCACAATATATTTTTTGTAAATTTGAGATTTATTCAAATTAATGTGTGTCTCATTTGTAGGCATTTCCATTGAGTGTTTTTCTACCATGACAAGCAATCACACAAATGGTTTCAAATAATGTGTTAAGGTTAGTATTTTAAGTCATGCGTTCCCATGCCGAAGGAGTAGTAAGAGAGAGACAAGGTAAGTAAGAGACAGGGGCACACAACCAGAGATGGATGTTGCGAGTCTGACCTGATGGCGACGGGGCCAGCGAGGGGGGGGAAGAGGGCGTGGTGGGGGGGGAAGAAGGAAACCCAAACCCCCCCGGTGCCAAGCTTAACTGTGTCGGTCTCTCTGGCCTCTTTTCCCCTAATGCTATTGTATCACCTTCACGTTTTAAGCCTTTATCTGGTAAGACTGTCTGATTTTGTTCATGGCTCGATTCCACGGTATCCATTGCCATTTCCCCTTGGGTTGCGGTATTGGGGATAGTTTCATCATAATTTTTTTTATTATTCATATTGTTTACTATATGTTCATGATTGGTATTCATAAAACCATTAGGAACTTGTTTACTATCACAATTGGGTCGGTAGTGCGGAGCCGATCCCGCTTTACCAGGTTCAGGCTCACCTCCATTCTCTTTTCTGGAGTGAGACAGTTCTTCTATTTGCTCCTTACTGAGTGCAAACCTTCGTTTCACATAGCTGCCATCTTGAGAATGAAATATAATACAAAAAAACTTATGTTGCGAGAAAAACAAAAATTACAAAAAGAAAAGTAAATACATACAGAAATTGAAGCATTAAGAGAATGAGTTTTTTTTTTAAAATGGCGCTCTTTTTAAGCCAGTGGTCTCCATAATGCATTAGTAATTATTCTCTGTTTTTGCAGCATTACCAAATCCACAACTAGCATCTGGTAAATACTTGTAATTTGAAAGAAGGGTACACGTTTATAATAACCAAAGCAATAATTAGAGTGTAATGTCAATGCGGCAATACTGATTCTGAATAAGCCCACCAAGATCTCTATCATAATTGTAGGAATGCTAGTAAGGATCATATAGAGAGTACAAAAGTATGAGGAATCATGATCATAGTAGATAGGGCTTATTGAATTTCTGCAATAGCAGGACACATATGCAATGACAGTGAAAACATTGGAACGAAACTGAGTATATATATCATCGCTGTTGCATAAATTTATGTTCGCAGAAACTCAAACAAAACATATTACACAACAATCGAGATTTGAATTAGAGAACTTAATGGTTTAGCCAATAAGTAACATTTGTTAAAATACTGTTGATTTTTACATTTCCAGGACGTTGATAAAAATTTGATTTCTTTAATTTTCTTTCCAACTTCAAGTTTTCAAGGTGGTGTTTGAGATTTTGGAAAAATTTGCAGATCCCCAACATGGCATTGGATTATTGTAAAATATTGGTTGTGAAGAAAGAAGAATTATTGACAAAAATGATGATAATGCTAAAAAGAAAAATTTTATTTACAAAAAGTTTGTTGCAAAAAAAAACTTAAATCAAACTAAAGCTTGTAACCATTCATGGTATTTATCCCAAAGAGCAGTCTATTTTTTACAACTACAATTTTAATTTACTTAAAACAAAAATTATAAATGTAGAACATAAAATATAATGTAAAGATATAATAACATTATACGTACCTACACAAGAATTTTATTTAGACTAAAATGAGTACAAATAGATTTTTAATGTTTGGAAATGTTTTCTAAAAACGTTAAACAATAATTAGTGAAAAAAAAAAGAATTTGTGGATACACAATATTATACCCACAAAACACGAGATGTATTATATAAAACATCCATTTTTAACAAAATATGGATCCTATTTCACTAGAGTTATTTCATATATTTATAAAAACCATATATTAGCTAATTAATTAAAGCAAGCAAAAAATATTTGAAAAATTTGCATTGTGATCCTATACATATATGTATTCATGAAACAGTGCAGAAGTGATGGTTGCAGTGGTGCATAGAAATACATTCACAATAAAAATTGTGAGAATAATGGATGTGTGTTGAATATAAATATGATAACCAAAGCCTGTGCACGCTTGTGGCAGAAAAAAAGTGAGACTGCACAAATAAAAAGCAACGGTACCTGAGGCGTGCGCTCTCCGGGTCGGCAGCCCTTCACTTCCCGTGGAGTTGGATCTCAACCTGACGTGAACCTTGTCTATATCTGAAACAGCGATACAACACGTAATGAAACATAATTCAGGTCATATAATGGTTTGATAAATATGTAAAAATAATAATTTAAAGTTAAAAAATATTCGGAAAAATTACAACAGCATCGCACTCAAGTGTTCCTAAGATAAATACAAAAAAACCTGTCACTACTCAAGAAAAATTCTCTGGAATCTATGAATCTTTCAACTTGTCGGAAATATGTTTTTAAAAACAATTTGCCACCTCAGTTTTCCTTCTACGTATGTATATACAATATGTGTATAAATAATTATTTAACATTAAAATATGAATATTGCTGTAAGTATTTGCTGCCAAATAATGAACATCAACTCTCACTTCAGTATGACGTCCATTTTATAGTGCGACACATGCTTGGCAGTTGATTGGTTGAAGTGATATTGCCATATATATTTTCTTTTAATAGTGATTTGTAAACATGCATTTGGAAGGGTTAGAGCTATATTTCCTATAAAATCTCAAATTCAGTACATTCTAAATTAGTAATCTCCAGTGATTGCATTCAAAATATAGTAGTTTGAGATCTCACCTTGGGTCAATTCTAAATTTTTTTATATTTCCAAAAGTTACATGATTTACTATGAAAAAAGCGAGTTTACTATAAAAATTTACAATGGTATTAAAAATAATAAAAAAATGTTACTTAACATATCCTATGCACAAAGATAATGCAGAAAAAAGATCTTTTAGCTTTAAAAAACTAAGATATTTTATTATGTTTTTTTTAAACTTCTCTCTATTTCTTTAAATCATCTCCTACATTTAAGCATTTATAAAATCTAATCACAAACTTTTGTACTTTGATAGAATTTTGAACCATGTAGGTGTCGTAAATCGGTCCTTTGCGATAATTATCAAGCGCAAAAAGATGTTCAAATACGATAAGAATTTGGAATTTTTATTATACCCCTATCCTATATAATTTTCCTTACTGTCGGAGCCTGTCCAAGCCACAAACTGTTTCGGTGTACGCACTAGTAATTCTTCTATTAATATAAACAAAACACAGTACAGTACAGTAAAACCCCGTTCATTCAAACGCCGATAATTCAATATTTGCCATAATTCGAAATTTTTAAAATACACAAGTCCCAAAATGTTAATTTTTTAAAATAGATTAATCCCGATAATAACGGCGGTAAATCGTCTTTTGAAATAATTTTTACACCCTTGCGCCATAAAGCCTTGCAGAAATTCAAAAAATATTTTTTGGGAGGTTTTTGTCATTGTATTTGATTTGTATTAAAGAAAATGAATTATTAATATTTCATATAAGTTACTATATAGTGATAATCCAAAGTTTTACTTTTTAAAAGAAGTTATAAATATTGAAAAAAAAATGCAGACTTTGAGGTTGCTTATCTCCATAACTGGCGACATTTCACCCAAAATGTTAAGAATATTTTCTATTCAAAATTGAATGAAGAAGACTCCCTGAAGTTTTTGCTACTAGCCACGAGATACCCTGTATGTATGTATATAATTATTTACCCGGATTAAAGCCTTCAGGAGGAGGACACGTAAGATGTTTGCTGCCTGTGATCATCAGACGATTGCCTGACAGTTTTATGTCACTTACATCAGATTCTGAAAAAAAAATTAATTCATTATAAAAAACAGTCATCTCTTAGCAGATTGATCCCACAGTGGCAATACTCCACTCAATCAATAGTTGATCACGGCAGAAACACAAGATGTGCTACAAATCAAATATTAACAATACCAAGAATAACAAACAAATATGGTCTGAGGACACTTGAATATCGAGTTCCAATGTTCTTGAACAAAATACAAAGTACCTTTCCCTCAGGCCTAAAAACTCCAAAATCAGTGTCAGAACTTAAAAAGTGGTTATTAGAAAACGACATAAGTTATATATGAACTATATTAATATTGAAATGTTGTGAAGTGTTTTATTATGATAATGACAATGAATAATTAGTGATGTTTGTATTTATATACATTTCTCTTTCTCTTTCCTTAATTTTTGCTATATACATATTTTTAATTTGCTATTTTCTTTATTTATTGCTCTTTTCTTAATTTGCTTAAAATTTTTAACTTGTACTGAAAATTTCTTTTATGTTGTTTTTTGTACTTAATTGTTTTCGTTTTTAATCTCTTATGTTTATAAAGTGAATAATATTTTGTAATAGTGTAACTTTCAATTGTAAAAATGAACCTACAGACAAATACCTTTTTAGACGTTTTGTGGAACGGGATATTATAAAATGTAAAGAAAATAAATAGAAAAAAAAATCTGAGATAGCCACCCTTAATATGAAATTTGATATATTTTGTAATTTTTATGTGAAAATTAAATGTCAATATTGTTATATTTTCATGGTACAGCAATAATATTCACGCCACATTTAGTGTCATTCATAGATGTTACAAAGTGCCATTGCAGTACGAGCCTGCTAAACTAATAACTCATAAATAAATTATGGTAATTACACACCTTCTAACGAGTGTTGAGCTTCTAAGCTTTTGGCATCACGTTTTCCACCCCGAGACTCAAATTCTTTTCTTCTCAGAGCAACAGTGGGTTCCGGTTTCTTGGTGCTCAATCGAGCCAGCTCACTTTTATAGAGAGCCGTCCGGTCCTCGGAGGGTTGAGACTCAAATTGTTTGGTTCTGTTGGAGACTATTTGTACTTCGGATGGTATGGGGTACCTGGGATTTGAAAAAATAAATCATAAAACTGAAAAAGTGCATATTATTTCAACAATAAATTTGAAAATAAAATTTCAAACTAATTTTTCTTTTCCTTTTGTACAGTTGTGATCCACACAAATCACTCTGAAGGGTGGATTGCCTATATCGTCATAATCGTAGAACAACAACGCATGTGATTTTTCTCAAGTTTGCAGGAGAGCAGTTTGAAGTTTTATTTACATAAATACACTTTATGTCATGTCGATAACTACAAAAGATTTTCCTTTGAAACTTGGTTAGTTATTTAAAGTGGATACCTTTAAAACCTCAAATATATCAAATATAGTCATCGCAGTACAATGATGTTTTTACACAAGCTGCATTGTTCTACAATCGCAAATCAGAACCGTCGTTATACCGACTTCGTATAACGACGGTTAAAGTAATGAGAAAAAATACACTTTTTATATACCATTAGATGGCTTCTTTTTTTCACTTTTTAGATCCAAAAAAGTCAATATGGAATTTTTTGCACATCCGTCACTGTTCTACGAACATGACGATATAAAAGAAAAATAAAATATCCCAAGCTCGTTGTCGTAGCTAAAGGTTCAGGTGATGCAGCAATCAAATGAAACACTAATTCCAACAAACCTCTTATCCTGCAGCATAGTTTCAAGCGATGTGGGAGAAGCAGGCGACCCATTAGTTAGAGTGCCATTACTGTCATTAGAAGTTGAATTTTCATGTATCTTACTTAGAGTACTTATAAAAGCTTTTTCTTGCTTTTGTTTGCAAGAGTTGGATGCACTCGAGTCATGTTTAGAAGCACCACTATATATATCACTAGAATCGTTAGCACTCGCATGGTTCGTATTTACATTATCAACTGAATTATTGTTGAGCGTTTTTAACACACTTTCTTGAACATTTTCTTTACTATTTAAAGGCAACTGATCACTGGAAACTGTAGGTGGCCAAATGGGTTTGTGAAGTTTCTGGGGTCGGGCGTAAAATTCTTTCTGCTGGATAAGACTATGTTCATCCGGAATGGCCCAGCCGGTGGGTTGACTCGGCCGCCTTAGGAATTCTTCTTTCTGTTCCAGACTCTTCCGCATCCTGGATAAGAATATCGAATCATCCGTATCATGACCAGTGAGAGTAGAAATTGATTCGTAAGAGCTCAAGCTATCTTTACTTTCAGCAGCTGATGAAGTTAAAGAGGCATTTGATTCTCGCCTATCGTCAAAATTAAATCTACTTGTATATTGAACAGGAATATTTTCCAAATTGCCACTGTACTGAAGTAACATTTTATTATTCACAGGGTGAGCTTGGTTTGCTTGTTGGAGGTGGGAAGGAAGACCGCTTTTCAAGAATGGAATTTGATTCTTGTAAGAGTTTTGCAGAGATTCACCACTAGTATATACTGAACCCGAGTCTCTAGACGAATTAAAGGGGCTGGAAGGTGGGGAGGTGCAGTAAGGGTAGGGCTCCGAGGGAAGCCGGGCACCCTCACTTGCCCGCCGAGAAGCGCGTAATTCCTGCTGTCGTGGTATTTGCGGGAGGGCTTCCATCGTTTTGGGTCCAGATCCACTTCTTAAGTTACTCGCTTCGATGGCTGCATTCTTTTTTTCAGCAACATCAGTTCTGCCATTATTGCCTGGTGCGCAAGTTCTTTGCTCCATTTCAGGACGAACATTATTACTTCCCACATTATGGCTTTGTTCTGCTTTTCTGGGGTCGACTGTTAGTCTTTGTTGCAACTCGACAGGAATCATCTGCTGATGTGTCTTAATGTTATTGGGATTAATAGGTCGATAGTGCAGCTGGGAGGAGGGAGTGTAGAGGGGATGTGAAGGGGCAGGGCCCCCCTCCCGTACTAGAGGCATGTCTCCTCCACTAGTCCGCCTTTCTCGTGTCCGGCTGTGCGGTCGTTGATTCGTTTCGGGATTATATGCCGCCTCACTGAAGTACTAAAAAATAAAAATAAAATAATAAGTTAAAATATTTATCGATTCTAAGTTGTGAATCAATATAATAAATTTAATATATTAATGCAGCCAACTTGTAATTTGTAAATAAATACAGGTTTTGAGGCTATTTTAGTTTTGTTACTGAAAAAAAAAATGCATCCCACATAAGTAAAGGAGAATCTTAAAAATCTTAAGAATCTAAAAAAGAACTGAAATGGGGAAATATTTTTTGACTGTTTATTTAATTCAGAAAGCATAAAAAAGACTTGAGATGTCTTACTCAAAATTATTTTTACCTATGCATTTGATCTAATCAACACATAAAAAAAATGTGGCCTTTAATAGTACGTAATTACGATTAAAACAATATATAAAGCCATGAGGTATCGGCCACAATTGCATTTCTTTGGTAAATCTCAAATATTCGTGAAGACTGATGCGTCACCCAAAACGTTGTGGCACATGTTACATTTGCCACATGTCATAGGTTCGCCATCACTGCTCTAGGGTGTAAATATATATGCGCCTGCCTCGAAAGTAGTTACGTACTGATCCGCCCCGTAAACCAACCACTGTAAGGATAGCTACAACATTAATATAAGAATCAAGAACTCCGAACTCTTCAAAAGGGAAATGAGAGAACCTCATCCCGTAATCAATACTCAATACAATGGGGAAAGTGCAAATAAATTGCAGGTTTTGAACTGCGGAGATATGGTTCGAGACGGGATGCCTGGGGAAAACCTTGGACCTGAACGTTCTGCAGTATCAAATAATTTTGATGCCTTTTTAAACATACGCAAATTTCCTAGGAATAAAAACAGTATTCATTTAATTTGATATTTTAATACATGCAAAAATATTTACCCTCTGCAAGACGTCAGCTTCCTTTGGCACAACGTGCAGCGTCAGTACGGCGGGAGCAGCCTGGATGAGTTGCACGACCCTCGCATAGGGCCAGCCGGCCACAGCCTGCCCGTCCACGGCCAGCAGCCGGTCTCCCGGCCGGAGTCCCGCACGCGCCCCAGCTCCTCCCGCACGAACAGATCTCACGAAGATTGTGTCCATCGGCTCACTGACTGCGCCGACCATCGCGTGGCGGCCATCACTGTACAGCTCCTGGAAATTAAAAAACTCTTTAACAAAGATGATATACACATAGCCTTATAAAATTCAAATTTGACTCTGTCATAGTTTCTTCTGATGTATTTTTAGTCACAGATAGATACTATGCTATCATCTATAAAAGATTTGGGGTTCATTCTATATACAAAATCAAAGGAAAAACCATTTGAAATCAATTATTAAGTCATATATATTGAGTCAAAAATTATACATATGGAATGCCCAACTATCTCTCCCATGTAGGTACCTACTTATTAAATAATAATCTATACCTATAAAACTCAATGTCTGTCTGTCTGTTCTCTATACAAATCCACACCGTTTGTCCGATTCGATTCAAATTTTTTCATACCCCTTCCCCTCCCTATGACATATTTTCGATGCAAATCTGTACCGCTAGATCGATCGGACTCAAAATTTGGAAACTTACTCTTTAGGACTCGGCGAGTAACATAGGCGATATTTTACCCCTTCCCTTCCCCCTGACATATTTTCGACGCAAATCTGTACCGTTCGATCGATCGGAATCAAAATTTGGAAACTAATTCTTTAGGACTTGGCGGGTAATATATGCAACATTTCCCCCCTATTCCTTTAACCCTTCCCCTCTGCTGATATATTTTCAATGCAAATCTGTACCGTTTGACCAATTGGACTCAAAATTTGGAAACTTATTCTTTAGGACTCGGCGGGTGACATAAGCTACATTTTCCCTCTCCTCCTTTACCCCTTCTCCTTTCTCCTCCCTTGATATATTTTCGATGCAAATCAATAATGTTCGAATCAAACCTTTGTTTCCCCCCACAAATTTATTTTCAACTTAATCCTTAACCTGTGCAACGCCGGGTAAGAACAGGCTAGTAAAATATATATATTTTTTAAATATTCGATTGTGGAAGACAATAATTTGAAGATTTACTTTATAGTCCAGGAGCAGACCGCCGTGAACCCTATGCCATCGAGTACCAAGATGAACTTGTATGTGTGGTAGTAGTGCCTAAGAGGATAGTCATCCACAAATACAAGGTTGCCTGTTTCATCCTGGAGCGTTTTATGTAATTGATAAATAATGACACTTAT
Source organism: Agrypnia vestita (assembly GCA_016648135.1). Classification (NCBI taxonomy): domain Eukaryota; kingdom Metazoa; phylum Arthropoda; class Insecta; order Trichoptera; family Phryganeidae; genus Agrypnia; species Agrypnia vestita. The sequence goes on from JADDOH010000546.1 coordinate 127,996, forward strand.
TTTTGGATAAAAAATATGCCATTGAGTACCATGTTGAGACCTGGCACATTTGTAGCCCAGCATCGGGAAGGACAAGAAATTACAGGGTTGCCACCTCCTACCATGGCACTTTCTAGAATCGGCCAGATTTTAGAATGGTGAAAAGTAGATAAAAATAAGTCATCGAGTACCAAGATGAAATTAACACCATTTGATAGTTCTAATAACCAATTTCATTACAATATATGGTTTCCTGCCCTCAGCTTGGAGCAACTCTTAGTTGCCCAAGTTTTATATCGGATGTGGTACGCCCTGTTACTACTTTCAAGAAATCGTTGGCTAGAAAGGCCGCAGCAGATACGGAACAGCGTCTCTATGGAACTCCTCACTTTATATATTTACAACCGGGGGATAAGCAAATAGATTGTGTTCTGTGCTCCAACAGAAAAATAAAAGGTGGGAGAAAAAAACATGCTATTTTTGCAAAGGATGTGATGAAAAACCTTTGCTTCATCCCGGAATTGATTTTGAAAAATACCATACAAAAATGAATCATAAAGATTAGAATTGAGAATAATAATTAGTATCATATAATAACTCAGAAAATAAAGTTTTTCAAATAGTAAAAAATCCATTTTATTAAAAAAAAAAAAACAATTTTGGCGTGGAGCTGGTGGAATAAAATCAAAAAATCTTGGAGTGGAAAGGGTTAAAAGTAGAGATGAAATCCTGAATACCGGATAGTACCTCAATTTCCAGCGGATATCGGATATTCGTTCAATTGCGAAAATTTCAAAAAGTTATCGCCAGTAAATTGATAAAGGAAAATACTAGCGGGTAAGTTTCACACAATCATAGAAAAAATGTTATTATTTATTTAATCAACTAATCAGTTAGTATTTAAAATTAACCAATGGCAAATTAAAATAGATGAACACCAATTTCTCTGCATTTTGAGGGGTAAGCGATTACGCGTGTTTTCGTAAACAAGACCGGCTTTAAAAAAATAGTCTTTCGCTCTTTGCGCTGCTACAAGGAGCTAAAAGACAAATTCTGGAAAACTTTATCAAATTTGATACTGTTTTGAATTAACTGACCACAAAATATAATGGTCACGAGTACGATCGGTTCGAACTGTCTTCAAATAATAGTCAATCTCACTTGTAATTGCGTTCTTTTCTTGTTCCTGACACTGGCTATTATTTTCATTTGCCACTTCTTCAAAACAATCCCAAGTCAATTAGTATCCCTCTTACAGAACACAAATATTCTACCACGCATGTAATTAATTTGGATTTATATAATTTAATTTCAGTTTATATGAGAGTATGTATGCCGTATGTTGTCGGTATTGATCTTTTCATATAAGCTTCCAATTGAGTTATTGTGGGTACCTACAGCGCATAATACGCGCATTGGCTCGAGTAGCTTATTGGTCTTGCGGTTAGGACTCTCGCCTCGTGATCCAAAGGTCGCGGGTTCGAATCTCACTCCGGACCAGCGAGTTAGTCCTATTTTCATAGCACAATCGTTTAGCTTAATTTGAAAATAGTAAGAATATTGTTGTGTCACGTATTCCGTGTTCGCATCTCTATTTAAAAAAAAATTGTCAATACAACCGGCTCTAACTGACTCTTTTTATGTTGTTGTTCTTGTATTATTGTTTAACTTAGGTACTATTAATACTGTTTGATTTCCCAAATAAAATAGAATAAATATAACTACAAAAATGAATAATATGTAACAATAATAAAACGTACCCCATACGATTCAGGCGGATAGACGATGAGATGGCGAAGCGTGAGGCCGAAGCCATGACCCTCGGAGCGGCGGAGGACCAAGTGCCTGAGGGCCGGCGTGGCCGTCAGCGGGGCGATCAGCGGCGCGGGCTGCGGCGGCGGCAGCACCGGCGCGGGCTGCGCGGGCTGCTGCGCGGGCTGCGCGGCCTGCGCGGGCTGCGCGGCCTGCGCGGGCTGCGCGCGGTGCTTCGCGGACCGCCGCGGGTGCGCTGGCGCCTGTTGCTGGGAAGCGTGTTGCTGCGGCGCTTGTTGCAGCGGGCCGTATTGCTGCGCGGCGTGTTGCTGCGGAGACTGTCGGTGCGGAGTGTGTTGCTGGGGTTGTTGCTGCGGAGCGTATTGTTGCGGGGGTTGAGCGTATTGCTGAAGAGCTTGTTGCTGCGGAGGCTGTTGGTGGGGGTACGGCTGACCCCGGGGCGGCGCGCCGCTCGGTGTTCCTAGCGCTGCCTGCTGAAAACGAGTAAAAATTACAATACGATTAGTTGCTAATAAAAAACTTCAAAAATATTAAATAAACGTCGAAGTTGCGATGCGTATCAAAACGATATCGCGATTTATTGAATCAAATATTAGGTTGTTTCGAAAATAATGGCCGATCTTCAAATTCAATTAAATAAACTTTATTAATCGAGGCAACAGGCATTTAGTTGCACGATTATATCGACACCAGATGTTGTCGTAGCAAAAGAAATAAGTAAATAATACTGATTGACGATAGGTATTCATCTTCACGGATGATCGGGGTGGGTAGGTAGGCGTAAGAGGTAGACCACGGACGAGGAACGCACGCCTTGCACCGGGGTCCGCCCGTATAATCCTCGCAATCTCGCGTCTCTTCGATAAAACATTTATCTTCAAGTCGCGCATAAACTGGGAAGCGGTACAATCATTGTTGTGTGTTTTATCGATACTAGTGTTTCCGCAGCGACATCTAGTGAAATAAAATAGTAAAAGCAGATGCGCTCAACTACGAGGAAACGAGTAAAAAATGCTTATCGCGCTTTTTGCAGATCATGTCCAGCAGCTTAAATCGCTTAGTAAGTGTACATATTTACACGTTACGTATTTTATAAATTTCTTTTGAATTATGAAAGATTATAAAAAAATTAACTTTTTACTATTGAAATAATTGTTTTAGATCGGATACCTGCTCAGGTCCGTATCTAAGTGGGCGGTGCTTTTTTCACGAATATTTTACAATGAAATCATTATAACTAAAAATAAAAATAAGTAAAATTATTAAAATATAAAACAAAGAAAACGTATGTAATCCTAAAAACGTATGCATTTTGAAAATCGACGTCATATTAAGGGGGGGTAAGGTTTTTAAGTATTTTTTTGCATTTTATTATTTTTTTAAGTTAATGTATAACATCGCGAGAGTATCGTGTCAAAATTTCAAGTCAATTGGAGCAAAATTGACAAAGTTCTGAATATTTGAGCGATCCTCAGACTGATTTTCTATAACTGCTCAGACAGCTGAGGGACGCGCTTACCTGATGATAACCGAACGCGCTATTGTATTGGAAGAGTTTTGCGTAGTCAAAGATGCTTTAGATCTCCTTGATGAAAGCTCTTTGCTGTATGGACCTGGCATCGACAACTATGTGTAAGTATAAAATAATAGTCGAGTTTTATTTTGAATTTTATAGTGTGCAAAACTTTAAAGCGTTTTTCTTAAGTTGTCATTTTTGATGTCCGTGTACGCCATAACTCAAAATCTACCGGACCGATCGTTTTGAAATTTTGGACAGTACTTCTTCACATAATTCACCAGGTAACCCCGGAGCTTTTTTATATTTTTTTAAGAATTATAAATTATACAGTAACGAATTGGCCGATTTTTTTAGCGAAAATCGGTGTTTTGGCTTCCAAGTGCTACCAAAAATTGAAAAATCGAAAATATCCTTTAAAAAGCTCATTTTGATTTTTTGTTTCAGATGATTCTGTTGCGAGTTATGATGTACACCACAAAACAACTTTTTTTCGAGGCGCCTCCGGAGATTCACCGCCACTCACTTAAATATAAATATTTTGGAATGAAAATTTTTAAAAATAATGTTTAAATAATGGAAATATGGAAATTAAGTAAACAAACTAGCTGTATCGCCAAAAAATTTTTCTTGAAAACATGCCTTTTTTTCACCGAATTAACCTTACCGCCCGCCCTTAATATTTTGAATGTCTAGGTACTACTTTTTAATACATTTTAATTTTGAATTTTATTAAAATTTGAACACAACCTAAAAAAGTCGATTAATTTAAAACACGTTTAACGTTTGTATAATATGAACAATAAATAATTGTATAAATATAACTTTGGTATGATCACCTCATTCTGTTATCATCTGTCTTCTTATTTTATATGGAGCCAATAGTAGTGCAAATGACAGGAAAATATATTTTTTCGCATGAATCGTACAAAAGCTCTCGGCGCTCTTATGTATCGAAGAATGACCCAACAATATATTAAAAACAAAAATACTTAGGGCAAGACAACACATTTTTTAAATTAGGTATATTCATTATGATAAAATAATAATAATTTCAAACCTTAAGGTGCTGAGTGCCATACCTCTGAGGTCCATATATTATAATAAATGAAATGTACATGTATAATATTTATGTAGATATGACATTATAATTTTGTTAGATTTATTTTAAGTACGACATTGCCAATGAAAACAGAACAATAAACAAATTGACCAAAAGTACATGTATTAACAAACGGAAAAGTCGCCCGCCCAACAAAGATAATTGGCTCTCAAGTATTAGATTGCGATACCGAGAAACCGAAACGACTAATTATTGTTATTAAGAATAATGGAATATCAAAAGTGTTCTCGCCGCGTTATTTTAGATTACAACCACGTAACTTTCGGGGGCAATGAAACAGAAAGTACTTTTTATCGCCATAATAAGTGTAATATCTCCACGAGAACTGAACACAATGGACCACAGAGCCGGCGGGTTTCATCAGATCAACATCATTTGTCCGCACTGACCGAATTCCCGAGTCCATTGTTCGAGATAGCGGCGTCAAAAAATACACCACGTTTAATTACATTCATTTGGTTGACTTGCCTCCATGTGGTGGTGGTCCGCGGTGGATTTGGTCAAATATATTATATGCGAGGACTTGCCAATATACATTCGGTTTACTGCGGATATTTAGGTGCGTCTAAACTATTTATTTGATATCATTACCACACACGGACTTCTAGCTCACTGTTATGCTGATGACTGGCAACTATACTTCCATTGTTCTCTGAACGATACAAACATACTAAAACAATCTATCATTCAGTGCATAAATGACGTAAACCTTTGGATGTCCTCGAATAAACTAAAACTTAACCCGACCAAAAATGAGTTCCTTTGGACAGCTACCCGAAGACGCCAACATCTGTTGGAAAAACTCCCACTCTCTATTTCAAATATTGACATAATTTCCAAAACTAATGTCAAACTACTTGGAGTCTACTTGGATTCAAGCTTGTCTCTTAGTAAACAAATTAATGGCACAACCAGCTCTGCATTCTATCATTTACGCCGCATTAAATCTATTCGCAAAAGCATCCCAACAGAAGCAACAAAATCACTAATAAATGCATACGTTATCTCTCGCTTAGACTACTGTAATGGTGTCTACGCTCATCTCCCGAAACAGGAAATAAACAAATTACAATCTGTATTTAATGCCGCCGCAAGACTCATTACCGGCGTTTCAAAGTTTGCGCACATCTCAAACCATCTTCAAAACCTTCACTGGCTTAGATGTCCAGAGAGGATTGAATATAAGCTTTGCCTTACAATATTTAAGGCTATTCACAACATGGCCCCTCAATACATAACCGACTTCTGCATTCCATTCTCCACAAATAATAGACAACTAACACTTCGCTCAGCATCAACATCTAATACAAATAGGTTAGCTGAAGTAAATCGCGCCCACAAAACTAATTTCGGTGATCGTGCTTTCGCGGTGGCTGGACCAAAGTTATGGAACAAACTACCTAATAAACTGAGACAAACAGACAGCTTACCACAGTTCAAAAAACAACTTAAGACGCATTTATTTAGACAATCTTATAAAAACCTATAGAATCTGACCACAACAACGCTAGCTAATGTTTTCCACTTCTATTGTGCACTCCGCGAAAACACATAATTCTTTCAGGGACTCACAAACTATTATAGTACTCAATTTTAATTCCACTCCTTGTATGCCACCTAGTGAATAAGTAATAGTAAATAAGTTTTTTCTTTTCTAGCAGTAAGTTGTTTTGTAAGATAATAATTTCTCTGTGTAAAGCGCCCTTGAGGTGAGTATTCGCGAAAACGGCGCTATACAAATTATCCAATTATTATTATTATTATTATTATTATTAGCGTGGATTTAACGGAAATATATATAAATATATCACACCGGTTCGCACGAACCGGTGTGATGTATTATGTTATATGTTAAAATTGGCAATCGCACACCGAACTATTCAGCGTAGAAAAAAATAATTGGGAAATCGTTCATATTCAGAATCGTTATTTATTTTAACATATTTAAAAGTATTAATCAAAATCTATGAAACCATTATTTCTGTAAATCTGTTCTAACGGAATCTTTCTCAAGGCCCTCGAATTTTTATTTGACAGACTTAATATGACCGGAAACACTATTTAACTACTAAATAATATTTAAACAGAAAAATGGAGTAGCGAGCACAGAAAGGTGTCCACCCTTTAAAAATGGATTAGTGGAGGTATAATTGAGTTGTTAATTACTTATTGATTATTATTTTTTTATAATTTTATTTTATTTTTATTTATTTATTAAAAAAAATTCTACCTGTGAAGAGTCTCACTCAAACATTGATACCAGTACCTTTCCACGTGTTAGCACATATTTTTATCATTTGTGAAGGATGGTAAAATTTAAGCAACTGAGCTTGTTACAAAAGAATTAAATATTCACTTTAGCATCGCAAAAAGTGAGTTTCAGAGCTGTAGTACGACAGCTTGGATGCAGTAAGGATGGAGTAAAAGTGCTGTAAATGTAAGGACAGAATTTATCCATGCTGGTGGTTCGCAAATGAGTGTCCAAACTATATGCCGAAGAATCCGGGACAGAGGTTTTCATTTTCAGCAAAAAAAGCCATTGACATAAATGTATCAATCACCTAGTCTCTAGGGCTTCTAGTCAAAGGAAAACCTCGACAAAATGATTGAAAATGTATGTTACGAAAATATTCCAGAGGATTACCTCCAAAATTTGGTGAATTCTATGCCAAGACGTATTGAAGCCGGGATACAAAATAAAAGAAGACCAACAAGATACTCATTATTTTTGTGTTTATTAATAATAGTGAAACAATAATAAAAATCTAAAACGTAAATTTTTAAGTTTAAAAATAGTTTGAGAAAAAAAAATTTTTGTTTTAATTATACTTTTCTAAAACTCAAATGTTAAATCATACATACCACCATATTTGCCATGAGACGTAGTGTTGTAAATCAAAACATTTTTAATACAATTCTCTACAATTCTCAAGGTAATACAAATATTTTATTAATTTCATTAGATTGTATTGCAACTAGATAAATCTCATTTCATCTTCTTCCCCTTGACCTATTCGTGTCGAGGACCATTGCATCGACAAAGCGCCTCCATTCGTCCCTGTCTCGCGCTGATTGTGCGGCCTCTGTCCATTGTAGTCCCACCCTTTCCTCACACAGTGTCTAGAGTTGCCTCGCCCAACTGGGTCTGGGACGGCCCACTAAACGTCTACCCTCAGGAATCGCACTCAGAATTTTTCTAAGAATTCAGTCATCAGACATTCTTAGTACGTGCCCAAGCCACCTCAATTGCGATTTTTCTATGAAGAGTAGCAGTGGTTCAATGTTTAGATCGTCTCGAATCGTCGAGTTTCTTATTCGATCCCATTTCGTAACGCCTGCCACTCCTCTCAAGTACTTCGTTTCGGCCTCTTGGACTCTAGAGCGTGTTCGTTCATTTAGCATCCTATCTGGTGACCGTACGTATAACTATATAAATATAAAATTAAAACTGTTCGTATATTGCATTTGGTAAGTAGACAATATAATAAATGCATTCACGCCTATAAATAGTCGTCCAGGTGGTTCTATCACGATGAGTTATTTTTCTTAAAACGCTTAAAAAAGGTAGTATCGATATATTTTGTAAAATTATTGCAAAAAATATTGATAAACATTTAGAAGCAATAGAACCACGCGGTTGTCCAGCCCAGCTGGGCGGATAGCCATTATAATAAACAAATATTCGGTTTGTGAAACGCGCTCGGGACAACACTTATCTTTCTCGGCTTTCGAATATAAACGCAATTAGTCAGAAAAAATAAAATATATATACTAGTTCGACAGCCACCAGGCACTTGACACGCAGCAGCCGTAAAATGATGTCATGCATTAAATAAAAAAATAATTGGCATGTAGGTGAGGTGCATTCACAGATTCGGGTCGGTATGCTGAGGTGGTCAAGTGTATCATCAGTCGCATTGTGTCAATGTGACCTAGCAGCAGAAACTTGGCCGGTAGATTCCTGCCTATGTCGTGAGTCTAAAATGTTCAAGCAATCATGACCTAATATCAATAGTTATGGAGATATGCAATATCAAAGATTGCTATTGAAAACTGAAATAATGTTACGTTATTTTTGGTTACTGTTTTTGAGACTGCAGAAGCAGACAGACATTAATTTATATTTTCAATTGATTGAGCAGCATTGTAGAGTGAAATTTAAAAAAATATTGATTATTTTATTTGTATATATGTATCTACTTTTATGCGAGTTTTCTTTCACCAACATGCTTCAGAAATTACCATTCCATCATCAGGGTGCTGTATAACTGTCAAAAAATTCGAATGAATTGTCTTTTATTCCTTGTTTTCCAAATTATTTAAAAAATTATTTTTAAAAAATTATTTAAAAAAAATATTATTACGGAAGTTCTTGATTACTCACAATTATTGAAAATTGCGATAATTGCGAGTAATCAAGAACTCCAGTAATAATATATTTAAATAATTTTTTTTAAATAATTTTTCAAATAATTTGGAAAAACAAGGAACTAAAAACATTTTATTCGAATTTTTTGACAGTTATACAGCATCCTGATGATGGAATGGTAATTTCTGAAACATGTTGGTGAAAAACAAACTCACAAAAGTAGATATATACAAATAAAATAATCAATATTTTTTTAGATATTAATTTGATTTGTAGTAATCTTTCGTTTAAACCATCGATTATTGCATTTTCCATCAATCATGCAACCCGTATTCGTAATAATCTATGGTTTTTACGAAAGATTATTACAATCCTAGTTGATGCACCGGCTCTTTTCTCTCTCGACATTTACAAGATGTGTGAAAGTGAACGATACAAGAGTATTCCAGAAGGGTGGGGAATTAACCTCTGTGCCTGCCCGTGCGAGGAAAAGGTGCGACAGTAAGTTAGTTGCGTACCGAGCACAGCGGGGCGCCTCGTGCCTTCCTCGGCCACCTGGCCTCGAGAGCTTCACGACCCAACACGGCAAAAATATATATAATACGTTATATTATGAAGTGGCGCGCGCTTCGCGGCATCTTTTTATTTATTTCATCCGAGATACGGAGCTCGGATAAAGGCTGGGGAGATAAAACCCGCGGTTTGATTGAATTGGAAGTGCAGAAGCCGTCCCGGTATGGACTATCAGATGCTGCCGGCCCTTAAAAGGAGGGCCCAATAGCGACCGCGTCCTTACCATCGCGCCCGAGTCCTTGGGATTATGCGCCAATTTCGATTAAATGCGCGCGATACAATAAGGACCGCGGGGCGCGCGTACCTGCCCGCCGAGGTTTCCCGCCAAGCGTCACACGGCGATTCCGAGAATTCGGTCCGACCGAACAAGGTGGCATTTGTTCCTGAGCGACACCGACATGGACATGGACTTGCCACCGACCGGCTCTCCGGTACACCGGGCACGTCGTGCGACCATTTCGCGATAACTTCATTTGGACGGGAATGTTTCGGGCGAAGGAACGATGTCTGTATCTCTCCGCATTGCGATAATAGCTAACACAAAATTAAAAGTAAATATCTACTTTTCGAATCAACATGGCTGTAAAAACACGACGATTATTTATGAAAACTTGAAACATTATAATGTTTTAGTAAACTTATTGAAACGGAATGTTTCAATATTCATATTCGTGCAAGCGATAAAAAGCTTGGAAATAATAGGGAAAGTTTTATCGCAACAAACAATTTATTAATACTTAAGAATCACACAATGTAGACCTACGTACAACGCGCATTGTTTCGTTGTGCTGGTGTTTATACCCGTAACATCAACACGCACGGCTAACACATACTAACTCAATTGTCTTTATTAAATGGGAAGAGTTCTACATGAGTAGTAGAGATAAACAATAAAATTAATGCATTAAACTTTGCACAGGCACTAAGGTCTCTAGCACATACACAACACCGTATTATGGTGGTATCCTCGGGGATCCCAGTGATCCCAGATTCGGCGAAAGCCCTTGCCGGGAAAAGCTCGACGATAAGGACGATGAAGTCTCGGCCAAAGAGATGTCTCAGGGTTGGCTCTGAAGGGCTGGCGTTTTGGAACTCACGGCAACCGCTGATGCTCCAAAAGGTCCAAAAGCTCACGTAAGCTCGGCCCAGCTCGAACTTCATACAAGCTCAGCTTGGAACCGACTCGGTCCAGCAGGAGAAGACTCGTCTGCAGCGATGATCTGATTCGCTTGGTTCACCAGGAATACTTCCCGGACACCTCCTAGGAAGGGGATGAGTGTTGGAAGCGCTTTCCGAACAGATTAATTAATATGTGTGCTCAGTACCAACATACGATTTTAATATTTTGGGAAACAAAGTTAATGACGCCCTAAATGCAATTATGGCCAATAGTATATGTTAAAAGAAGCAAGATTAGCGGTACATAAGCGGTACATAATGGCGTTCTAGTGCCAACTCTGATGTATGGAAGTGAAGACTGGAATTGGCAAAGGAGGAATGAAAGTAGACTGAATGCGATGGAAATACGGTCACTAAGACGCTTGTGTCGAAAATCTTTGGTCGATAGAGTGAGGAACGAACAAATTAGAAGTGAATGCAATGCTGACTGCAATGTGGTAGATAGAATAAAGAAAGGAGTGCTGAGATGGTTTAATCACGTGGAACGTATAAACGAGGAAAGGATGGTTAAGAAAATATATGAGGCGAGTGTTGAAGGCAACAGGAATTGAGGTCGTCCGCGAAAGACCTGGCACGATGAGATACTACAAGTTTTTGAAGATGGTCTTGTTAAAAGCCTCAACAACCGTAGAACTTGTATGAGAAGATGTATGAATGTGGCCGAAGCAAAAGTGGTGTGCCAGGATAGAAGAGAATGGCGTTCAATCCTCTCTGCCTACCCCTGCAGTGAAACGGCGTGATGGTTAGTTAGTTAGAAATTTACCAAGTAAACAAAACTTGCTACGCACCACATGCGTTGAAGACAGTTGACTGTCAATATTCCAATCGTAAAAATACAAAATTTAAAGATAATATTTTCAACTCAAATTTTTAAGATAGGTTTGAGCTATTTGGCAGTGGGTGGGCAGCCGGCACGGTATGTCCAATTTTTCATGTTCATGACAACAGCCCTGATGTAGCGTAAAGATGGAGGGTAGGTACGACAAAAAACGATCAACGACAAATAGCCTTCAAAAGAGAATTTGTCAATATTAATTGATGACTGTAAAAATCTGTACCTACATCTAAATTGAATATGAATCGAGAGAGTGATGTAAATAACACATTGTTTTTTGTTTTCCGGATAAAATGTGCCATGAAGAAGGGCGCAACATTTTATAGGAGGTCGTGGGCGGGAAATGTAATCCCAATTATAATAATTTCGCTGTCTGTCCACGTAACTTCGTAACCGTAATCCACGGCTAAAAATACGAAATTAAACGGCCGGAGATAGGACTTGAATCTCGGGCGAGCAAACTCGAACGCGAAAACCTACGGGGGTTGCCATCACCGTATGTGCGAGACTCTTCAAAATAGACTACATATAAAACATAGCAAAGACGCGAACTATTTTGTACCTAAAGAAAAAGATTTGTATAGAGCGCACAATATATTTTCTTTAGGTACATAGGTAGGCTTTATAATTTTTTTTTCGAGACCAGTAACATCTCCGATATGGTGTAGTGGCTAGGATTGATTGGTGTAGTGGCTGATACATTTTGATTTTATTTTGATGTCAAATTTAAGTTATCAAAAGTTGTCGCGTTAATCTTACGCGCGCACAATCGCCAGGGTTTAAAACAGTACCATCAACTGCCGGCAGGGGAAATACAAAATATAAAAGTCGTTATTGTGTACTATTTTATGGGTGTCGGCTATAAATAAATAAATACTTATTCTTTAGGAACTGGCACGTAAAGCACCGTCATTTTGACGGGTTACAGCTAGTATATAACAATGTTGTAACAGTTATTTATTCTGTCCTATTCTTGGGATAACAATATCGTTATGGTATCCTAAGACATAATAGAGGGGACTTATTTATTTAAACGTAAAAGGTGAGAGAAAAACTATGAAAAACTATCGGTTGAGTAGCTGGTTGTCTTATGGTTATGACTCTCGCCTAGTGATCCAGTGACCCGTGGTTCGCACCTCACTCCAGGAGACCAACTAAATAGTCATATTTTCACAGAACAAGCGTTAAGCTTAGTCTTAAAATAATAAGAATATTAATGCGAGACACATTCCGTGTTCGGAATCTCTATTTATTATGAAAAAAATGTCATCACGTCTAATTAGACAGTGTACAGTGACAGCGGTCGCGGCATGATTGTCAAGATAACGCAAACCAATGCGAATATACCCGAATATCCTTCCACAGAGTGGGGTCGAAAGAACATCTATCATCTAGAAAAATAAATCTATGCAGAGTTGGTATGATATATAAGTTAGAAAAATGTAACGTGTTATGTTTTTCCATTTGTGAACGAAATAAAATCATTCTCAAAATTAAGTTCAAGTATACGAATGCCTTTATTTTATTTCAAAAACATACGGATCATAAGCTGCAGTCTCTAGAGGTGCACCAACACCGGCGCGAGACGCGGAGAATAAAAACAAATACTCGAGAGCAAAGCGGGCACATTCTTTATAAAGTGATTCCAAGGCTCCTCATTTCAATTAACCGGATCCAGACGTGGAAACCAACAAGTCGGTCGCCCTTTTTAGGGTATCGCTCCTACCCACCGGCCCGGCTCGCAGAGCTCTCCAGCGGGCCGATAGCTCGATTTATTGAAACGTTCGATATTTGTAATTCAAAACAACGCGGCTTCAATTAATTAACCAAAACACACAGAGCGGCGAATAAATCTAAGCATAAACGGCATGAAGGAGGCTACCTTGACACCGTGATCCTGTTCCGCGGGACCGAGACGAGCCACTCCGCGCCGCCCGTACATGGCAGCCCTTTATAAATTATTCAATATGGAAAAAGGTACAAATAATAAGCAGTAGTGGCAGTTTAAAATACTAGGCACCGTCCCCAGAGCTATTGATGTGTCCGTCGCTAACAATTTACTGCGGGCCGGTCGGCGCATGCGCGAGATGTTACTTATTATGTACAACAGACGACTGTGTGGCGTCCTTTCAGGAGCGCATTGGCTCGACAACTTCATTAACAGCGCGGGCAGCGACTCTGCGCGATTTATATTTATTAACGACACAGATCTGTATACCTACACGTATACAGAGATCTATCATATTTATACAAATTAATATAAACTGCATGTGCCTTTGTCAGTTAGGGCTGTTGTATCAATTTGGATCATAGTATGTAATCTTTCGTAAAAACCATACGTTTTTACGAAATCGGGTTGTGTGAATGGTGGAAAACGCATTATTCGATATAAATCAACTTGATACAACGGGCCCTCCGGTAGTGATTTGCTCGTCGTCTTGATTGCACGTCTTTTTGTCGATATTTTTATTAATTTTATCAAAAGTATTTTAATCGTTCTCTCTGAAAATATTCCAAACATAAAACTATATAAAGAAAGCGAATTTTCAGTGGAGGAAATTTTTCATAAAAAGCTATTTTTACACAATTAAACGTTATACGAGTTTCATCAAATAAATTCGGCAATCACAACACCCGGAAATATTTGTGCAGTTTACAGTGACATGTTTAATGTTCTTCAACGCAAAAAATCTTCAAAGCGAAAAATTTAAATCGGTCGATTTTAGTACTGAAATCAAACTTCGAAATCAACAATTACATATTTCCGGACGAACCTGTTTGTACATACAACTTTCATTAAAATGCAGCGAATATTTATTTTTTACTAGCATTTTAAATTATTAAGGAGATAATAATTACACCCGATGATGAGAGGGACTGTTCCTCTCGAAACTACAGTAATTACCATATAACTCAATGTACGTGTAAGTATAATGAAAAAAATAAAATAACTATATTTATATCACAAAATATAATTTTTGCCTTTTTTTAACTAATGAACTACTGGTGAACTCATTTACACAATTTTTGGATGGCTTTTATAGGGCGAAACAGCCGTCACTTAATAAACTCGGTCTTTCATTCCTACAATACAAGAGGAAGCGACAACATAAGACTACCAAAGAAAAAGAAAAACACCTCACAAAATTGTATGATGTATAAAGATATAAAAATCTTCGATAGCCTGCCAAAGGAAATTCAAAACATGGAGAATATAAGCAGGTTTAAACTGAAGTGCAAAAATTATATTATAAAAACTTTTAAATGATTAGAGGGAATGCAACGTGTCCAAGTGAAATCATGTATTAGCCCACACAACATTATGTGTGGAACTAAATTATTAAGATAAATAAATAAATAAATCGTAACGCCGGCCGCACACTGGATGCGTTTTCGTACGAAATTGAGTAGTACGTATACGTACGGATACGCAAGTACATTCCTGACCTTCGAAGTAGTATTAAACATCGCGCACTGTACACGATTTAGTAGTGCGTGTACGCGCGTATAGAGATGCGACGTCCGACATGATCCGGTTTGTTCGGAAGTTTTTGCGATTTCGTATGATGGATATTGAAAATTTTGTTAATTTGATAAATGACCACAAATGTTTGTGGGACCAAAGTGATTCAACTGCGTGACCATCAGCGCAGATCATGGCGGATAATCTCTAAGGAACTACCTGTAAGTTAAATAATTTTGTTTAACGAAGGTGAGGCATAATTATGTACTTCAAACAAAAAAACTTTTAAATATTTCTCCGATGTTATGAGCTCTCGTTGCACTTTGATTCTCCCCAGCATTTGTGAATCTATTAGATAAGATAGTCATGAAATTTGTCATTATTTAAGTCTGCCATAATATGATGGAATTTACCAAATTCATCCCTTCTAGTATATTATATTTCGTTGACCCATTTGGTTCTACGATGCCGACGATGCCGTAGCAGCCTACGAGTAAGAAACGAGTTTTCCAGAAGATACAGATAATTCATTTGGCACAAACGTTATTGGAGAAATGCGAAAAGTAACTGATCGTGACTAACGCAAGACGCAATCAATTCGCGCGCTCAATACGTACGAAAATAGTCGTACGAATACGTACGTAATAATTCGTATCCAAAGTGCGACCGGCCTAAGGCAGAGTGCCGACACGCTATTACGCCGTGTGCAAGGTGCGCAGCGCGGACGTAGCTTTTATTGGCTGGACACTCGAATATAATCCACTTCCAACTCGTGATGCTTAGATACTTGCGCTAACTGATTGAGCATAAAAATCTATTCAATCAATCGACGTTTATTCATTCGACACAGATAACTTTGAAAAGCAGAATTCTCGCTAAGCCGATCCTCCCACACCACGTCTTGACAAAGGACCACTGTTGGCTGTTCGTTCGTGTCTCCTGTCCATTACTCTCGCGAGTCTGACACAGGAATCTTGGCATTCTTCAGGAATTCGGACGAAATTAACATTTTTCCGAGAAGAGAAAAACATGAACTGTGTAACTGGGGATTGCGTGCCACAATCGTCTATGATCCTGCAAACCTCACTTTAAAATAGTTTAAGAAAAATAATTGTTGTCGTTATTATTTAAAACTCAGCCCTATCCCGATTGCGAGTGCCTGCTCTAGCAACATGCCTATAGGTGTATATTTAGTGTATGAATTGTAGTGTGATCTTTATTTTGTTCTGAATATTATTTTATCATTAAAACATAATTTATTATTAAGAACAATGGTCATCTGCGACCCAGGCCCGACACGAAAGAGACCTATCTCAGTTTTTTTGTTATATTAAATGTAATAAAAATATGTAATTTTTGTATTCAATATCAGTGGCTAACATACAAATATATCGCTTTGTTTTTTCTCCAGGCGTAGTAATAAAAGTTATTTTCCACCCATTTCATCGAGTTTTCGGATCCCATTGCAGGGTCCATCATCACAAACATCGGTCCTGATGATGGACCCTGCAGTGGAATCCGAAATCTCGGCCAGAGAGGTCAGATATATACGGCAGAATATTCCAGAAAACTACACGCAGATACTGTATTCTTTAGAATAAGCCAGCATCCTAATTATGTTGGTTATTTTTCTCGTATCATAAGAATGTGTCGTGCATATTTTTATGATATATGTATATATATATTATATATAGATATATATATATAATATATATATCTATAATATATTTATTTATCCCAGAAAGCTACACACAAGATTCTGAACGGCCGTGAACATTTTTATTCCTATGATTTCTATGTTGACCAACTCTATAGGACTCTTTAGATTCTTGTGTGTATAATAAGAGGTCCAAATAACTTATGAATATTTCAAGATACTTCGCACTAGTGATAAACAGAGTTTTCAGACTTTGAGGATTTTCAAAATCGTAATTCTCGTTATAAATCCAGGTATAGTGTAGTAATTCATTAATTTCAAACCTGTCAAACTTAAAACGTCAAAATTGGCGGCATTACAATGTTATACAACAACTGTCAAGGAAGCAATATTGCTTATTTCAGAATACGGCCGAATGCATATCTACACCTATAAAACTCAATGTCTGTCTGTCTGTCTGTCTGTTCTCTATACAAATCCATACCGTTTGTCCGATTCGATTCAAATTTTACATACTTATGCTTTAGAACCCGGCGGGTAACATAGGCAACATTTCCCCCCTATTCTCTTACCCCTTCCCATCCCCCCGACATATTTTCGATGCAAATCTGTACCGTTTGACCGATTGGACTCAAAATTTGGAAACTTATTCATAAGAACTCGGCGGGTAACATTTCCCCACTATTCTTTTAACCCTTCCCCTCCCCTGATATATTTTCGATGCAAATTTGTACTGCTTGACCGATCGGACCCAAAATTTGGAAACTTATTCTTAAGGTTTCGGCGGGTAACATGTATGAAATTTCCCTCTATTCTTTTAACCCTTTCCCTCTCCTAATATATTTTTGTTGCAAATCTGTACCGTTTGACCGATCGGACACAACATTTAGAAACTTGTTCTTTAGGACCCGGCGGGAAATATATGCGACATTTCCCTCCTTACTATTTTACCCCTTCCCTTCCCCCTAATATATTTTCAATGCAAATCTGTACCGTTCAACCGATCGAACTCAAAATTTGGAAACTTATTCGTTAGGACCTGGCGGGTAACAAAAGTGACATTTCCTCCCTCCCCTTATACCTTTTACCCTCCTCCTGACATATTTTAGATGCAAATCTGTAACGTTCGACCAATCGGACTCAAATTTTGGAATTTTATTCTTATGGACTCAGTGGTTAACATTGGTGACATTATCCCCCTATTCTTTTACCCTTCCCCTCCTTATATATTTTTGATGCAAATCTATACCGTTCGAATCGAAACTTTGTTTACCCTTACAAAATTTATTTTAGACCTATTCCTTAACCCGTGCAACGCCGAGTATGAACAGCTATATAGATATACAATACATGATATGGAGCGGTGCAATGTATGCGACACATGCAAATGAGGTTTTTCGAATGTTACAAATACTTAAATGGAAAAAAAAAACGAGGGTGAACATAAAAGTTATTTAGGATTAATTATATTTTAACCTAAACGAGCAGGCATTGTAAAACCGATAGGAATTAAAAATAATGACCCAGTAATTAAAAATAATATTCAAAGACAACTTAAGCATTACAAACTACTATAATTTTAATTAAGAAGATTATATTTAAAATTTAATTTAATTATTTAGTAAAATAAAATAAATATAAACAAAACCTGTTAGGTCTTTCCATTTCAAGAAAGTCAATTGAATTAGTGTGCGTAAGCCATGCGTACGATGCGCATTATTTCGTTGTGTTGGTGTTTACGGGTATAAACACCAACACAACGAAACAATGTGCCTGGTACGCACGGCTTACACATACTAATTCGATTGTTTTTCTTAAATGGAAAGAGGTCTACAAGAAGTTTAAATTTAGGATATGAGGTCTAACTTAATATATTTTAGAGATAATAAGTGTTTACTGACGGACAAGGAAAAATTTCTGTATTCCGAAAGCTTCTAACGTCCAACACAACAAATGGAAATATATTACGCATCCTATATCATCGCGGGCAGTAGTACGCGGCAAGCGGCGAAACTTTGGAAAACATCCGGTAAACCGGTGTACAAATGTCAGAGTAAAAAGTGGCCAAGTTAAACATGATGTTTTGCACAACTCATATCGGATACCGAGTGTGCACGTAACAAACATCGATTTCCGACGTGTTACACACACACACACGCACACACAGACCGGGCTGGCCGCGGAGGGAGGCAAACGATGCCTATAAGATAGGCACACGGCGCCGGCAGGTTGGGGGTGGGGTCGGCTGGTTGGTATTTATAGCGGCCGGCGCTGCAGCTCCCGTCTGAAGGTCGGCGGCGCGGCGCTGCTCGCTGCTCGCTGCTCGCTGCTGACCTTCTCCTCTGGAGCGCCGCTCGTTGCGTCTCGAGTAGGCACGAGAACTTTCCAACATCTGGTAATGATGTCACCAAGTGCGGGGCATGTGCAGGGATATGTACATAGACGATATCTGCAATAGTCCCATACAATTGACGTGATTTTTGTCTAGCGATTGTCTCACTGAGCGAGAAGACACTCGCTCAGTGATTGGGGTCGTGGGTTCGAGTCTCAGGCCAGCAAGATGATTCAATTTTCAAACCAAAAACGTTTAGTTTAGTTTGTAAGTAGTGAAAATACTAACGTGACACGCATTCCGTGCAAGCATCTCTATTTTAAAAAAAGAAATCAAATTCTGAGTTCCTTCCTTATGCACCGACCGCCCACGGTAACACACCTGAAATTGTCCGAATTCAACACTTGTTTTATTCAGTCACGCCGCGTATTATTAACTAGCTGTCCTTACCCGGCGTTGCACGGGTTAAGGGGTAAGTCAAAAATAAATTTGTGA
Source organism: Agrypnia vestita (assembly GCA_016648135.1). Classification (NCBI taxonomy): domain Eukaryota; kingdom Metazoa; phylum Arthropoda; class Insecta; order Trichoptera; family Phryganeidae; genus Agrypnia; species Agrypnia vestita. The sequence continues at coordinate 147,290 of JADDOH010000546.1, forward strand.
GGGTAAACAAAGGTTCGATTCGAATGGTATAGATTTGCATCGAAAATATATAAGCGGAGGGGAAGGGTTAAAAGAATAAGGGGGAAATGTCGCCTATGTTACCCGCCGAGTCCTAACGAATAAGTTTCCAAATTTTGAAGTCCGATCGGCCGAAAGGTACAGATTTACTTAGAAAATATATCAGGGGAGGGGAAGGATTAAAAGAATAGGGGGGAATGTCGCATATATTACCCGCCGAGTCCTTAAGTATAACTTTACAAATTTTGAGTCCGATCGGTTAAACGGTACAGATTTGCATCGAAAATATGTCAGGGGGAAGGGAAGGGAAGGGGTAAAATAATAGGGGGGAAATGTCGCACATATTACCCGCCGAGTCCATAACAATAAGTTTACAAATTTTGAGTCCGATCGGTCAAATGGTACAGATTTGCATCGAAAATATGTCAGGGGGAGGAGAAGGGATATGAGAATAGGGAGGAAACGTTGCCTGTTACCCGCCGTGTCCTAAAGCATAAGAATGCAAAATTTGAATCGAATCGGACAAACGGTGTGGATTTGTATAGAGAACAGACAGACAGACAGATAGACAGACATTGAGTTTTATAGGTATAGATGGACATCTCACCATTCTTGCAACATTCACACTCGTTTAATATGAAGATACATTATGAATGGTCTGTCCCATTTACATAATTGTAAAATTTACAGGAGGAAGATGAAACCTTCTCATTTTTCTACAGTCTACGAACTTATTACATATTACCATAAACAATATTTAGAGCTAAGATATATGTATGATCTTGATATAATTGCTATTACTTGTGACGGTCCAATTCACGTTTTTCTTGAAATTTAGTTCATTCCTAAGACCTCGGACACATGTGGCCCACCCGCCGTTTTTTTCTGAGTCAGCAAACAGATGTAGGTACAAGCCACATTCCTGATTTTGCCGCTTATTTAATAATTATATTTTAGGCAGTAGAATAAGTTATAAATAATATTGATATTTTAAAATAAGATTTTATGTTTGAAAACTATTGATGCGTTACATCTTTCCTCTCGCTTTCCTGCAATCTGTGGCAGTGATTTCGTGAAAATGGATGGAAATGCGTGACAGGAAATAAGACGCCGGGGAAGCGCGCGCAATTTCATTTGACTAATGAGCGCGCACGATGTTTAATTAATGTGTTTTTTTAAAACAAATATGTGAGAATTACGACGTTAAGCAATATTAGACTTGTTTCAAAAATGTCAGTTTTACAAACATATTGCTTATTGTTGATATTCAATATGTAATATCTCGAGATGTATTTAACTTATAAAAAATCTGTTCGACAAAAATTAAGTTCGATATATATTTAAATGATTTTGTCAAAAACGATAGTGGCCATAATTGATTTTAATCGTAAACGAAATCATCTAAAAACATCTGTTGATGAAAACTTTAAATTCAAATCCGCTGTACTGATTAAAATATTTTGAAATTTGTAAGGCGATATAATATATTCATACCTACTGAGATTCGTATTAAATACATTAATGGGTGTTTTCTCATGTTTTTCAAATCAAAAATTTTTTTAAAGACATTTATGAAATTTTTGCGTGCAAATTTTCAATTTTGAATCAATTCATCTTCTTCTTCGTAAGGTTCTATGCACTTTATGGTAAATAATGCATTTATTGCATAGTTTTTCCATATTTTGGAATTCAAAACGTGATGGTGATAGATACATACATACCAATCATGCATAGAATTTATGTAATTAGTTATTTATTTATGTATTTATATTTATTATCTTCGACGTAACTCGAGCGTTCGTGATCCGATTTCAATTTGGAAAAACACCACAGACTTCTCCTTTCGTCTACTATAGAATACACACCTCATACACTGGCATGGTAAATGGCGCTTCGACCGCGCAGCGGGCGCTTCGACAGCGCAGCGGGCATTTTGACCCCGCAGCGGTCGCCGTCTGTCTGCGTTACCTATTCTGGTCGTAACTCTTGAACGCGCAGTCCGATCAGCGCGACACGAGTGTCCCCGGAAAAGGGAGCTCGGCGCGCAGCGTCTACCGAAAACAGCTGTCCGTTCTTTTAAACCAAGTTTCGACGTTACTCGAGCGTTTGTCATCCGATTTGAATTTAGATAAATACCACAGATAGCTCTCTTCTTCTACTTTCGAATACACACCACACACACGGGCATGCAATTTTATTATTTATTATTTATTACTGCCCTACAGGACTTTTGCAAACAGATAAGTAAAGTGTAAATTAATAGAATATTAGTTTAAATAACATGTAAAAATAAGAATAATATAAAGTGGCAAGAAAATACTTAAAATAAAGGTACAAACATAAAAAGATAAATATAATATAAAGTAAAAAGCAAGTATCTAACAAGCAGAAGCATAAGGAAAACATAATATAATAGAAATTCATAAACAAAAAAGTGATATATATTAATATATTAAAAAATGTATTCATAAATGAATTTTTGATAATGCATTTGAGTAACAAGGAATAATTATTCGAATAAATATTTCCGTATTTACCTATTTTCAAATATTGAGGTTAATTTTTGTCGCTGTTTAATTGATATTTTTAATTTTGATTTAAAAAAGTAGTTTTTTTTTTAATTTTGAGGTTGATTTCTGTCGCTACTCAATTGATATTTATAATTGTGAGATGTCAAATGTTAAAATTAAGTCTACGGATAACGCGCCGCGCTGTATCCACTCCACGGCAGTCGGCGGCGTGTCCGACGCAGTGCGGGTAAGGAAGGGAGAAGGGCGCGGGAAGAAGCTTCCCGTACAGGGAAGATATACATATGCGGGCGCAAGCAATCGCCCCCATCTTCCGCTGAGGTCGAATCTCTCACCGCGGGACGCCACCTGTCTGGGGTGGCCGCCGATTTTCCCGCACCTGAGGATGTCACCAGCACTGAAGAAGGAGAAATTACAAGAAGCCACGGCCACCGCGCCTCGGCGGTGACCGGTCACCAGCGAGAGGTTCCCGAGGGAGGCCAGATGCCTCCCGATGGCCGCTGATTTGGCGACCCCGACCGGACGAGCGAACGCGAGTAGCTTGGAGAAGCCCTTTGCGGCTTGCCGCGACTCGCGTCGCCTGGTACACGAAAAAACTTGTGGGGGTAGGAGTCAGAACTGCTTGCGTTTAGGCTAGGAGTACTTATTAAGTTAGTGATATTTTCTAGATCATAAGGATTACTATTTGTGTTGTGACTGTAAATAAATATGTAAATGATTGTCGCGTTGTTTTTGAAATACCCCTTCCTTGACCCCGCATTTTTTTATTAGTAGGCAAAGACGCGAAGCGTCGCGTGCGAATCGAGAGTGATTCACGCCATATCCAGCTTATGTCACTTGGTGTATTTCAACAACAGTTAGAAACGGTTTAAAACACTATTTCATAAAAGTGCGAGTTAGGAGGTATCGCTATATCACTGTTGACACAAAAATAATAATAATTATTATTATTTTTATATCAACAGTGGAAAAATAAAATTTGGATTGGAATCCTACGTGTTATTGTAACTTACAGAAATTAATATATAACTAGTTTATATTGCGGGATGGCTTTGACATATATATAAACACGGTGGTAAATGTAAACCATAAAAATAGATAAAACTTGACACTTTATATTTGAGCCACAAAATAATAACAATATTAATTTCTGTTTCATTATTCGTTAAAAACCTCTAAAATGCCCTAAATATTTAAACAATCCTTTCAATGCAATATTTCGCTTATCTTGATCAAAACTCCCCGCAATACATCGTACTGCCGTAAATAAAGGTGAAGAAAAATAAATATTAATAATGAAGAAATTGCGCACCGCATGAGCTTAACAAGGTTCCACTCGCGATTTTTATTACCGGCCGTTGTGCATTGCGGAAAGGAAATGGCTATTTCATGCTGCACACCGGATGGACATTTTGCATCCCGCTGTGAAGGGTCAATCTTCACAGGCGGAGGCGGCGCCCGACAGACCCGTGCTGGTAGGGTAGGAGAGTACTGGCAGTCACAAAAACAGTTTCTTAGTGGGTTTTTTAATAGACGTTTTTATCCATCCGAATTCATGTAAATAAATCAACTTATGATGTATAGATAATAAGTATTTAGAAAAAGTGTCGAAGCTATAGAGCTGATGCACTTGTAGAAACAGATTAGGCGGTCTAGCCGCATGTAGAGTACTCAGAGTATCGTAGACTCTAAGGAATCGGAAAAAAAAACAGTTTTCTATCAAGGGGCTGCGAGTAGTCTAGTTAGAGGCGTTAAAAAATAGACATTTTCAAGATTTTGTTTGAACTGTTGCGTAATGTTTCTGATTAAATACGTAATAACAGTTTTTAACATTATAAATTAAGTAATATTCACGAAAATTTGAAATAAAAATATGAATTCTGGACCACGTTATTAGCTTGAATGTTGACCCCTCTCTTACAAATAGTCCCTAGCGGTGACCATTAATACTTCTTAATGGTTTATCTAAAATGAATAAAACATTTCTAAAATGAATGATTTTTTTTTATTAGATTAATAATTTATCTAGTGCTTATTCGAAGCTTCGTTTTTTGTTCAAATTTAGCAAAATGGCGGCCTCTGAAAGTTTATTTACGTATTTTAAGGAAAAAAACGCTCGTAAATAATAAATTATATAAAAAAAAAGTTTTGATCAAAAATCCTTCGATTAAGCACTAGTTTTTAATGCCTTAAATATGCTGTATACATTTTATCAAAATCCTTCAAGTAGTCTTTAAAATATAGTGGTCACCGTTTTTGAAAACGTAGTTTTGAAAAAAATGCGTTTAAAGTTTTAGACTTAAATAATGAATACAAATATAATTTATTAAATTAAATTTCTCACATAAAAACCTTTATTTTAAACAATTCATCGGATCAACTTGATTTTTTTAACAGAATATTTTGAAATATTATAGGTAGTCTAAGAAAATGCAAAAAAACGATTTTTTTGAAAATTCTGATTACACGCTAAAAATGTTGACTGAGATTAACAAATTAGGAACAAACAACATATTCGTATATTTTTAATAATTGTTAAATAAAAATCTCTACTTTCTTTGTTAAACAAAAAGACAGTTTAACTTCAAAAAGGTTGCGGCAAAATAATAAAATGACAATTTTTATTTTTAAAATAAAAGAAAATTATAATACTATCGTGATAAATTCACAATTACTTTTTAATCATCGTCATCAGTTTCACATTCATTATAGCGAAAAAATAAAGATATTGACATTGGGCTATTTGTCTGACCCCCAGAATAATGAGACAACTAATAGGTGCACAAACGATGTAAAATAATCAAAATAGAATAAAGTACATCAGTCGCAAACAATTGAATTAGTTTAAATCTAATTCGATTGGAAGATGATGATGCATGGACCAGATTTTCTCACTGCGCCAGATGACGGAAAAGATTTCGGCAAAAAACCAAAAACTTTTTTGTGCCTTTATGGATTTCCAAAAAGCGTATGACAGAGTGATATGACGAAAGTTATTGAAAGTTTTGTCAGAAAACGGGGTGAAGAGTAAACTCATACAGGCAATTGCTTCCCTGTACGAAGGAAACAGTGCTTGCGTGCGAATCAATGGGGCATTCACATCACGGTTCGATATTACAAAAGGTGTCAAACAGGGATGCGTAATGTCACCATGGATTTTCAACCTGTATATGGACAATTGATGATGGACAATGAAAGAACTGGAGGAACTAGAAGTAGGAGCGAAAACGGACTGACTCACCATATCCTGCCAACTATACGCAGACGATACAGTATTAGTGGCTAACAATGAAACTGATCTGTAGTGCCTGGTATCCAGGATGTCCGATGTATGCATGCAGAGTGAATAAATTGAAAGTGATGGTATTCAAGAGAGACGAAAGAATGACTAAGTGTGATGATAATGCTTAGAACAAGTGAACGAGTTTATGTATTTGGGAAGTACGTTTAGTAAAGAGGCAAGGCCGAGAATGATATCGAAAGGAGAGTGACTGAGGGAAACAAAGTAAATGGTGCTCTCAATGCAATTATAGCTAATAAGTATCTGTCAAAGGATGCAAGACTAGCGGTACACAATGGCGTTCTAGTGCCAAACCTGATGCATGGAAGTGGAGCCTGTAATTGGCAAAGAAGGAATGAAAGTAGACTGAATGCGGTCACTAAGACGCTTGTGTGGAAAATCTTTGATCGATAGAGTGAGGAATGAACAAATTAGAAGTGAATGTAATGCTGACTGTAGTGTGGTAGATAGAATAAAGAAAGGAGTGCTGAGATGGTTTGGACATGTGGAACATATGAGCGAGGAAAGGATGGTTAAGAAAATATATGAAGCGAGTGTTGAAGGAAACGAGAATAGAGGGCGTCCGCGAAAGACCTGGCGCGATTAGACACGACAAGTATTGAGGATGGCCCTGTTAAGATCCTCAACAATCCTAGAACCGTAATATGAGAAGATGCATGAATATAGCCGAAGCAAAAGTGGTGTGACAAGATAGAAGAATATGGTTATCCTCTCTGCCTACCTCTGCGTGGAAACGGCGTGATGGTTAGTTGGTTAATAAAAATATGATAACGTACCTGATTAACTAAACTTCTAGTTGACTGAGGTCATAAATAAATTGTAGGATGATTATTTTTTACTGAAAACGATAATTCTGACCCCAAATGCCAGCTTCAATATGCCTCGCTGCCGTGTGGGGTTGTTCTCATGTAGGTTACGAAATATTCCGTTGACTGGCAATTCAATTTGTGACAACCAGTACTTGCCCACTCCCACCCCAGTTGGCGGAGGAAACATCGAGCGCAGCCGAGCGGGCGGTGTAGTTTCAGTGCGCGGGAGCAGGAGCGCGGTGACCGGTCTACATCCGCCCAGGAGCGACCATCCAAAAACCGCGCAATCCTTCCGCCCTGTTCAATTTGCGAGGCTATTTTCCGAAGAAGCACATAATGATACAAATGACGACTGATTTTGAAGATTTGATGACTAATTACAGTATGTTAAAATATGTATGCAAAAAACTCGCCAATCAAATGTTTCTTTCAATTTTATCGCGCGCTTTGTGACATTTTGTGACACGGCCATTTCTATTGTAAGAAAATTTTACATTAGAGCGCTGTAATACTACTCTAATGTGGGTGGGTAACTATTAGATTACCTAATAACATTTTCTCATATAAACCGTTTTAAGTGCGTCTTTCACGTTCGTCTTAGGAGGGGTTTTAATTACTATTATATAATTGTAATATGCCTTCTAAGATAATTTCTCCCAGAATGAGTCACGTGACACCTATCGAAAATTAGATTACACTCGCCACGATCGGGGCTGGGTTGCTGCGCGGAAAGTAAAGTTCTCCAACTGCGATACAATAAATAGTTAAAGGTACAATAAATTACTTTTATGGTCTTACACGTTCCTATCCGATCCTTCCATTTCCCTTTATTTATCGTTGTACCGGGAGAGGGAAGTTATACATTAATTTATAATACTACATGTTAATAAATTATAATACATTAACCCGAGATTATCAAGAACAGGGATGAGAGTATGAGAGAATAGAGGCGGAGGGAGTCATATACTGAAAAAAGCAATAATAATAATTCAACAATGCTGGGTGGACAGGGAAATCGATAAGAAGTTACAATTCAGCTCTTGTTCTATTAAAATCCTAATTTATTTTTCTGTGTTTACTTTTTCATTGTTATATTACTGTACAATCTAAGTAATCATCATCACACGCTATATATAACACATAATAGTAAGCCTTATAAATATTTATAAATTATAAAATAATCATAAAGGATGATCTCTCGCTATAACGAGATATCACTCAGAAACGGCAACCCAAATGACTCAAGCTCAGTTCAAAGCAAAATATTTACAAACTTGGTTGACGGTCGCTAGAGCGTGTAATACATATTTTCCACAAAATTCACAACGGTCAAGCTGAGGACCGCTACATGTCGCATGATAGACGGAAGCCGCGGTTTCACACTTGCTCGGCGATATTGTGCCTCACATAATTTGTTGATTTACAGCACAATTCGTAACTATACTTATGACTCGTAACTTTTGAACATTATTGCTTTTTTTGAACTGTATTTTGTAATCATTTTATCTTCGTAGTTTTTATAAAAATATTCTAAGATTATACTCTAATATCACACAAGGACTTGTGATGGTCGACATAGAGATAGATTTAATAAATTTAGAAAATCTTAAAATAATAATATTCAAATAAGTCAAGTATGGAAATCAAAAGTGTATTTCTTCTGTTTGGAATCGTTTAAAAGTAAAAGCCTGATATATTTCTCAAGATTCTATGTATTACAAGAGGCTAACAAAATATTGAATATTCAGCTATACAAGTAATATTTTCTTGGATCTTTATTATACCATAGATATAATTCTGTGTTAAATTAATATTGTTTGCCAATCCTAATAGACTCGATCTTGTGAGTAGGTGCGAACGAGTCTTTATTATTTATGAATAGGAACAGCAAGTCTCGCGTGTAGCGAGTGCTTTACCATTATCTTAACGAAACGGACCAATCACAGGCGCGCTTTGCCTTCGACGGGTTGAGCCGGAGGCGACCGTCCTGGTGACTGAATCCGGCCAATGGCGAGCGCCGGCGGTGAGGTCATCGGGCATAGGATGAGTCACTGCACTAGCGTGGATTTCAGAGGTATGGTGAAATCGTTACTATAAAAGGAGCGAACGCGATGTACTCAGGGCCTTCAGTTCGAGACCAGACTTGCGAGCGGGAGCGCTGCCCAACAGACTACCGACGGAGCCCTGAGTTCCAGAACAGCATTTGCGGACGGAGTTGCTGCCCGGACTTATGGAGGAATCTACCATTCATCAGTAGCAGAGAGGATCATATCGCCACTGTGTAACAGCTAAGGAACACATTTATATTATCTATCGATTAATTATTTTCACTATTGAAATGTATTTATTTTGGGAAGATTTAAAATCGGAGCAATAATGTATAATTAATATCACGATTTCTTGTGTGATCTTGGCTCAATTCGTACGGGAATATCTCCCAAACGAATATATTTTGATGCTTGGGGATTTTCATACCATTTGTATTAACAATTGATTTTACGGAGCTCTATAAGCAGTGCGTAATAGATTCATAATATTGTCGACGCGTTATGTATTGCATAACCAGATATCAATCCAAATCGTACGAGAAATTCTTCCGAACGAATATATTTTAAAGTATGGGGATTTTCAAACTATTTTTACTAATAATTGAATACACGTAATTCTATAAGAAATGCTTAGTAGCCTTATAATAATTGTGTTGCATAAGTATTGCGCAATCCGGTCTTCAGCCAAGTCTTTATGATTTGAGTACCTCGGTACATCTGGCTTAACAAGTAGCTTCAGAATGACGAGTAAAGGACAGAATGGGGAGATCTAACTAAAGATTGGGGATATCTGGTTTGTGTTAGCCTAGCTGGCTGAGGGGTGGATGATTGCCGGCACTTGGGCGTGGAACCCGCACAAGCCCCTGCAGGGCCCCTTAAAGGCGGGGTCCTCCTTGTTGCTCGGGGTCGTCAATAAACCGACCACCTAACCTCATCTGGCGCAAACTACTTAAACCAACAAAAAGGTTCCCTTTGTCTTTGGAAGGATTTCCATGCTTGAATGCTGTAAAACCTTGATAGAAAACGTTAACTTCTATTTCGTCCTCTGTAAGAAAGACAGGGCCAGAATAAATATAAAAATCATTCACTCATATGGAATAGCTGGGATATTATAAATATGTTACTAACACTCTAACATTTGTCCAAAGTAAATGTTGCAAGATGCAGAATCGTGGGACGCCGCTCTGAAAAGGCATAATGAGATTGCACAATAATTTGTAACATCGCTGACTATGCCCGCAAAGGAGGCTAATGTCGTCATCAATTCGTACCAAAAGAGTACATGATTCTTCAAACACCGGCCTAAAAGAAAGGCGCCTCAAGACAACACACATCATCAGAAACTCGTACCAAAAGAGTACGTACATCTCAATCATAAGCCTAAAAGAGAGGCGTCACAGGATCACATCTCGTAAAGAAGAGATAGAGTCTCGGGATGCAGTAAGTTCCGGAGGAACAAGGGGGGCCGTTTAGTCACTTAGGAAGTCGGCCACCGGGTTTAGGCGGGCGCGGAGCCTCAACCCCTCTCAGCAGAGATGCTGAGGGTTTAAAAAACCAAAATTAGCATTCAAAGAAACTATTATTTCATATAAACTCACGGGCTGTTGTAGAATCCTTTCGAACAAACCATCCCCGAGACCTTATCTACTTATTTATAAAGAAGTTTCACTTCAAAAATGTGGTATTTCGTAGATAGCAAATATATGTATTATTTTCCCACGGAATTAATATGAACAGGTTCATGCACGTCTAAGACGGAACCATTCAAGGTAAGAATATGCTAATACAAAGTGTTTATAATTATTAATTTCAGTGTTATTTAATATGTGTGAATTTTTCCCTGTGCGCCGTTCGAACGATTTTACTGGTTTGTCTCAAATCGAAAATGTTTTATTTCTAATACATAAATTCTTTCTAGTGTACGTATTTTTATTGTAACATAAATGTATAGATTATTAGGTTCGTTAGATGTTTTTATTACATAATATTATGCAATTGTTTCCACACTGCTCCTATAAAAGAATTTGAAGTTATTACGATACACAACGGGGTCCTTCATCCATTAGACGAATCATGTGCCAATTCAACGACGTATTACGAATAGTATATATTGTATTTATCGAGATTTAGTCGCATTTATTATTCCTAGTGAGGTTTTTAGTATTGGTTCCAGGCGCCATTATGAGGCGGAAATAGTTCATATTCATAGCCCGACTGCAATAGGTATTTTTGTCGCGTAAGAGGTAGCACTTTTAGAAATATAACTATGTTTTATGTTTAGTCCCTGACGGACAGGATGGTATAGCTGTGGCTATTTAGGTAATATACTTAGTAAATGCAAAGGGCATTAGGTATTTTCAATATAGTATGCGAACCCAAGATGTTAGAAATATTTTAGTTAATATTTTTAGTTAATTTTGCATTCAAAAGCGCAATTTTCACAGAATAATTATTTCAGTTAATACGTATTTTTAGTTAATTTATCGTATAGAACAATTTCTGATAGTATAGAACATTATTTCATATGAAAAGTTGAATTTTAGTAGTAGTAATATTTCTGTATTGAATATTTAATTTTTAACAACTGTATCGCTACATCATATGGTTGAAGTCGACCGGTTGCATCCTGTCGCTCAATCGCGCGCGCTCACATATAAGAATAATGAAATATTTGAATAATCCAATATATTGTATTTTGAACGCGACGTTTTGCTACTTACTAACCTTCATTATTTAGTAGGACCCACATTAGGGTCATCTTACATCGTTAGCCGTGAAAAGAATATGATTTACATTGATTTGCAATGGAATGATTTGTATTATAGATTTGCTTCGCCTTATATATTCAACACACACCCCATGGGATGTCTAACTCTGGTGCCGGACCAGGAGCTATACTAAATTATTATTAAATGTATCAAGGCCGCGATGCCCTACTATCTACCTGGATCATCATAGTGCTTACCGTGACCAGGAGAACGATTTATATTGAAATACAATAAAATGCTTAATAATATTAATTGAACATCATTTCGACATTAAATACAGTCTGCTCGATTTGATTAGGATGCCCACTATCTAACAGGGTCATTACAGACTATCTATCGGAGTCAAGAAACACATGTTGATGGTCTGTTTATTAAAAAAATATATAAATAATTAATTTTTTATATATATCTTATATTTGTCTTCTTTCTGAATGGAAAAGTTTAATTTTTCACATTAAATTAGTAAAGAATCAACTTTGAATATGAATATGAATATGAATACTAATTACCAATCTCAGGTATCATCCAGATGAAATATAAACACAAAAAACCTGTCTTGTAAAAAGAGGAACAGTCAAAATTATTTAAAAAAATATTCACTCAGAATCCCTGTTTATACTAATTATACCTAATAATATTTCACGTACTTATGTATAACCAGATTTGATATCAGTAATCTTATACGGCTTATGATATAAGTAATCCTATACAAAAAATATACGTACAAATTACTTCGATAATGCGAAGACTAGATATTAATGGAGAGTTGTGTTCCAATTGACTTCACATTAAATAATAATATTCGAACATCTCTCCTCTAAATCAGGCCTATTCTCAAATACCGAAAAGCATTCGCGGTATCTTTAGGTCAACATCATGATTTTATGTTCTATTATTATTGAACGTTTCGCCAATTGTGATGTATTCAGATTTTAATACTTGCAATGGTACAAGTATTCGTAAGTTTCGATTATTTGTGCCAGTAGTGATTGTTGTGTTTTCATTGAAATTTGGAAATTTTTATGCAGAATTGTGTAAAACTATTCTGCCACGCGGGTCTGTCTTCTTTCTACTTATCGACCAAAGAGGCCAAATACGTGCGGCAGAATATCCCAGTTAACATATACAGAAGGTGTTCTAGAAATTATGCATAAAAATGCTTTAAGTAAAATATTGTCGGTGGCTGAGCGGATGCGAACTTGCTCCCTGGCCTAAAGATTGAGACTGATCCCCGCCCCCGGCAGCCATAATTTAAAAATATTTTCATAGCACTTACTAGTCTAAAGGGTTTTCCAAACTCAATTATTATCGTTATTTAAAATATCGTTTTAAGTAGTAGTAATATTTCTGTATTGAATATTTAATTTTTAACAACTGTATCGCTACATCATATGGTTGAAGTCGACCGGTTGCATCCTGTCGCTCAATCGCGCGCGCTCACATATAAGAATAATGAAATATTTGATAATCCAATATATTGTATTTTGAACGCGACGGTTTGCTACTTACTAACCTTCATTATTTAGTAGGACCCACATTAGGGTCATCTTGCATCGTTAGCCGTGAAAAGAATATGATTTACATTGATTTGCAATGGAATGATTTGTATTATAGATTTGCTTCGCCTTATATATTCAACACACACCCCATGGGATGTCTAACTCTGGTGCCGGACCAGGAGCTATACTAAATTATTATTGAATGTATCAAGGCCGCGATGCCCTACTATCTACCAGGATCATCACAGTGCTTGCCGTGACCAGGAGAACGATTTATATTGAAATACAATAAAATGCTTTATAATATTAATTGAACATCATTTCGACATTAAATACAGTCCGCTCGATTTGATTTAGGACCCCTCTATCTACGTGGCCCATCACAGTGGTGCCGGTGACCAGACAGGAGCGTATTCGTTGGACTCATTTGCATAGTAATAAAATCATTTTGGTTTAGTTAATATTATAAATGAAAGAAAATATTTGATTATAAAAGCGGTTTTATTTAAACAATTGCGGACCACGGTCCGTGACATCAAAGAAAAAAGGATTAAGCATTTATGTGAACCACGTACTGAGATTTGTAGACAAACGTGATACTAGGTATTAGAAATTTCTTTAGGTTGTTTGTCATATAGATAGTTGGCATTTTTATTATTTAATATTTTGTGAACGAAAATTATTGTAGTAATTTTGGTCCTTGTGATATATTAGTTCGATTTTGGAATGCCTGTTTCTTTGTAAAAGTATTGCTCAATTTTATAGAATATGTGATTTATTTCATATCTCATTCATTTTATGTGGTTTGAATTCAAACGATTCACATTTGAAAAATATTTTTAATAATTGTATGAAGAGAATATATTTGAATGCGATCTCACAAGTATGCCACCGTCACAATCTAAAAAAGACCATCGGGATTTGCGGATCGCAGTATAACAAATATGTAGTTAAGATTCAAACGATTCACGTTTGAAAGGTTTTGATTATTGCATTTGTTTTCTCGCAAGTATGCCACTGTCACGGCCTAGGCCGTCGGGATTTGCGAATCGCAGTATAACAAATATGTAGTTGAGATTCAAACGAATCACATTTGAAAGGTTTTAATTATTGCGTTTGTGTTTGTGTTTCGCAAATATACCACCGAACACGGCCAAAGCCGCCGGGTTTGCGAGCGCTGCGTGTTGGAAAGACCGGCGACGGTTTCCCTATATAACGCGAGCGGACACGTTTCGGCACACGCGTGGAAGATGCGGCAGAGACCCGAGACGTTTGAGGGTTTAAGGTTTAACAAGTTCGACCTTCGCGCTCGGGCTAGTACGAAAAGACAGTTAGCTACGCCGAACGGATTCGCACGGCGCCCGAAATGCAAATATATACACCTGTATTACGGGCAGATCACCGCGACAGATTTCAGCGCGCGCCACGGAGGGTTTATGATAGCTTAAAATTCGGTTTTAATTTAATCTCTTATATTAATATAAACTAATAATTAACCCACGATAGATAAAATCTGTTCAGTGGCAAATATTTTCGCTTACGAGTTATGCAATAGTAATTAATAATAATAGCAGAAAATATAAAAGTAAAAATAAATATAAAAACCGCATAACAATTTAGTAGAAAATATAAACACGAGAATTTATGAATATAAAAGAAAAGAAGATATAAAAACGAAAACTTTTAGTATATGGGTACACAGGAATTATATTAAACGGATTTTGCCATGTGAACATTTGATATATATTTTATTTTATAAAAAAAATTTATAAATCCGATGTTTTATAATATTTACTTTTCTCTTTCGGTTATGTACTTTTATGATACAAATGCGAAAAATATTTTAATAATTATCCGTCTGGTTTCATAATTAAAAATTAATATAAATTAATTTTAATTAAATTAAGGTTAATGTAAATTAAATAAATCCACACTTGTTATATATTTGTCTTATGGATATTAAAAAGGGTTTCTATATTTGAAAATAAAAAAGATCTTTAAATTCAGCTAAATTTTTACAGATAATAATTACACAAAAAATTAATTGATTATAGTATTCTTACAAATCTACTTATATTATTTGATAACTTTCACGTGCATGTTTCGGAGATACCTTTTTATCGTCAAAGTGGTTATATTACAAATTGTCCTAAAAAAAAATAAAATGTCAATCTACAATGTTGCTGAATTAATTGAAAAAAAATAATAATTTCCTTCATTGATTTATTATGGTTCTTAATTATTCTAATTATCTAAATGTGTTCTTAATTGTTATACACAGTTATATACGGTTCTGGTTATTCAAACTAATTATAATTTCTTTGTTGTATGCAGGATTGATAGACTTGTTCGTAATAACAGACGCGTATTGTTGCACGAAATAATTATTTGAGTTTCTTGTTTTGATCTAAAATTATTTTGATTTGAATTACAAGAATAAAATTACTTCCATTTTTATTTACAAGACGGCCTGGCATATGAATTAAAATGGTCATACTACCGCCATCTAGCGGAAATCAGAGAAAGTTTTGAGCCTTCGCTAGTATTAGTCTATAGGGAGCGGTAATAGAGAGCGCAATATATATTCTCTTAGTAACGAATAATTGAAAATTGGACTTCTTTGTTGTTTTTTTTTATATATATTCCTTTGTTTCGCTTCATTGCAACGTTAATTGAAATTGTTTTATCTTCATTAATATATATTATATTATAATATACGTTGGTATAGTGTATTTATAGGCAGAGTAGAAATAAACAACAGCTTATTTGACTACAGAGATGAGATATGGTAGAAGGACAGTTGGCTTCTTTAATGATCATAAGGTTCACATACAGGGTTGATAATTGTTAAATGTTTACATCTCACTACTTCAAATTTCGTACGTATCTATATAAGGATTGTTTTAGTTTTAGGCGCAATCTTCTTGGAAATAATACAAAAGTAAATCCGGAATTAACGATATGTGAGTTTCTCCAAGTTTTGAGAAATCGTAACGCTATGATTGATAAAGCATTTATTGTTTTTACTATACATTGGGTGTATGTAGAAATCCTTTTGAATAGTGATAAAATAAAATAAAAAAGAAATTTTTCAGGAGAGCTTTTGAATTCTTCTGGAACATTTTGAAAAAAAAAAAATTGAAAATAGATTTTTAGTAGATTAAATAGTAGTAGCATAACGAAATCATTAGCTTCATCCACCTTCATGCGTCGTCGTGGCATTACTTTTAGATGGAGGTAGAAAGGTTGGACGTTTGGATCTTGAATAGATTCCAGTCGTATAGCAAACCGAATTATACGTTAGGAATTCTTGATTCAGTTACACACATACATCTTCTGTGGATATCAGTGTTGGTGATGACTACTACAGCTAGTACAGATATTAGGGTTCACCTCTTCTGATTTGTAACAGTGTACTTCGTTAATCATGTTCGCGTTGTTAAAGGAACACTTTAAAATTTTATAATGTTATGTTACATATAAGTATGGGGATGATGAATACGGAACATAGTAATAAAGTTGTTTTAGGTTTTCAATAAGTTTTTGGAGGAACAATATTACAGTTATACGGAGGATTTGCGCCTGATTATTTGACAAACGCTTAAAAATCTGGGGGAAGACAGGTTAGTAGGGACTAGCTATGGGAAACTTTTCTAGACATCTGGATCCACTTCTTCTACAAACATGCGTCGTCTTTAGATATCACTCTTGAGGGTTGGCTGGAAAGTTAATTGAGACGGATAATAGTTATATATACTCTTACGTTCTACAATTATCGAAGAGGTTGTTCCTATCCTTTTCTTCCTCTTCTTCTTCTTCGTCTTCTTCTTATTCGTATATGCTAACGGTTATATATATATTTTCTTTCCCCTTTTTATTTATATTGACTTCAATAGCGTCTTCTTCTTCTTCGGTACGAAGGTTTTTGTTATTGGTTATGTTCACTCTAGTCTTCTTCTTCTTTGAATACATACCGTTTATGCTTCTCTTCTATAAATAGCAATTATTACAATACGTTGCAACTACTTTTCGTCTTATGGTATATCTTACGACTACTTCTCTACTTTCTTCTTCTTCTTCTTTTCCTATTACTACATTATTTTCTTCTTCTTCTTCTTTTCTTCTTCTTTCTTCTCTTTTCTTTCTTCTTCTTCTTCTTCTTTTCCTATAACTACATTCATTTCGTCTTCTTCCGTTTATCTTATACTTATCAACTGTTTTTCTTCGTCTTCTCTTCATCTTCTTCTTCTTCTTCTTTTCCTATAACTACATTCATGTCGTCTTCTTCTGTTTATCTTATAATTTTAGACTCTTTTTCTACGTCTTTTCTTCATCTTCTTTTGTTCTTTACCTACTACTACATTCGCGTCTTCTTCTGATTTTATAACATTCGACTTCTTCTTCTTCGTCTTTATCTATTACTACACTCGGTTGTGACTTTTCTTCTTTATCTTATGCCTTTCAATGGATTCATTTTCTTCTTCTTCTGTTGTCATCCACTACTTTTGCGGCTTCTTCTTCTTCTTCTTCTTCTTCATCATATTACACCAATAATAAATTATGGCAGTCATTACAGTATACGTGGAATATTGAGGACAATTTGCTGTTTTTACATAAAAGGACATGTATTGCGCATATGAATAAGGTTCATAACACAGGTGGGGTACTTGAGTTCATTTTGTCGCGGTTTGCAATCATAGTAGAGTATGCGGTTGACCATTCGCTCGGTTAGAATAGGACTATATGAGCTAGAGATAGAAGAGGTTGTATAGTTTGAGGGAAGGGGGAATAAGAATTGTATTACAAGATGGTGAACACTTGTCGGGGTACACCATGGTAGGATAGCAAGGAATAGTTATTGGAAACCTTCTTGACAACTGGATTATGATTGAAGCTCTACTTCTTTAACAAGTGTGCATCGTCTTTGGGTATCTCTCTCTTGAGGGTTAGCTGGACAGTTAGTTGAAACGACGCCCAACGGTTATTGAAAGGACTTGTCCATTTGCGACTAGTCATTAGAAAATTTGGAGGCGGACTGCACTTTTTCTTTTTAGAGAGGATAGCAAGTACCATCGTCATCGTTTACTCACGTACGGGACATATTGAGATCGAGGGGTTCGCTCTATATATTAGGAAGCTGGTTGTTAAGTTCATATGAATAGGTTGTACATTAATTCGTAGGTTAACATAATTCTGGAACTTCAGATTTATCGTAGCTCGCATTTGATAGGAGAAATATACAGTTAATATTTACTCGGTTGAGTTGGTTTGTATAGCTTGAAGGGGATGTGGGGAGTGTTAGTGGGAGTATATTCTGGGGGAAGGGAGGGTATATGCTGGGGAAAGTAGTATAGAGTTGCGAGGTGGTGAACACTAGGAGTGTACCATTGTAAGGGAAGCAAGGAGGATAACAAAGTGGGGGAAGGGGCGTTCCTTTTAAGTGTTGATAACAGGATGGAGCTTGAGTGGTTAGCAGACACAATGATGAGATTACTGAGGCATTCAATCGATTATGAAGAATCGAACCTTTTCAGTCAATTGAAAAAATTATATACAGTCCCTTTCGCTTTCAAATCTTATATTTATATTAGTTGTACACTTTTCATTTGAATGACAGGCAGATGGTTTACAGTAGCTTTAAATACGCAAAGAAGGTTCCATTGAAAAGAATTTAGTACTGGAAAGGAAAGAACAACGATTTATTTTAAAAGAAAATTTTAGAAACTCTTGATAAGTATCACGAAATATACTATCCTATTGGGTTATTTAGCAGATAGGCTTGGTCTGATAGATCATTCCTCTCTCTAAATAAGGGGGAAGCTGTGATGGTCGACATAGAGATAGATTTAATAAATTTAGAAAATCTTAAAATAATAATATTCAAAAAAGTCAAGTATGGACATCAAAAATATATTTCTTCTGTTTGGAATCGTTTAAAAGTAAAAGCCTGATATATTCTCAAGATTCTATGTATTACAAGAGGCTAACAAAATATTGAATATTCAGCTATACAAGTAATATTTCTTAGATCTTTATTATACCATAGATATAATTCTGTGTTAAATTAATATCGTTTGCCAATCCTAATAGACTCGACCTTGTGAGTAGGTGCGAACGAGCCTTTATTATTTATGAATCGGAACAGCAAGTCTCGCGTGTAGCGGGTGCTTTACTCTTATTTTAACGAAACGGACCAATCACAGGCACGCGTTACCTTTCGACGGGTTGAGCCGGAGGCGACCGTCCTGATGGCTGAATCCGGCCAATGGCGAGCGCCGGCGGTGAGGTCATCGCGCATAGGATGAGTCACTGCACTAGCGTGGATTTCAGAGGTATGGTGAAATCGTTACTATAAAAGGAGCGAACACGATATACTCAGCCCCTTCAGTTCGAGACCAGACTTGCGAGCGGGAGCGCTGCCCAACAGACTACCGACGGAGCCCTGAGTTCCAGAACATCCTTTGCGGACGGAGTTGCTGCCCGGACGTATGGAGGAATCTACCATTCATCAGTACCAGAGAGGATCATACCGCCACTGTGTAACAGCTAAGGAACACATTTATATTATCTATCGATTAATTATTTTCACTATTGAAATGTATTTATTTTGGGAAGATTTAAAATCGGAGCAATAATGTATAATTAATATCACGATTTCTTGTGTGATCTTGGCTCAATTCGTACGGGAATATCTCCCAAACGAATATATTTTGATGCATGGGGATTTTCATACCATTTGTATTAACAATTGATTTTACGGAGCTCTATAAGCAGTGCTTAATAGATTCATAATATTGTCGACGCGTTATGTATTGCATAACCAGATATCAATCCAAATCGTACGAGAAATTCTTCCGAACGAATATATTTAAAGTATGGGGATTTTCAAACTATTTTTACTAATAATTGAATACACGTAATTCTATAAGAAATGCTTAGTAGCCTTATAATAATTGTGTTGCATAAGTATTGCGCAATCCGGTCTTCAGCCAAGTCTTTATGATTTGAGTACCTCGGTACATCTGGCTTAACAAGTAGCTTCAGAACGACGAGTAAAGGACAGAATGGGGAGATCTAACTGAAATTGGAGTTTTCTGGTTTACGAACGTTGAGCTAGGTGAGGTTGTGGATGACGCTCGTGTCATAAGCCTGGAATTCGCGCAAGCCCCTGTGAGGTACTCTTAAAAGCGGGACCTCCCTTGTTGATCGGAGTGGCCACTAGACTCGACCTTCGCGCCTCATCTTGCTCAAAAACAGCGTGAACCAACGTCGTGAATTCTCTGACTTTGGAAGGATTTTCATGCCTGAATGCTGTAAAACCTTGATAGAAAACGTTAACTTCTATTTCGTCCTCTGTAAGAAAGACAGGGCCAGAATAAATATAAAAATCATTCACTCATATGGAATAGCTGGGATATTATAAATATGTTACTAACACTCTAACATTTGACCAAAGTAAATGTTGCAAGATGCAGAATCGTGGGACGCCATTCTGAAAAGGCATAATGAGATTGCACAATAATTTGTAACATCGCTGACTATGCCCGCAAAGGAGGCTAATGTCGTCATCAATTCGTACCAAAAGAGTACATGATTCTTCAAACACCGGCCTAAAAGAAAGGCGCCTCAAGACAACACACATCATCAGAAACTCGTACCAAAAGAGTACGGCCTTCTCAATTATAAGCCTAAAAGAAGGGCGTCACGGGATCACATCTCGTAAAGAAGAGATAGAGTCTCGGGATGCAGTAAGTTCCGGAGGAACAAGGGGGGCCGTTTAGTCACTTAGGAAGTCGGCCACCGGGTTTAGGCGGGCGCGGGGCCTCTACCCCTCTCAGCAGAGATGCTGAGGGTTTAAAAAACCAAAATTTAGCATTCAAAGAAACTATTATTTCATATAAACTCACGGGCTGTTGTAGAATCCTTTCGAACAAACCATCCCCGAGACCTTATCTACTTATTTATAAAGAAGTTTCGTTTCAAAAATGTCTTATTTCGTAGATAGCAAATATATGTATTATTTTCCCCAGGAATTAATATGAACAGGTTCATACACGTCTAAGACGACACCATTCAAGGTAAGAATATGTTAATATAAAGTGTTTAAAATTATTAGTTTCAGTGTTATTTAATATGTGAATTTCTCCTCTTTATGCCGTTCGATTGATTTTATTGGGTTGTTTCCAAACGGAAATGTTTTATTTCTAATACACGAATTCTTCTGGTGAACGTATTTTATTGTAACATAAATGTATAGATTATTAGGTTCGTTAGATGATTTTATTACGTAATATTATGCAATTGTTTCCACACTGCTCCTATAAAAGAATTTGAAGTTATTACGATACACAACGGGGTCCTTCATCCATTAGACGAATCATGTGCCAATTCAACGACGTATTACGAATAGTATATATTATATTTATCGAGATTTATTCGCATTTATTATTTCTAGTAAAGGTTTTAGTATTGGTACCAGGCGCCATTATGAGGCGGAGATAGTTCATATTCATAGCCCGACTGTAATAGGTATTTTTGTCGCGTAAGAGGTAGCAATTTTAGAAATATAACTGTGTTTTATGTTTCGTCCCTGACGGACAGGATGGTATAGCTGTGGTTATTTAGGTAATATATTTAGTAAATGCGAAGGGCATTAGGTATTATCGATTTCGTCTGCGAACCCAAGATGTTAGAAATATTTTTAGTTAATATTGCATTCAAAAGCGCAATTTTCACAGAATAATTATTTCCAGTTAATAACATATATTTTAGTTAAATGTATAGTTAGCACAGGCAGAGTATTAATATTGTATAGAATACATTATTATAATATTTCAAGAAGGTATAATATTTTATTCCGCGATCCTTTTATAGTTACAGCGTATCTGTCGACCTCAGCCGTTGCCACCCGCGCCATACAACTATTTTCGCTAACATCATATGGCAAATGACTTTATTTATTGCAATGACATTTATATTATTTAATATTATTTTCCACGACGTATTTTTGACGGGTCACCCCATAGGATTCATCACATTGTTAGCCGCGGCCAGGAGTTGGCAAATTAATTGAATATAATAACTAAAATTAAATATCAACTCGCGGCGATTAAGCAACGGCATTTTAAATAAATTATTAATACAGAATTCCTCGTTAGTACGTTAGGAAGACCCCATCTATCTACCTGGATCATCACAGTGCTTACCGTGACCAGGAGAACGATTTATATTGAAATACAATAAAATGCTTTATAATATTAATTGAACAGCATTTCGACATTAAATACAGTCTGCTCGATATGATTAGGGCCCACTAACTACCAGGATCATTACAGTATTCTTTGCTAAACTGCAAATAAAGTATATATGTTATTTATATTTTTCATTTATTTAAAGAAATGAGTCCCGTAATACTCAATAAGAAATGAATAATTGAAATTAAGAGACATACACAAATATCGAATAATAAAACTGAAAAATTAAATGCTGGAACCTGGAATAATTTTTCAGTTTTATTATTTGATATTTGTATATGTCTCTTAATTTCATTTATTTATTTCTTATTAAATATTACGGGACTCGTTTCCTTAAATAAATGAAAAATATAAATAACATATATTTATATATATATATATTGATTATTTATAATTTCCATTAGCAAATTAAAACACATTGGAACCTATGTTAGCTTTTTGATATGGTTAGAAGTTAGGTACCACCTGTGTTATCTTTTTGTCACATTTCTTGGTATTAACTAAAAGATTCTTTAAAATTATGCAGTAACTCTTAGGGGTAGGATTTGAAAAAATATTGCAACGCTTGTAGTGCGGTTGAAAGCAAAACTACAGCATGAAAGACAATCCGTTTAAATAGAAGGAAATTAAAACCAGTTTCCATTAAAAATCGTTTATTCAGTGGTGACCTACATCTGCTTGAATGAAAGAATTCTATAATTTTCCTCAACTGTAACTACAATAAAATTCCTGTTTGGTTTTTAAAATAAACCAAAAATGTCTATTATCTGCATTACAAAATTTAATTAAGTTTAAATTAAAATAATCATGTTACAAAGTAACTGCCATATCAATTAATAATATTCTTTAAGTTACTTTATGGATAATTGTAACGTGAAATTAGAAATTCTTGTCATTAAGAGGGCGGTTGCTTAAGGATTCTGACTTTCTGACACATCTGAGATTCTGACAAGAAAATGAGAGAATAAATAGTCAATGACTGCAGTTTGTTTGAGAATAATGTGACAATTCACATCTTCAATGTTACATTTATCGTATCGATGACGAATAGATGTTGATGAATTTGCAAACATAAAAAAAACATAACATATCCTGGGTTAACTTGAGTTTTTTTCAAAACATTGCATTTTTTTTATTTAGGTGTCAGTTAAAATAAATTTAAAAAAAGTTAAATTTAAATTAAATTAAGTTTTAAATTTTTTAAATATGGTAAATAGTATATATCGTAAAACATATATTATAGCCCCATTCGAATACATCTGTTTCCACTTTTAAAAAACTTTTACATGTTCTATTGCAATTTGTGAATGCTTGCAAAAACAACATTCAAGCGCATTGAAAATGGATTATTTTCTTGTATAAAAATATGAATAAAATAATGATGACGTGAAAAACATTCATTCACTTTTATTTAAAATTTCATTTTAAAAGCTTTTTACAATATATTATATTTCAGTCATTCAATCACTACGTGAATATTTAATAAATACGTTTTTGACTTTTTATGGACGTTATACTTCTATTGGCGCATTTAAGGTAAAATTTTCAACGTATCGAACGTTGTAGGTATGTATTGATGTAGCGGGACCACGAAACGCGCGTTTTGAGCAGTTTACAGAATCCGTTACGAATAAACTCGCGAGATGACATATTTCCTCCCGCACATGTGAACATACACATCATACACGAACGCAAAAACGCATACACACACTCACATAAACTTACTATTTGACACTTTGTTTTTTTTATCGATTCTTGTACAATTGCTCTTGCAAATATGTGTTTTCTTTTAATTGGCCGAAAGCTCTGTACATCAGCAACTGTTTTTTTAAGATTATAATATGTACATGAACTTGTATGAGAAGATGTATGAATGTGGCCGAAGCAAAAGTGGTGTGCCGGGATAGAAGAGTGTGGCGTTTAATCCTCTCTGCCTACCCCTGCGGGGAAACGGCGTGATGGTTAGTTAGTTATTTAGTTATATGTATATGGCTGTAGAAAAACCTATAAATGCAAAATAATTTTTTTTTAAATATATTGTCCTTATTTTAGTTTTTAAGTATTACTTTTACCGCGTGTACATGAGTACACGCACGAATTTTTAAAGTGACATAACGTTATTGTTTTATGTATGTAGTAAAAACGTGGTTTTAGGGATTGCGAGGAATTAAAAAACAGATCATCTAGATTTAGATTGCATACATTTATATATATTTTACAATCTACAGACGTTGCCCTATTCCATTAAATTATTCGAATGTTCCACGTTTAATGTGGTCTCTGTCGAGCTTGTCGGACATTAAGTCAAGTTACCAGCGTTTTTACGCCTTCCTTCTTAGTTGCTTCGTTCATCCCGACGTTACGCTCTGCTTCAAACTTTTCATTTGAAATAATTTTATTAGTCTTGTTGAAGGCACACTAACAAAATGTAATCATATTTTTACCATTCCAAAACAGACATTTTTTCTCGAAAGCGAGGGTGATCACCACCACCTGTAAATTATTTATTTCTGTTCTTTTTTCTTCGTTCATTAATTGAAATATTTTATCCCCGCGCAGGATACACAATCTATATTCTATATGTAAAGTTTTAATTTAATTGTAAATTCATATACCAATGATATTCGAGATAATTATTTAAAGATTGTCTCTTGTTCGCCGCGGCAGGAGACAATATGAAACAGTTTAAGTTTTTCTAACTATAATGACACTAAACACAAACTTTACTATAAAACTATTTTATAATTTGCACTAATCATCTCCTGAAAATTTTTTATGGAACACATATTATTACGACGTTGATCACTATCGAGAATATTTTGTACGTAAGTAGGTACTCAAGTAGGTACTCAAGTACTTTATCATGGCTATTTATTATTATACGGCTATTTATGATATGCTTTGATCGCTCGCTCGTTGTTTTGCTTAGCACAGCAATAGCTTATATGATACGCAAAACGCTGGTTTTTTAAACCTCCTAGATTACTATAATATTCTCGTCATTTCCAGACGTTTGTAGACATTCCCCGAATATTACAGATGATACGTGATCGTGGTAGAAAGTTCTACAGAGTTAGATTTTATTGTTGTTATTGACCTATTGTTGATTTTTAATTTAAAATTAATATACTAAAATCAATTCTATACACATAACGATATTTAGCGTTGTTTCATTCAAGCTCAAGTTCCCCTTATCATCAACTTTGACAACTGGTATTAAACCCACTTTGCGATTACGTCTCGCAGTAGACAAAAGTATCAATTCATTAATTAATTAATCCAAAATATGAAATGCGTCAATAAATGACGCCGTTACCGTCGGCATTCTGTTTTATAATCACGTCATTTATTAACACATTTCATACTTTGAAATTTTTATTTTTTAATATCAATTAAGGTGTTTTTATTAAAAAAACTAAATTTATCAAGTGAGTCTCAAAATACGGGAATAAATAAAATATACTGTTTAAAATCATCTCTTTATATAAATAAAAAGCATTTTAAAATCAAGAAAAATGTAAAAATTTCTTGCAAATTTAAAACATTATAACTTTATTAATATTGAATTTATTTCCTTAGTACGAATTCTAGATAATGAAGTATACTTTATACGTTTATAAAAATATTATGCGTATATATAAATATTCATTAAAAATTAGCGCTGCCAAGGACACTAAAAACGATTTTTTAGCCGCGGCCTGTCGATTAATGCTTATATTTTATTAATTATTGTAAATAATGTCCAGTTTATTACTTTTATGTAATAACAAAGAATCTATTCATTTGCAGTGAATATCCAGCTTAAGCATCTTTTGTCTAAATATATAAAATAAAAAATCGATTAGTTCCATTATATGTATAAAAATATGAAGTACAATTTTCAAATCCACACTTATCCTACAAGAAGTAGGGGAAATTTTAGACTTCCACAAATACAACTGGCAGGAACACAAAATAATTTATACTATAAAGGTTTCAAATTGAACTGCCAATGTGAAAAAAGTCTCACTACTTTTCGTAGATTAAGTACAATACATGTGAAAAGTAAGTTTAATGTATGATCATGTTATGTTATTTCACGTTTTTAAAAAATCTTGTTCATTTTGCACAAGATGTAAAAATAATTAAACATATTAAATATTATGTTTAAATAATATTATGTTATGTTATTTTATAATTTAATATTATGATTAAAAAATCTTTATGTAAATTTATGTTTTAGTATTAGATGTAAAAATGTATATATTTTTATAACTAAATAAAATAAACAAGTCTATATTATATGTCTTTATTGCACTTGTGTTGATGAATGTTGAGACCAACCGAAACTAGTTGACGAATATACGTATATACAAGGCAAATTGGAAAACATTAATAATCTCGCAGGACTTATTCCTGCCGCGATTATGAGTCGAAAATGTTCATGCAGCCATGACCTAACATTATGGAGATATGAGACATCTAAGTTTGCATTTTTTTAAATATTTCTGACTAATTTTGTGTAAAACGTTAGGCTATCATTACAGCAACTTATATTGAATTTTAAAAATGCATCCCTTTTAACACGAGTCAAATGAAATAATAAAAACCTTCCGTCGTAAGTGACGAAAAGCTGCATTTGGTCATGGTTACTTGAACATTTTCGACTCATAATTAAAGCAGGAATATAGTCCGGCGAGGTTATTAATGTTTTACAAATAGCCCTGTATAGAAATAAGTGGTTTAAAATTATTATAAGTATTTAATTTTATTTTAAATGTAGCATAGAATAAACATATACGAATACAAAAATCTCTGATTTTAAGGTAGATCAGAATAAAATATACGATACAGGCAAAATTTAATGGTGTATATGAACTGAGTACAGATGTTAGATGTTAATTACCTGAGTGGCACGAATTAACGCTTCGGGATGATTCTCACGTTGGATTCTCAATCAACTTCGGGACGCCATGGCTTATGAACCGTAAGTCCAATTGGAACGAAACAAGGTTTTTGTGCGTACCATATTGCAATATTACTTGATAACTATTTATGAATAAACAAATGACATTTTTGTTAAAAATTATTATTTTGAGTATTTATTTTACTTTTTTCGAGTACGTTGTTTTACAATAAACAACATTTCACATTTATTACTTCCCGCTAAATTAAAACAATAAAAAAAGGTTAGTTATTTTTTATATAAACACTAACAGAGTTTTTTGTCTACCGGTTTTGAGACGCACCCATATCTTCGTCAGAACAACCAATATACCAGCATGCAAATAACACTACATCCATAGTACTATTCACACACTAACACCTTCACATGCGTTTTAATGTACGAATTTATAAATATTGATAATCATTTATATAAATATCAATTTAACTGCATTTATCTACTTACTAGACTTAACCCGTCAAAAATGACTGAAAGTGTATAGCTCTTGAAAATGTTTATTTGCACACGATTGAGATAGTTTTAATAATTCGGGGAGATGGATCGGACGGAGATTAAGGAATGGGACAGTGAGTAGGAAAATTGTAAACGGTTGAAAGTCAAGATCAGACAAGAGCACGTTTATCTAACCTTGTTCCTCTTCTGATCTCGCCAAACCTCTAACCTGGTCCAGGGTAAAGACGAGATCACATCGTTTCACTTACTTTGGTAAATCTTCCAAAGTATCCCTTATCAGAAAGATAACTCACTGATACTAATCAGAAGGATGGTAAAATTTTTACTGCTTAACAGAAGGAACTAGTTGACTACGAGAAATCACACGCGCAACACATAATATGTCAAAGTCAGAAATTGAAATAAAATTAAAGATGTCATACTTTCGTAGATCGGACTGGTAACACATGCGTGAATCCGAAACTGTTCATAAAGATAGAACTTTTTTTACATATATTTTAAAATCAACAAATTTACAACTACAAAATAATTTACACGCAAATATTTGTACTCATATTATCTTTTATCAATTTCTCTACAAATAAATATTCCTTCATCGATGAGACGTGAAATTATGTGAAATTGCTTAAGTAAGATGTTTTTCTGAAATAAATTGAGCTGTCTCCGGTATATACGAACATTTCATTTTCAGGCTGTTCTTCTGACTGAGCTACGGCATCTCATTTCATGTGTCATTTTTTTTTATTCTTATGTTCTTCAATGATATGAATAATTTTTTTTTTTTAATAAACAAATAAATTAAAGGGGACTATACGATAAGTACATGTATGTTTTTAACCGATGGCGCCATTGACGTTAAATATTAATTAATTTAGAATATTTTGTTAATTTAGAATTATTGATTGATTAATGATATCCCCGAGACAAAAATTCAGAACTGTTTATCAGAACCATATTTTAAATGATGCGCGTCAAAAGATTTATCGAGTAGTTTTGGTTTGATAGCTCTTGAAAACGGGCAGGTTTGTATTTGTTTGCAGTCATGAAGAAAGGCAATATCGATCAGTGGTTCGATTCCCTTTTTTAGATGGAAAATTATACGAAAAAGAAAGGCGAGGTTGCATTCCGTTTATATGGACCATGCACCTTCGATTAATACCATCGGATATTGGTTTAATGAAACGAAGCATGGTTGAGTACCCCTTTTGATAAAGAGCACCCAGGTGGTCCGATTGAGCTGACTCCGGAAAGAATGATAAAAAAATTTATGCGTACTAAGTATCCTATTTCATTTCATTTTTCTTAGAATTGATATGAAATTTTTAGTTTTGGCTAAATTTAATAATATGGTACCATGGTCTATACAACAGATCCGTCTGAAAATAAGTATTTCTCGATATAATTGAATGTCCTGATTACAAAATTCAAGATAATTGACGCTTAAATAATATGTATTAAATAAAATATTTCACATTAAACCTTCGTGATTTTCATGTGTCAAACGATCTATTTTTATTTTTAATAAGGTTTTTTTTTAGTATCTACATATACTCGAGTAGTCGGGGGCACAAACATGTTATTAATTCATAATTATATTTCTGTAGTTTACGTTTGCATGAATGTTTGGTTTTACCGTGAAAAAAAAATATATTGCATAATATATTTTTCTTTATGGTTAGCGCTTTTTCTTTTGTATACCTTCTTTTATGGTCCTAAAGTAGTGACTGACATTCAAAATGTATGGTAAATTTTTTGAAACTTTAAAGTGTAATATTTTTTTATTTTTTTTATTTATTCTTCATCAGGCCAAGGGGCCCAACTTGCAAGGCGCACAATTACAGAAGCGAAACACATCCCAAAACACCCAGGCTTGAATTAAGCACATAGGTTAATTGTGACCTCACCAGAAATCGAACACCGAACTCCCAATGTGAGAAGCCAGTATCATACCCACTGGGTTATGATGGCCGCCTATTTTATTTAATACTTTTTATTTAATCGTCAAAATTTTGTAATCAAGAAATTCAATTAATTTTTTTTAAATGTAAAGTATAGCGCTGAAAGGGCGGATAAAATTATAATTTAAAAATATTTTATTTCATGGATCAAGCTTTACGTGTTACCAGAAAATTACCTAAAACGTAAAATTAAAGTAGAGTTCCTGTGAAAGCGTAAACTGTATTAGCCTAGTTTTTTTTCATATCCGTTTTCCGTAAGTGGATTTCAATGAATCAAATGGGGCAAATTTTACTTTTTTTTCCAGCTGAATATTTCACTTCTAAAATAGCTGTCACTGCACTTTAATAACTAAACTGCATATTATTTTTAATTTATTTTATCTAGTACATTTATGAATATTATATTTTACGGAAGCTGGACAAAATTCATTTCTAATGTTTCAAACGTTAATTTTCAGATTTGACATAATTATCAATTTTCCTAATTAATAATCCTAATAATTTTCCTAGTTTCAGTTATACAGCACCCTGACGATGGAATGGTAATTTCTGAAAAATGTTGGTGAAAAAAACTCACAAAAGTAGATATATACAAATAAAATAATCAATATTTTTTTAAAATGTCAATCTACAATGTTGCTCAATCAATTGAAAAAAAACATTTATTAGCATTCATAAAGTTCAATAATATCCGTGATTTAATTGACTATTTTTAAATGATATAGTTTTACATTTTTAAAGTTTCATTTGTATTATGTACATAAATAAAAGATTATATTTTACTTAATTTTATAAATATTGTCGCTTATCATTAAAGCGGAATAGTTAATTAATGAAATCAAAATATCCTTTAAGATTAACATATAATTTACAATATAGTTTATTGTTCAATGAACATATTATTTACTCTACTCGTCTCCACGCTGTTATTTAATTTTCTTATAATCAGTGTTTCTGCAAATTATTAACATTTCAAAAAATAGTTTGCCGAATATTTTTTGATTTTAATCGCCTCAGTTGATTGAGGTTTTCCAAGAGTACCTTATGATACCAACTTGTGATACAATGGTATTCATGAATATTTATTAGGTACTGAAAACGATATAAAAAAAAACATTTTTTGTATATACCATTTCGTTTAATTTTGAAGTCGACCAGTTTCTATATAACTTTATATTCTTTAGGATGATTTATACTAACTGATCCATCAAATAAATACTTAAATGGTTTTAACCTTAAACTATGGACGTCACATTTTTTATATGTTTTGAACTATAAAAACACATTCAATTTTACAATAATTCTAATAATAATAGTCGCTTTTTCCCATTAAAATCCATCCTCCCACCAAAAAGTCACCCTCCACATTAAAATTGCTATGACCACACTTTGATTTCCGTTAATTAATAGTTTATATATTGATATTTCTAAACAGTCTGTAGATACCTAAAAACAATAATTAGAGCACGAAGTAACAATTGTTCTGAAAGCAGTCGTTTTTGAGAGACCGTGATGATTGTTAGGCGTGCAGGATTTGAAATTTCTTTACAGTATTGTACTTTACATAACCTTCCACTTTTTTAGGATCTTTCCTTAAACATCTCATATATATAATGGTTAATATCACCATCTGTTATCCATTCAAAGCATGGATTATTTTCAATGAACTCTTAACAACTATATAAGTTTTTCCAATGTTCTGTTGTGAAAATTCCGAACAAGAAGTTTTGATATGCTTTGTGAGAATTTAAAGATCTTTTATATATTGTACATGATACTCGTTAAAAATAATTTTGAGATAAAAAATCGACTCTAATAGAATTCCAAGACCATGAACAACCAAAATCATCTGATTTTTGAGTTTTGAGCGCTGCTCAAAACTCTCGAATGTTTCGTTCTAGCATCGTGATATTTTGTGTTTTGTTTTGAATTGAAACACGGCGTGCTCCATCTGGATTTCCTAATACAATACGACTTTTGTCAACTGGCAATATCGTTTTTATCACGAGATATGATTTTTTGAAATATCCAATCATTTTCAAAAATAAGACAAACGCCATATAATATTGTCACGGATTCGCAGAAATTGGAGACAAAATAAAACACGAATTAATTTAACTATTATTTTTTACACAAAGCCATTGAACATAAATATAACAATTAAACTACGTCGTAATTTGCAATAATCGTTCGTTGAGAATCTTCCGCATGTCTGTAGAACATTTAATATGCTGTTTATTTCGCACTGATTCACTCACTCGAGAATGTTATTGAATTGAATGTGAGAAATTTATATCAAGTTTCCATACGCATATGGAAACTCTGATATAAATTTTTCGAGTCTTCAAAAGAAAAAGAGTGCTAATAATATCTTTAAGAAAAAAAAATGTTTTCTGTTTGCATAGAATTTTAAATTACATGCATTTGTGATGTTTTTTTTAATATAATCTTGCTTTTTTTCTCTAAAAATCTGTTTTTTTTTCAGTGTTTTCAACCAAGAGAGTAATTATTTATAAGAGAGCAATAATAAATAAGAGTTAGTTGTAACTTAAAAATATATATCAAATTTAGTAGAATACAGTCTACTTTATTTATTCATTTATTTATATTTATTCGTAAAACCAACTCCTAACGATAATTAAGCAAATACAAAGAATGGGGAACATTAAAGCCAATTATAGGTTTTCACTGGTAGCGACAAAATATCGTTTTTGCGTGGTGTACTGAATACATGCCTACTTGAATTTGACTGTGCACAACAGTCACTTGTGGCACACAAATATGCCGTAGTATACAAGTTGGAACTCCTCATCAATGGTACAAAAAATTAAAAATATTTTATTAGGCTTTTCTGTAAAACTTATACGAATAATTTCCTGGAAATCTAATTTGCTTCCCCCATTACAATACGTCATCGCGAGGTAATTCATTCTTGTAATATAATTTAATTACTTCAGCGTAAACGAGAAGTTACTGTTCCTTTTACCTCCTTTTTACATAATGAGACTTTTTGTAACAAAAATTGTTCTATTAAACGTAGGCATGGAAAATGAAATCGCGGCGACTTATTAAATTTAAAAAGTATATAGTTTATAACATAGTTTATATGTATGTTTTGAGAATACAATTAATAGATTCTGTCCACAGAGTGATAATTTTCAATTAAGATAAATTAAATCACTCAGATGAAAATATTTATACGGGAAACGTATAAATAAGTCTTTAAAGGGTGGCCCGGGATTTTTGACCTGCATGAGTGTATGAGCTGGCTAATATGGAATATTATAAATATTTATATTAAATATTTTAAATATTATATTTTTAAAATTCCAAATCCTTGTACACTTGTCATGGTATGGACTATAGATGTCTCTAGCATAGTCCATTCGAATATATGAACGAAACTGATTAAAAACAGATAAAGAACTTTTAAAAAATTGATAATTTGTGGTAGTTCTAACGATGGAATTGGTAAACTTTGTATTGTGTAAAGTGATCACTTAAGCCAGCTCATACACACATACAGGTCGTAAGCCCTGGGTTGTCCTATAAAAACTTCCATACACTTCCCATCCCTTCATCTCTGAGAGACTTCTATAATTTATCTTAAGTAGTATATTTAAAGTTCTCTATACAAATGTGACATACTTTTTACGCTCTTTCTTGATAAATATTTAAAAAATGTGCTTAAATTTTCATGGTTTACAATGGAATAAAAGTATTTACAATTATTTCAATAAACTATTTTTCGAAATAAAACTTTGCTGTGGCACTTTTCAAATTAGAACCGGTAAGATTTGGATTAGGACAATTAAAAATTCTGCTAAATACATTGAAAATACAATTGATAACGAACGACAGCTTACTCCGCGCAACTATGCTCTCGCCTTCTTTGCGAATTTGATAGAAATTTAGTGCACATGGTTTTTCGAATAAACTGTTGAATAGACTTAATTTATTGTCCGTCAAATATACTTATAAAAGTGCCTACATATTTTTTATACGCGCTTGCATAAAACAGTTTAATTAAAAATATGACAAATTCGAATGAATGCTAAAGCTGCAAAAAATAATCAGTAAATTGAAACATTTATATGTGAACACCTTTTTAAATCGGTGTTTTAAAGAATGCGTTCCAGACATTTCATTTTGTTTTGTTTATTAATTACATTATATTTAAATTATATTTCACACGAGATCAAAGTTGATCTTCAGTGGTTGAAATTGAACGTATCGCATAAATATTTGTACTTTTTTCATTGGTTTGCCGCGGGGGTGGAGGGAACTAAAGTCACCGGCCATAAACTTCAATTAGAATGCTGGCTGTAGTGGAAGATAGAATAAAGAAAGGATCACTGAGAGGGATGGAGAGTAAAACGTGTGAGTGAGAAAAAAAAGATTAAGAAAATATATGAAGCGAGTGTCAAAGGCATCAGGAGCAGAGGGCGTCCGCGAAAGACCTGGCATGATCAGATACAGCAAATATTGTAACAACCGTAGAGCATGCATGAAAAGATGTATGATTAAAGTAAAAAAAAAATAAGAAGTGGTGAACCAAACTAGAAAATGTGGCGTTCTCTCTTCTCTGCCTGCCCCTGCGAAAAAACGGTGTGATGGTAAGCTGGTTACTTAGAATATTCCAACCGTCTGTGAAACAATTAACTGTCCCGTTTGAGGCTCAAACACTGATCGCTAGGTGAATATCTTAATCACTAGACATTCCGAGCACAAGGAATAGTCGCATATATTTTTTAATTTATTCATAAATTTATCTTAACTAATCAATTTAATGGTAAAATCAATTGTCGTGTTTGAATCGGGGAGTGTGGTTCTTTTAGTTTTAATGGGGTAGGTATAAGATATAATGTAAATGAATTTATTTACTTCATCATCATCATCTTCATACCCTTGTTCTAGTAGGGTCGGTGGCCCAAAGACTCGATAAGGTGCTTCCATCTCTCCCCTTTTCGTGCTGCTTCCATATGTGTTAACCATTCAATACCCATCCTGTCTTCACACACTTTTTCTGTTGCTTTTCCCAGCTTAATGTGGGACAACCCACCGGTCACTTTCTTTTCGGGGTAGCTATATTTACTTACCGGCTTTTATCGAGTAAAATACAATTTTCTACTCAAAATATACAAGGTTTTTAAGTATCTAATATAATCAGGTAGGCGTTCGATTTTTATTTACTTATTTATTTATTTTCGTGAAATTAACAGCACGGCTTTACATGAATATCAAAAAGTACAGAGACTATCTCACAAGTTTCCACAGAATTAACAAGAAAATATTTCAGCAATAAGTTAACAAGTTGAGAACAAACCGGGGGAGTCAAAGAATTTAAGGTAAAGGGGAAAAGGAAAGGACAGATCTGAATACTAAAAATAGGAAGAAGAAAAGAGAAAAAAAATATAGCATAAGGACATGTAGACAATACATCTGCATAAATGCGTATAAGATTAATTCATAAGTTGTTTTAACACGTTTTAAATTTAACAAACTTATATATTTTTATCAGAAAATGAACAGTATATTCGTCTTTTTGAAAGTCACCAAGAATGATTCTTTATAATATCTTGAAGGGATTATAAAGCATCATTCTTGGTGACTTTCAAAAAGTTTTGTAAGCCGTGTATCACATTGGACAGTCAGTAGAACATTTGTCGAATTCATACCACAACCGCCCATCTAGGTCACACATACATCGACGTCGCGCCTACGTGACAGAGGTCAGTGACACACGCCCATGGCCGACGCGCGCCATTACCAAAGGCTAATCCAGGCACCCGGCATGCGAGCGAAGTATTTACTACACCAAGTGAATTTGCCGACGCAACAGAGGTGTGGCAGCTGCGGACAGTGGAAACAGGTCACGCGGCAAAACAGAGGGCGTAGCACTCCGCCGCATCAGCACAACTCCGAAAAGAGGAAAGGGGACTTCTATAAGAAGCCCAGTTACCAACGCACATTATCTCACTTCTCCAGTGATCTCTGTACAGGGCGGAAGCCCTGACCGATTGGAGATCTAACTCCTCAAGTGAACTCTATATCAGGCCTCGCCGATTAGTTTCACATACTGTGTCTTTATACTCTACGTTATTTTGTACCTTTTTACACTTGTACTTTTATACCTTTTTTATACAAAAATTAATTGAGTAAAACGCAATGCGACTTCATATTTAAGAGAACTCCGAACTGGAACTGGAAATACGAAGTGGTGACCCTTTTCAAACCATAAGAAGCAGCACGTAGGGGGTAGCTTCTCGACCTCACACAAGGGGTCGATTCAACCAACACCAACCCCCACACATTCATTGTACAGTATTAAAGCGTCTGCTAGAACCAATCGCACCGCAATGGGTAGAGTTGCAGTTTCAGAAATAAACTGAAAATCCTAATTTAAATTTAAATATAAGCCCACCCGGTTTTTTTTAAATTTAATTTAGCAAAGACACAAAATAATTTATTAAGCAAAATCTCCCTCACTTTTTTGACCGGCGTGGGCTCATAGTGCTTGATATCGGATTACTTAAAAGCAGGCTTTTAAGTAATCCCCACCAGGCGGCGCGCGTATTACTATCACATTGAATAACGTTATTATTTAAATTATTTTAAGTTAGTCCGATTTGGCATTTGTTGTGTTAATTGTTTACATAAACGCATGGCTCTCACTAATGGATTATTTAAAAGTAGACTTTTGGAACTTTACGGCCATGTATCTACGTATAGTCGCAATTGACTATGGCCCAATTTGACTTCTATAAGACGATACACACGTATTTTGTATATAATTCATTGTATTTTTTTTTTAAATAGAGATGCGAACACGGAATACGTGTCACATCAATATTCTTACTATTTTCAAACTAAGCTAAACGCTTGTGCTATGAAAATAGGACTAACTTGCTAGTCTGGGCTAAGATTCGAACCCGCGACCTTTGAGTTTCAGGTTTTCAAAAGTTTCACGAATTTTGTCGGTTTTTCCACCGTTTACTCCAGACCCTTCTAGTAATAACTCTATATTATTCAAACATATATTAAAAGGTGTATTGAAAGATTACTAGTATTTGGCGAATTGGACTTAAATAATTTATTTGTATTTGTATGTATATTTTTTATTATAATATGACTTTCAAAGCTTTTGCACTCTACATTATTACTTTTTTTGTTTTTAATTTCTATTATATTATGTTTTTCTTATGCTTCTTCTTTTTATATACTTGCTTTTTATTTTATATTATATTTATCTTTATATATTTGTATCTGTATTTTAAGTATTTTTTTCCTCTTTATGTCATTTATTTTTACATATTAATATTTTTTCCTCCAAACTATATATTCTGTCAATGTACTCTTTACCTATCTGTTGTAAAAGCCCTATAGAGCATTAATTTATAAATAAAAAAATTCCAATTTATTATTCTTTTTATTTTATTAGCATCTCGTTTTAATATGATTAATTCTATCTATTATAGATATTAGGTTAGGAAATGGATATAACATTTATCGAGATAAAAATCCACCACATTACCAATTATAAAAATATTATAAATATGAAATCCTCTCATACATCAAAGTAATGTTTTCATTTTCATGTAGCGGGAAGGCCGCATACAAAAAGCATAATCGCTTATCGCCTCCAAAACGACCGCCTACTTTTGTGGTCGGTGGATTCGACCTAACAGTTACTACACATTTTAACCCTTCGCTAGCTACGAAGTATGTAGGGTCGACCGAGAAAATTAAACACGCAATTTTTCGTTAATACGAAAATGAATGTATGAGAATGATAAAAGAAATATTTTGTTCGTTCTCTCCGAAAGTATTCCATGCATAAAACTATACAAAAAGTGCATTTACAATATACAATATAAACTATGTTTATCTACCAGCAAATATTAGAACTATACAACATTATGCAAAGTTATTATTATAAGAAGAAGAATATAGCGTAGTGAAATATAAACGGCTTTGACGACAATGTTTTCATAAACGAAAAATAAAAAAATGATAGAAGTCGTTCGCAGTCGATAGATGTCCTCTCTAAATAGAAAGGTCGCATTTATTGACGACTGAGAATAAATTTTTGTATAGTTGTTAAAAATATATATATTTAAATTTCGTCTTCATTTCAAAAATTTGTTTGTTACACTTAACATTTACAAACTTTTTTCACTTTTAATGCTTATTATCTATTAATCAGACGTATACCACATTAAGTATTTTGAAACCATTTAAACTCGAACAATAATTTTATTCTCATTTAAAATGCTTAACTCAAATTCCTTACGGTAATACAAGCTAACAACATGGCTATGTATGAATATTTTTTATCACAGTATGATGAAGGTTAAAAAACAAGCTTCAAAATATGTTAACACATCTACCTATTTCGTAAAAAAGGCGTTGTGCGTATTTCATGAATGGAACGTAATTTTACAATCCAAACTTTTGTAATATTGCTTCACGATTGCCAATAAATGTCGCGGCATATTTGCAATATTCAAACACCAGTGCGTAAAATATGGGCCTCATTGTTGTTGAATCGTAACCTACACAATACGATTATTTTCCAACGAATATTAAAATATTTTCGAGCACAATAAATGATTGCGCTTCGATGAAAGAAAACGAAAATACTCTGCCATTTGAGGCCAGTAAAGCGCTGAAAAGGGGTATTCGATAATGAAATAAAACTAATCTGTTAAACTACATCGGAAAAGTGATAAAACTTAGTGAGCTGTGTTTGGATTATCGGACATGATCAGAAACGTAAGCCAATTTTGTACAATCGTTTCAGTAGACGAATCGGTCTCGAAGTTCTCCTTTTTTAATCAGTGAACAAGAACTTTTATTACTTCATGCTGGAAGTTGGTCAGACCATTAATAATTCTTCGACCAGAGTTGGAACCTAGGAAATGAAAACGCCGGTCATGAAATACATCATAAAAATGTTGATCAAATGAAGCTCATAGCTCATACATAATGAAATTCAATAAGATTATTTTACCTACAAAATATGTAATAATTTTAAAATACTCAAAATTACATTGGATCTATTCAATATGGCAGACAGCCAAAATGGCGTTAGTGATTATTTCGAATTTCACAGGAGAGCAAAAGAATGTTTTGTCAATCGGATTATCTCAATGTTTAATAATAAATTAAATATTGACAGAATCTGATCGACAGAAATTTATTTTGCTCTCCTGTAAAAGTTCGGAATAATTACTTACGCCCTTTTAGCTGACGATCCTCGATATGAAAGTTTAAAAAATATTTTTTTATTATTATATGCTAATATTATTTTTTTATTATTAAATAAATAATTAAATACTACCAGTTCCAAAACTCTACAGAAAACGAATCTAGTCTGATTGATTTCTTAGTTCATTTAATGCTTAAACATGTATAATTTTTTGATCCCGTATTGAAACAATAGTATCCTAGATTGTAGTTTTTAATTAGCTCTCTTTTTCTACATCTCGATTTATTTTCTTTTTATCAACATTATTTCTAGACTGTATTCATGTGTTCTCGTATGTATATTCTTGTGATTCAAGATATTTAATGGATTAATTCAAATGATTTTTGTATATTTTGATAAATAAAATAAAGAAAATGATGTATTGGTTAGACACTCACCTAATGGTAATCAAGTGATAGGGTTCGAGCCTCGTCTCCAGATGTCCTTCGAGCCATCATGCCCTACCCTGGACTGAAGTATCATGATTAGATAGAATTGAACAAATTTTATATACATTCCGTGATAATATCTCTATTTTGTTATATATCTTTACTTTAAACCTAAGGTCATTTTCTTAATAAAAATAAAATTAAAATCATACCTTAAAATCTCCTTAAATTTTATGTCATAATTTTTAAATGAAGGTGTTTTGAAAGACTGCAAATTTAATTTACTTGCAAAGGAAATTAACAATATAATTTTGCAAATGATTTTACTAAGTACTTTATCTATCAAATGATTGATAGATAAATTACTTATCTGTCACAAAAAATGAAAAAAAATGTATAATCTTAGCCATTAGTTAATTACAAAATATAAGAACTAATCTAAAATATGTTTTGTTTTAACTTTTTTTAAACACACAATATGAGTTATTTATTAATTACTACTATAGTTTCGAGAGGAGCAGTCTACCTGAAGACGAGAGGGACTGCTTCTCTCGAAACTGTGGTAGTAATTAATAACACATATTGTGTGTGCGTGTTACAAAGTTAAAATAAAAGATATTATAAATTATAATGTTGCACTACAAATTATCTACCAAATCTTTCAATAATATTACAATCAATTTTACCAACTTAAACCAAAACATGAAAAAACAGTTAAATACATAATAATCCGACAAAAAGTTATAAAAAAACCTTCAATTTATCTTCTTGTTTTGAATTTACACCAATGAAAGGATTAAAGAATGATTTACTAAACGGAAGCAGAAAAATCAGGAAGATACTTAATGAGAAGTAGTGAAAGAACTAGACAAACCATCACTTTTGACTGGGTATTTAACTCCACCTCTAGGTCCCATCCGAGTGATTAAGCTCTCTTTTATATATGAACTTCAAACGGACGGTCCACTCTTTGTCCTCAAATCACATTGTGAAGTTCATTCAGGAGCGGGTCCTTTCTTCTACCCTAAGGATCTCCCTTCAATCTTTTGGGTTAGAATTAGGTCGTTATTCCGGTAAATGGGCAAAGATCCTGGATAAATCATGAAAGGGCAGATGGCGGGATCGACCTACCATTGAGTCGTGATTGCGCTGATGAGGGGATGTTTTTTTCAATTGTTGATACAACTACATTGGCTCATTAAATAATGTTAAAATATTTTTTAAATGTTTATGGACAGTTCATGGTGGTTATTTTTTTTAACAAAATTTATTATAAATTTTGAAAAAATACCACCAAACGTTTAACAGAAATAATACAATGGGAACATTATCTTTAACTAATCACTGCTTTTCAACATTTTGGAATCATTTAATGAAAAATGTTCACACTTTTCATACGAAATTGGGTTTACCCATTTTGCACGTTAATAATGTTGACCATAAAAAAATTTATTTATATTATTTATAGAATCGTTAGAATTAATTAAAGCTTGTAAAGGTTATCGAAACAACATTTTACCGACCGTCCAATTGTAAAAATATTTCCAATCATTTTCGGTATTAATTTTTTTCGTATCTTTTCACAAAACTATGTTTGTTTTTATATTAACAGCCGGGTATCAGAATAACTTTTTAATTTTTCAAAATAATATATTTTTATCAAAAGGTTTTATATTTTCAAATATGGCAAATTTTATATTTTCGCCGTCCATCTTTTCAAAACAGGTAAGAAAACAGTAAATAAAATAGAGGCCTTAGATTGGATTACTATATAGAAATATTAGAAATCAAGAAATGTCTGAATAATAAAGCCAAATTGATTAATATTCAATTGAATTTTACGAATAACCCTTTGTTTGATATATTCCCCATTTTGTTTGATATATTCTCCATTGTCAATGAC
Organism: Agrypnia vestita; assembly: GCA_016648135.1. Lineage (NCBI taxonomy): Eukaryota > Metazoa > Arthropoda > Insecta > Trichoptera > Phryganeidae > Agrypnia > Agrypnia vestita. Next base: position 188,413 of record JADDOH010000546.1, read on the forward strand.
CCCCACCACAACTGTGCCTACGCCCCCTTTCAAAAATATTCCTACTTACCAAAATGGGTAATAGATAGTATGCGTCCATCCTGACCAAGATATAGTGGTATCGAAACTGGTAGACGTTAAAATTACTCTAAGTGTTACATACAAGTTTTTAATGAATTAAAATTAACAAATACAATTTATCCAAATCTCATGGTACATATCTGAAGAAATACACATCTACGTGTTAGTGTTCGGCAGTTCTTGAAGCGCTCACCTACAAATAACGCAACTTTTATGCATGTAACGTTGTTTTTTCGAGACTGAGAATATTAGATTTAGTCGAGAGTGAGATTGAACAACAAGTTTTGATTAATATTCCTATGAGTGTTTTTAGTTTATCTTACCTTCTTTTTTCCTGTTCTGAATTATGGAAATATTCATTATTATATCAATTATTTTCCTTGAGATTCCTGTGGGACTTGATTTTAATTACGATGCGAAATTTTTTAAGAGTATCTTAAGAATCGGTGAAAAAAAATTAAATTAATTGAGAAGACGATTACCTACTAAATATTACAAAAAACAATTTAAAATTTCCCTGTGCAAAAAAGCAACATCCATGATTTGTTAATTTCCTTTTTTTGGTTCATGTTTAAAATTACCCTTGTTATTAATATTAATTAATATTATTAAAACGTACTTCTAAGCAATATGATTATAAGAATTCGAATAGTTTTTTGAGTTGATCATTAGTGTTAGATCAAAATTTTTCCTTAGAATCGTATCAAAATGCAAAAAACCTACTTAAATAACATGCAGTCCTTTGAATTGTTTTTCATTTTTTTAATACATACAAACTGTTGATTGTTAAATTTCTAGACTGATAACGCATTTATAAGGTGAATTGCGTCCCACAAAAATTATATAAGTTGAACTTAAAATCAAGTGTGCTTTTATTGTCATACGTTTGTTATTAATCTTTTAAACAATCATAAATGCTAAATGTTTTTAATAAACTCGGTAACTCATTATTTTTAACTATTCTTCTCTGATAATAACGTAATCTTCCGTTGCCATTAAAATAATACTACAAAGTACACGGAGGGGGTGTAGTCATATTACCGTCCTAAGATAACACCTCTGAAAGATGTGACTTTATCAAAGACTCTCACGGTGGCAATCTCAAGTTTGATGAAAAATCGAAGCCTTCCATTAACCTACATTATCATTATCAATTAACCACTTTCAACCAAGCCTCTGTTGGGATGGCTTGGTCTTATCTCGGCATCTTTAACCCGTTTGTGACAGTGAAGTCTTAAATGTATAACACAACTTTTTTTTGATGGTACGCAAGTTTTGTAATATTTATTTTATTTTTAGTGGACAGATTATCCAAAAATAAATAATAATACTGACAAAAATTACATTTCTACTACAAAATAAAATTTAATTAAATACAATTTTTTTATTATTTTAGTTTTTTTAAGTCAAGTACTGAGATTTTTTGGTTGAAAAGAATAGAATTAACAAAGGGTCGCTCAGGTGCTTTCACACAAATTGAGCGAGTTGATATAACCGGCTCTTAATGAGGAAAGAATGGTAAGAAAGATGTAAGTATTGATGACGCTAGAAAGAGAGGGCGGCCTCAGTAAACATGGCACGACCAGATCAATCAGATTCTGGAAAATGCTCCTGTTGGAAGCCTCACAATTTGTCTTGCATGCGAAGATCTATAAATGTAGATGAAGCAAGAGTTGGGTGAGATTATAGAAGGGTTTTTCCTTTCCATATTTTTAATTAATTTATCTTTTTATATCACCTATTTAAATTATTCTTAGTACCACATTTCTAAAAGTACGGCTTCACAAAAAAAATTGTTTAAAAAAAACGGGTTGGTATACTTATTTATGCATGCACCCTAGAAGATATATTATATTCCTTTGGCATACAGAAATACTATGTGGTGTATTGTATACCTTGCATTGTAAAATAGCTAGATAGAATGCGCATGCGTATTTCAACCTGCCCCTGTTCACTTATTTGTCAACATTGTGTCAAGCCAATATATTTATTTATTTTTATTTTATTTTTTATTTTATTTATTTCTATTTAATTTTAAGTATAAAATTTTGTTTGGATTGTGCCTGTCTCACTAGAAATATCTATGTTGAGACAGGCATAGATTACAATATTGTGTAGGTTCAAAACAAAGTAAATAGATAAAAAGTGTTTAAAGTAACATAATAGAAAATATATCATTTATATGAGGTTATATTGTGTTAGTATGTTAGTGTAAGTGTGCCGATTTTAGCTCTCCCCTTGTTTCGGATCCACTGTTTTATTTTGTATTTTATGTTAGGGTTGTAAATTGTGGTTAGCCCGGATTGTTTTAATTCATCAAGCATATATGAAATGTACACTCTTTACTCTCTTTAACGGCTAATTTAATTGTGTGAAAACTTCCGTCACATGATGTGCGCGCATTTTGTTTCATATTTAAATCTTACCTTGACCGCGCTCAAAGAAGTAAAACTTCAAAAACTAGAATTGTCTAAAAAAACAAAACTAGAAAACAATATATTATAAACTTTTTGATCTTATGTATTATTTTTATATAAAAGCCTGTAATGGGCGTAAATAAGTAAATAAATAAATAAATTTTTAAAAATGGATAGTTCTCCATCAACGAATTTGGAATACATATAAATACAGCACGCACATACCCAATTGCATTTTGATTTCCAAAAAAGAAAAAATAAAGTTGTAAGGCAATAAGTCAATAATTAAATTATGAAAAGTAAGTCAGCAAACAACAGTAATAGTACCCGGGGGCGTATGCAATTTTCGCAACATCATTTTCTGACAACATGACGTCATCACTTATAAGAATTGCTATTGCCGTCTTAGCTTTTGATTGGCGAGTCATAAGATATTATGTTCCAACGCAACTTATATTTTTTGTTGTAAATGTCAATGCATTATTAGTAAACTTTAATAACTATGGTAATTTTACATAATATATTTTAGGTTGAGGTCTGAAAAGGGTTAGGTTGTGCGTGTTGTGCTGTTAAGGAGACCGATTTACTTTGAGAATATTTGATTTCCTAAATTGAAGCAAGAGTTTGCTTTGGGCTTTTGAGAACGGTTGATGGGCCCAATCCCACTTTGGTGACCCTAATTAACTAACTTCCACGATAACAATTAGTCCTTTAAAAATAAACAGACTTACCTATCAACAATTAACCAAGACAAAATTTCAAACAAATTTTTTGATTTAATTATACGTCGTAGCAGAAAATAATAATTTCAATATTAATTTTGTGTATTGTGGTAAAAACTGGTCTGATAACGACATCGATATAAAAATTTTAGAACAATCGAATTAATGTAAAAAAATATTTTTACAAAATGGTTAAATTTTCTATATTTTTATACAACATTATACATATTGTTGTATTATCATTACAGTAACTGATATAAAATATTAAAAATTCATTCGCTTCAATATAGGTCAAATTAAATTATTAAAATCATGCAGAAATTTAAAAAATATATTTTAAGGTTTTTATCATTTTACTTGACTTGACTTGACTTACTAAAGCGAATGAATTTTTAATATTCCATATAAGTGAAACTTCACGATAGTCATGATATAAGTTACCTTTATATAAAATGACTATCGATATTAGGACATTGTCGCTTGAACATTTTCGACTTAGTTTTGCGCAGGAACCTACCTGTATTGTGGACTAGCTCTGTTACACCCTACACCTATACTATACCTTCTGATATATTTATAACACATGCAATCCTTTACACGTGTGTATATCTCTATTTTATCCTCTAAACATTTTTTTATGATTAACTGTGTTAAATATTCCATACAGTGTTGCTGACGCCATCTCTTATAAATTTCAATGTTATCCCCTAATGCACTGTGCATGTAAAGTGTCATACCGTATTTATTCGAAAATGTTGCCATTATGTGAACCAAAAGGTTTATAAATCACCTCTGGCAATATATTTCGCACGAGTTCCTTTCCCCCATCAAATACCTGCCTTTTCGCGCAATTTCAAAACGGATCGTACCAGTAAATGTTTCGCAGATGCGCTGACAGGTAGTGCTGCCGTTATCAGAATATCGACGGGATTTAAGGAGAGATGTTCTCTAAAGGTAAATACATCTTTAGTGTTTTCAATATGATGCATTTTATTTCTTTATGTTATGCTTCACTATATTTTTAGAGGTGAATACATCCATAAAATAGGGCAAATGATCAAATATCTCAACATGATGATAAAAAATAGGTCAGTCATTAAACGCCCAAATCTCAGAAAGTACATGAGGTAGACAAAATTAAATGGGGGTGAAGACAGATCTTCTTCTTCTTCTTCTGACCCTTATCTCATTGGGTCGGGGCTAACTCTAACAGAAATACTAAGCATAAAATAGTTAAATAACAATATATTACTTATTGCAAACTTAACCATGTACGAATTGGCATACATGTCCTGCAGAGTGATTTGGCTACTTGCACAGCATCACTGCAAATAGCGAACAAGCGAACAAAATAAAATAGCTAAGAATTATTATTGATACGGTTGTTTTGATTTAAATACATATGATATCTTTTTGAATCAAAACAACTGCGGTTGTTTTGATTTTAAAAAATATAATATATAAGTAATTAATATCATACAATTAATATCATTTCAAAACATATCGTGGAAAGAGCATTGGGTAAAGCGGGAGCAGGGAATAAATATTTACTAGCAGGAAAGCAATCGGCTTCGCCGATTGCTTACTGCTAGGCCCTGCGGGCGGCTATTGTGGCCGCTTCGCGGCCAATGACGGCCGCCCCGCGGCCAGCCATGGCCGCTGCGCGGCCAATTGTGTTTGCTGCACAGCAAACACAATTGTTTACCTATGCCTACGTCAGCCGCTTCGCGGCCAATTGTATCTGGAAAATTTTCATTTTTGCTATTGTGGCCGCTTCGCGGCCAATGACGGTCATCCCGCGGCCAATTGTGTTTGCTCTGCAACAAACACAATTGATATCCCTACTGTTACAAAGTTAATAGAATTTGATAATTGGCCGTATTCTGAAGTAAGCAATATTTCTTTTTTTGTTTCTTGACAGTTACTGTATAATATTGTGATGCTGTCAACTGAGTTTTTAAGTTTGGCTGGTTTAAAAATAATGAATTCATCAACATTGAGGAGAAAAACATCAGGTTTTACTGTCACGGTAGCTGTCAGTGACATACAAAAAATGAAACAGCTGTCGAATTCTTCTTTGTATTTATTTTTATCGATAAAATTACAGCGTCTTATTTATTAATAAATTACATAGCATTTTAGTTTAATGATTATTGATAATGAATGTATTTTAAAAATATATCATTTTGTAGTCCATTTCACGACCATCATCTTTAATACTATCCACATAATAAAATGTAAAGATTGGACCTTCTAAACGCCCGAGTACATCTTCGTTAACCAATCGAGCATGTTCATTCTTTGGACACAGTATCGCTCGTTTACTCATTAGGGGAACATCCGCTATAGAATGTACTTCATTATATATGCTTTGAACAACATTTTGACTTACACTTTCATTTGGAATAAGTTTCTTTTTTTCGTTTCGCATACTTTCCTTCCACAGGAGGCAGCTTTCCATCGCCTAAATCTAAAAGCCACTGTGTAAATGAATTTTCACCTTCTAAAGCGGGGACATTAGTTTTCAAATTGAAAATAGTAAAATTTTTCCAATGTTGGCTGTTTTTAATAGATGTCGCTACTAACTGACTGCGAGAAGCCCTTCGAGAAACTGGTAGAATTTGTCTAGTCGCCGCCCAAAATGATTACTTTATTGCCAAAAATATCATTATTACCCATTATATCGCGCAGAGTACGTTCAATTATATCTAAAGCTATAACTGGCGCCATCGGTGCTTCATCCCAGATGATAACATCAGCTGCACTTATAATTGCACGGTTCTTGGATGTCACTCTGCATGTTGTGTTATTCTATAAATCAAGAAGTAAATTAAAAGCCATGTGACATGTACGTCCACCTGGTAATAAAATTGCTGATATTCCTGTCCAAGCAACAGATAAAACTTTCTTAGATCTTCCTCTTCAAGTATGTATAATAGTCTTATAAAGGAACGTTTTACCTGTGCCACCAGGACCGTCAATAAAGAAACATTTTTTTGTTTCAGGTACATCTGAATTTTTTTACTTAATATACTGTCGAAAGCACAATGTTGTTCTCGATTGAGTTTTCCAGCCATCTCTAACCCTAAAGAACTTTCTAATGCTAAATTGATATCAACCACTTCATTATAAGTATTGCTGTAATCTGGTCCCGGCAAACTCTGTGATATGCAAAAAGAATTTTCATTTATTAATGCCTTTTGAATATACAAAAGGGAACAATTTTGTGCAATTTCTGCAGTAGCACCTTGACGACTAAAGTCTTCTGACATCAAATCTTTGAAATCGTTCCACAGCTGCAACGGATCTGGTGGGAGGCAATGAATCATTAATAAGACAAATAGGTCGCGAAGAGCTTTGGGCATCATATACGTTGAAGCTTCAGCCATGCAACGCTGCCATTCTCCAATATCATCGATGAGTCCTAATTCTCGTACTGCATCACGAAATGTAGGAAGTAGACAACCATTAACAGTCCGCAAAGATTCAAAGGACGTAGCGCCAGTCACTTGTAAAAGAATAAGTCTTAAATGGTATAATTCTATATTTCTAGGAGAAACGGGGGACATGCGACCAATAATCTTGTCCCCGCCACATTGCCTCTTCTTCCACTGCTTATTGCTAGAAAAAACATAGAAATTAGTTAAATCCTGATACTTAATATTACATGCCTCATTATCTTGTTGGTTAAGTTTAAACCATGCAGTTAATGTTGTATTATTTAAGGCTGTAGAGTCCAACCAAATTCACCTGATGGAAATAACAATGGAAAAACCATCGGATCTAAATGTTTTGATAACATATTAATACGCTGGAGACCTCCTACATTCTTAGGGTGAACAGCAAAATCTACGTTTGGCGGTAACCTACCTTCGTAATCTGCTACATACACAATGGCGACTTCATTATTATTAGATGGAGCATTATACCTTCTTTGGTCATCTAACGAAGAACGCGTAAAGAGTAGTTGAATATTCCGCATCTGGCCCCCGTGCTCTGCAACTATAGATTCTTCTTCCTCAACCGCTTCTTTCAACCTTTTGTATTGGAGAGCATATGGACTTACACGACGGATGACATTATCAATAGTTTCCATTATATTTTGTTGACATCTAAGGTTAGACGGATGGCTCATACGTACCCTGACTGCTTCAACCGCATCGTAAACATATAGTTGCGCATATGCCGGCAACTCTCCATCACTCTGCAAACTTCTAGACGTTTTATGATATACTTCACCTGAAATTTTTAAACAATACGGGTCTACACCTGGTATGTCACTTATTTGCACTCCGAAAGATGCAAATGTATTAGCACAGTTGTACTGATGAATAAAATCCTTAAAATTTTTAGACTCATTTCAGCATCAAAATGAACCGCTTTGCAATGATCTACAGTACTCTCCGTGGCCATGAATTAAAATTGTTAATGGCACATTTAAAATAAGATTTCGCATTTCTTCCTTCAGCATACACTCTTTGCCTAGCATTTTTACGTTCCCGCTGGTCAGCATTCCTTCTTTCACATTCCTCTTCTGTTATGTTTGACAGTCTACGTCTGGCATTTCTTCTTTCATATTGTGAAAACGAATCGCATTATCAAATTGCCGGTTTGTGATGTTGAGTCTTCCATCGGAATTCTGAAAAATAATAATATTTATGTATAAATACGGAGAAAATAACACGTAAAATGACATTCGCGCCACGCGCTGTGAGACTTTTGAGGTTATATGAGAGACGTTTATGAATCTAAGCTTAAGTTCACTTTGCAGTTTAAATAAAATATAAAGCGTAATAAATGTTTAATAAATAAATGTTTTGAATGTTTATTGAAGCAAGATTAATGCAAAAACAATAAAAAGAAAAGCGTAAACGTATACTTACTGTCAATGTCATAAAGCGTCATTCTGTGGTATAGCCAGCACAAAAATTCGTTGACTGCAATTACGTTGGCTGTTTTGAATACACGGATTCCACGAAAATATTTTTAAAAATCTATAAATTCCGATATTTTAATTTTCGATAATTTGGATTTGGATGTTTTTTGATATCAGTTTGTACGTATTTCTATATTTTTTAATCTTTTTAATGTACTCTAAAATGGTTTTTTTTAAACTGGCAACAGAAATTATCAGTATGCAGAAACGACATTGGTTGGAGTAATTAATATACAGATAATTTAAAAAAATTAAAAGAAATGCAAAAAAAAATATATATAGATATGTCAAAAAATTTTAATTTAAAAAAATATATAGAAAGTTATACAATATTACGGACAGACAGACAACGAAATTATTATTATCGGATTATGACGGTAAAGCTTCAAAAAATTTGGTGCGTTTTTTGTGAAAATCACTAATTTTGCAATAGAACTAATTATTCAAAAATATGAATAGGTACCTCGATCGTGAGTTTTATCCTCTGGTATCACCAAAACGTGTGCATCCTACCCTGAGGTATCCTGCCGCAAGCTTACGTGTAAGTATTTTCTACAAACACAACTTTTCCGATCACGCCTATCGCTCTTCATTTGTCACGTCACCGTCGAGACAGGCCTTTCGATATGTGAAGGGTAAGTTAATGTGTCAACCATTTTCAGAGCCTAGGAAACTTAATATATACGGCGATAACTTTTCGTTGTCGCGCTGCGTATTATTCGTCGCTCTTCTTAAGCCGATCGTCCGGCAATGTGTGTTTTTTTGTCAAATTTTTGTAACTAAATACATTTGGGTTGGTGCACAATTTTAACGTTTTTTCTTTAAATGAAATAAAACTTTTTTAGTATAATATAATTTCCGTCGGTTTTTATGTCCTTCTCCCACCTTTCAATTTACTTGTTAATACCGCTGGAGTAGAATTCCATTGATTTTTATGCGATGAATGTATCAAGGGACATATTTACCTGCTCTACTGTATTAAATTTTTTATTATTAAAAAAAAAATGTTTTGACCTAAATAATAAATAAATGATAATCTGAAGGATAAACTGAAGGAGCCAGATCTGGAGAATATGGTGGGTGCTTGATTACATCCCAATTTAGCTCATATAATTTATGTTGGGTGATCCTCGCCCAACATAAATTATATGAGCTATTATATGAGAATGTGGTCGCGCGTTGTCATGATGAAACACTACTCCTTTTCTGTTTTTAATAAACAGAAAAGGGGTAATCTTTTTCAAAACATAAATAGTAAGTTAAAAAATGAGATTTTGTAGAAAAAAAAAGATTTTGTAATAAATTAAAGATAATCATTTATTTTATAATATTATTTAAAATAAGGCATCTTACGAGGCTATTCAGTCATAAAACGCCCATAAAAGTGGAGCAATTTTATTCATTATTAAAAAATCGTCGGTTTGGTAATTTATTAATTTTTTTTTCCATATTTATTTATTTTTTGATACTTATTACATTATCCATATGCCAAACTGCACAGCAGTTTTACGGCTATATAAATTAATTATATAATATAGCACAAACTATACTAATCAAATATATAATATAGTTTGTGTCATTTTATCAAGATATCCGTATTTATAATATATATCATCTCATGAATAAATTTTAAAATGATATGTTCTGTACAAAAAACTGATAAAAAACGAAAGAGAATATATGAGAAAAAAATGTGAAATTTGTTTACATTTGGGACGATCGCCTTAAGGGGTTACACCACCTTGACATTTAAAAAAAACATTTTTTGGTTAGTTTTATAGCTTGAAGTTTTAACAATAATATGAATTATAATTCATTTAAAAATTATAAGAATTAGCTGAGTTACATCAATTAGAAGTTTTCCTGGTGGGTGCATTCCTAAACGAATTACATTATTCTTTTGCGTTTTTCTTGAAACTCCCTTTTCAAACTTTCGGAGATGATATCTCAAAAACTTTTTGGCCAAATTTGTTCATTGATAGTGATATTATATACGATATAGTTAACGATTTTTTGATAAAATACGCAATTTGCTTATTACGTATTTTTATTTTCAGTATTTTTCAGGAAAAAAATAAAATTGTTTTAAAGTAATATGTATGATATATAAAAATAACTTTTTTTATATATCATACACATTGCATTATTATACAAGAAAATAATTAACTTTTTGATTATTAATTAACTCAATTTCTGGCGTCACGATTATCTAAAAAATCTAAGCCTTTTCGAAAATTTTCCTTTCTTCCTTCCGCTTAGGCTCTTCCTTAGGCTTCCGACACCGGACACCGAGGGTCCCGGGTTCGATTCCCAGTAAGGTTGCAATAAATCTATATGATTTACTCAAGCATGGGTGTTTTGTGATGTGTTTCACTTCTGTAATTGGACCTCTTCGCCTGTTAAAGCGTAAATAAAATACAATAAAAAATATTACAATGTATTTTTAGATGCGCTTAAGTGGTGAAACGCCTTAATAAGTTCGTGGAATTCAACCACACAATCGCGCACTCAATTCTCAGAGTAATAATATTTTGGGCGTAAAAGTGCTTATTTGTTATACAATAACTCTGTTGTACTCGTAAATTCTGCCGTAAAAGTATATTTGACGCGTGTCAGAAATCAAGATGAAACCCATTCAAGCGCGAGTACAAATGTTACGAAACAATTTTTCGTTTACGAGTAATACAAGATTTCTTTTTTCTTTTCAACTTAACTAGAAAATGATTTATGAAAAATTATCCTTAATAAAAAGGAAATTGAATGTATAAAAAATAATTTGTTTGAAGTTTCAGAATATTTGTTTAAGAAAGTTACGAAGCTAAAATATGAGTCGTAAATTAATTGGATTCTTTGAGGTTTTGCTTTCAATTGCGGTTATGACCTCATTTTCCTGTGCTTGACAATATTTCTCTAGCAACCCTTTGCCAGGCGTTCCAGATAATTACTTTTAAATATCAGTATAAAAAACTCAAAGATATTTTAATATGTAAATGTTTTTCCATGATTAAATGTTCATTTTATATAAATTCTTAGAATATATTTTATGCGTTTTTATATTTTCAAATTGTCTTACAATTCCTAAAATCACTAACAAGTGTGGATCAAGCACATTGGAATATATTGTTCCCTTGCTGAGAAATAAGTTACTTGATTCCTTGCGTACTCAATTAATATTCCAACTCCAAACTTTGAAGGTAAAATGTAGAAGTGACTCTAATAAAATTTTATGTCACACCTTTAGTCTTCGCAATGATAGTTTTATCAGTTCCGTGAAATTTATGTTTTGTACAGAAAAATTCTAACAATTATTTTTGTGACAAGTTTCGGTTGTTTGATAACGAGCATGTTCATCATCGTTTTCAATTTTTGTCAGTGTAACTCTGCAGTAAGTGATGTTCTAGATGTCAATGAGCTGTGATAAATTATGCCGGCAAAGGTCCACCTTACAGTCACAAGCAGTTACCGTTGACTAAATTTGGGTTTGGGACATTGTTTGACTACCTTCGCTGGGTCCAATCATTGCGACGAACATTTTTGATTACCTTACAGAATCCACTTTTCATTAAACGTTATAATCTGATTCATAATTTCCTCATTTATGTTCCGACTAAACAAATTAAGGCAAGCTCGACGCGAGTCGCTGTTCTCCTTCAGTAAGTTCATACGGTACCCATTTTGTGAGCTTCTTTATTTTCTAATTCGACGAAAATGAATCATTATCATTTTTCCACTGACGATAAAGGCTGGAGCTAAGTTTGGCTGGAGCTAAACGCTGGTTTGAGATTAATCCGCTACCACTGTAGCTTTCAATTCGTCTCACTCATTTAAGGAAAATTTTCATTTTTTTCATGGGCGCAGACACAGCAATGTCATAAAATAACAATCGGCGCGAAAACAAATCAATAACTTATTTTGAAAAAAAATGTCACAGCTTTAATATGACTCCCATTGAATTTAGAAGTCAAATAAAGGTCATATTAATAGTTAAGGACCTTATATTAAAATCGTATTAAGTCTTTTGTATTTCTCCATTTACAGTTTTTGGTATAATTCTTTTAAATAACTTATGTTTTAATATTGAGCTAAAATGTTTATTTCTTATTAATTAGAGTTTTTTTTCTTTATTTATGTCCTTCATAATTTTTATATCATATAACTATTTATTTGTTTATTTATTTCAAACATTGAATATTTACCTGCATATTGTATGTTCGTATTTTTTAATTAACAGAATGAATTACAGGATATCATTTCAAGTATCTACATACACATAAGTACTATAAGCTCCGTTGAAGCGTGATCGTCTCCCTTTACTACCGTTTCGTTAATTATTATTGCTTCACTATCAACTAAGCAGACAGCTACGTGCTCGTTATACCAGCAAATGTCGATTATACACTTGTCCTGTAGTTTAACGCGATCGTCTGGCAATGCGAGCTAAATTCATGATTTGTAGTTTTTGTAACATTTTTGTAGGCTAAGATATCAAATTTAATTTATTCATTAGGTTTCATATATTTATAAACTAAAATGTAAAATATGAAAATAATTAATCAATTACCAAACTCACGACGTTTAAGAATTGATCAAAATTGCTTCTGTGGACGTGTAACAAGATTTTTTTTAATACTTAAATAATAATAAATCAAAAGATCGTGTTTATCATTTAACTTGATTAATGAATGCTGTTCCCTTTGGGATAAAATCCAGTATAGTGTTCTTGAAAAATTTGACCATCCTCAAAATATTGTGGTAATCTTTAATTAATAAGAAATATTTTAAATGGTTTATTTAGTTTTCTTACAATTTAGGTTGAAAAGGGACTCTTTTCATTATAAGATTATATTTGCGTGATTTGTTAACCTTTTTTACATACTTGACAATTTTTCAATATCAATTACTTAAAATAATTAATTTTTTTAATTTAAAGTAATTACTAAAAAAATCTTTCTGTGTATTGTTTATTAAATATTTATATACACTATAATTATCTATATTATTTCTTATGCTTGGCTGTTCCTATCATATGATCGCTACAGTAATTGGTTTATTCACAATTTTATTATTTAAATGATCAATATAAAGCTATTACCTCATCCCCGTGCAAACACTGCTGCGAATACTTAAAATATAATATATAAAATCCTTTTTAATTTTTTACTGGTATGATGTAATGTTTGACGATACTAGGATAAATTGTAAAATTATAGAAGAGAATGAAATAAGTAACATAAATAAATATGGTGGGTAATATATATTTTTCGTACACATTGCCGCTTTGTACTTTATATTTTTAATTTTTGTACTCATGTTTTGGTGCTATTCCTGGTACTTTTAATAATTTGCTACTTGTAATTTATATTGTTTAATGTATGTTCTTTTTAATTTTATGATATATTTTTTTATGTAAAAGCCTATACGCATTGCTGCTCGTTACCTACTCTACATTTTTAATTTTTATACTCATGATTTGGTGCTATTCCTGAAACTTTTAATGTATGTGCTTTTTGAAATTTATTTTATACTCTTTATGTAAAAGCCTAATGGGCGTAAACAAATAAATAAATAAAATAAATAAATAAATATATTTTCGATGTTTATAGCGTTAAATTTATGGATGGTCATAATTAGTAATTTTAATTAAACAACTTTGTATTAACCACTTAACTTAAGTTAAATGGTTAATACAAAGTTGTCCAATTAAAATATAAATAAATAATAAATAAAATGAAATAAATGAAAATCAATTCGGTGAACCCGAGTTTATTGTTGAGTTTGCTTTTGTAATTGAATTTAGTCTCCTTTTTGCTGCTTATTCAAAAAATTTCGATATATTATAAAAAATAATATCTTACCTAATTCTCATTGTGTGTTAAACTAGATTACACTACCTATATGAATGTAAGTGATTATCCCTCACCACACATAAGAATCTAAATTCTTTTTGGTGAGGTAAAACATATAATTTGATAGTTGATATTTGCTAGTTATTATATCATTATTATAAAAGAAATCATATAAATAAATAAAAAAATGTATTTTACCGAGCCCAAAAAGAATCACGCACTTCTGTCAAGTGACAGTTGTTTGAAATTGGCACAATACTACCGAAGGATCTGGAATCACCTCCAACTTTCGAGTGACGTATGCAACATTACAGGAACATCTAGAATTTACGAGTACTTGCTAGTAAACACTGAAAACGTCTGGATAATAGCATTAGCCTATATAAGTACGACACACTGGAGTAAGGAGTGAGTTGTTTTCCGTGCGCGTTGACAAGCGATAACAAAGCGAAGGTATCCGCGAGCGGTTACATAGCGACTATAGTGGAGGTCAGGTCGACCAAGCGAGCGGTAGCGGCGAGAAGCCAGTGGTGCCAAGCAAGCGGTATAAAGAGTCTACTTACGAGTGATAAATTTGCGAAACAGTTTAATTTAAAGAATAGCGTTACATTTAATAGGGATAAGCGACTTTGTACGTGAGTGTAATTAATTAATCGGTATTCAATAAATCCTGTATTGAATCCCAGCGTTTTCATTAATTCATCCTGCAGCCATGACACGTGACAGTATATGTGTGTGAGTATATTGTAGACTACATTAATAAAAAACAGTATGTTTACCAATATGTTGACGAGTTAAGTTGTAGTCCTTCAGTTTATTCGTATATATTTAATTATGAAGAAATAAGACCCTTTCGACTTGATATTACGGAATCGCACAAGAAAATGTGGTGTACGTAAAGAAAGTCTGATTGCACAAAATTCAATCAAGTTGAGAGTAAAATCAGAGGAAATACGCAGAGACGATAAAGTTCTGCACATTTCTATCTCGGATTACATATTTTTCTTAGTTCATCTTCTTTCGCGGATTTCATTTTTTTTATTTTGGATACGTAATTGTTTCAATCAAAAGCTTTTTAATTTAAATAAATAGAATAATAGAATAAATTTTGAACAATTGAAAAAAATTCACCTTAAAAATACATATCTTCCATATAATAACTAAATAGTGCATTCATACAGTTTTAAAAGCCTGAAAAGCGCTATTGCAGCATTCTTTGCAAGCGTTTTCAGCAGGAAAATTATCTTTTTCAGTTAAACAAGACGTATAAACAAATATAAAACAGCCCTCGTTTCGCTGAATAAATGTTTTGACCTCCTTTCTTTGTTTGCCTACTCATGAACAAATGAATGTTCTGAAAAGTTAAGCTCTGAAAAAAATCTAAATAAATATATCATAACATTACGCTCAACGCTTTTGCAAACATTCGTATGCTTGGTAATATTACAAAATTCGTATTATAACTTAGAAACTATCTTGAGTACGTGCTTAAAACACATCAAAAATTGTATGAATTTTCTACATTATCTCAATTCAGATACCAAGTGGCTGTGCTGCCTTGAGACTTCTCCGCATAAAAATCCGGATGGCATCTGAAATACTTAGTAGTCGGGGCGTGGTACAAATATAACGTTGTGGTATTATCTCCCATCGTACGAATACAATCAATTAATAATACAAACATGCTGCTCGGACCAAAAAACAATATCTTCCTGAACGCTGATCGGCTGTTGCGTTAACCCTTGTAACGGAGTATACCCTTCCTTCTCAGTTAATACCTACCAATTATCTATCTACCTACCTACCCGATTAGTTATTTATTTAAATCGTTATACTATAAGAAATACACCCATTCCTCTACAGATAGTGATAATATGCAACTGACATATTTTAAATCTAAATGCGCTGTTTGTAATCGCCAGAGGATAGAAACTAGAGAAACTAAAGTAGCTGGAGGATAGAAAGATTCGATCTCTCAGTCCGTCCCCTACCTCGTACGAACGGAACAACCATTAACGAAATACTAATTAACGTTTGGCCATTCGATCGTCTGCGGTTAAAAGCACTGACCTTGTTGTGTTACCTACAATAATAATTTCTTTGTCTGTCCGTCTGCGTCTGTCCGTCCTTCCGTCCATTCGACCGGCTTTCCATCCATCTGTCTGTCTCCGTAGTTCCTCTAACGTCCGTAATTTCCTTGGAATTCACGGCTAAAAAAAAACAAATTAAACGACCGGAGATGGGGCTTGAACCCCAGGCCAATAAACTCGAAAGCTGTAAAGATTGCGATGTTGCTATCGCCGAGCCTGTATTACCCGTCAAAAACACAGTACAATAATCCTGAAATTATGCGGAGCGTTGGTTTGTATGTTCCTGATAATTACCTAAGACAGCGTCATCATAGGTAGCTCCACATTCCAATATACAGGACCAACCTGCCAATGGTTATGCCTGTTGGAAGAGCTACTGCTATGCCGAACAATATTACTCTGGACATTGATCTGTTCCATGTCTCTGAGAGGGTTTTCCAAAGCAGGATTTTCCTACACCTTTGATATGAATGAATTTATATACGTTTTTTATTTTTTCGTTTGTTTATTTTCTCACTTGTTAGTAACATTTACGAATTAAACATATGTTTGTAATGTCAGTGTTATATTAAAAATAAATTGAAATTTATATAAATTAAAAGAAGAAATTTCAGAATACGTACCCGGTATTAATCAAATACTTTTTGAATTACGAAAGACTTTTTTCTGTGTATTTCTCTAATTGATTCACCTTGCATATTTATTTTAAATATCGTACAGTTTTAAAATCGCAACATCCCAATAAAATGTATTTTAATTAAAATATAAAGGGAGTTTGGCCCATTTCTAAATATTTTTACTACTACAAATAAAGGTTGTAATTATCATTATGAATGTAGCAAATTTTATTCTGTTTAGCGCAAATTCGTGGTATCGCTAAAAAGATTAAAGTTACACAAAATATTTGCTTAAATCCGTGTACCATAATGTTGCACGATGAGCAAATGGCCTTTACCGTAGCCGAAATAAACTGACGGAAATAAGCGATACATTCTCATTTGTTGGGTTAAAACAGGATCAAGAATTAATCTCCGTAGGGCCCGGGTCTTTTACCAAGGTATTCATTTTATCCCCGCTGTGCGGGCACGTAGCTATAGTCCTCGGGATTATTTTTAACTAAATATTCATGAATTCACTGAGGTTCAATTCCAGTATTTTATTACTGGTTTATTTTCACAATTTTGATTAGTATTTGAATTAGTTTAATTAACGCCAAACTAACAAAAATAAAAAACAAGTTGATTTCTGCAAATTAATTTAAAAAATTGCTGCTTTCTAACTAGAAAAATAAAAAACCGTGTTTACAAAATTTAGTGAAAATTCAAAGGACTGCTCATACCGAAGGTATATGATAAATATGGGAAACGAACATTAATTCTATACTTTATTTTTAATTTTTAATTTTACACAGAAAATATTTTTAAAATTTCCACGCAATTTAATATAAGTCTATATTAAGAAATACCTAAAAGAAAAATTAATGAAATTACAAATAAATGAGAAAGATTTTTGCTGATTAAGTGAGGTATTATAAAAAGCCTTACAACATGACAATCCCTTCTCGCGGTGTTGGCGCGTGGCATTTTTTTCCTTTTCCTGACTCCACTTACACACTCCATTGTATTATTTCTTATTTTTGTTTCAAACTTACATACCTAACATGCAATCCTACCTAGAAAATACGTAGGCTTGCGTATCAGGTATGCAAGATTGCTGCGCGGTCCTCAACAGCAAAACGCATTCGTCTTTTGATCGACTCGAATTCTACCAGAAATAAATCGCCGTGAAATACCGTGTATTTTAGTGGTGAACCAGACGTAAAGAGTGTTAGACTACTCACGATATTGGAGAGCCGTTCCTGAATAGAACCAGCCCGGAAGCGAGAGCGAGGAAGTCGGAAGTTGGAGGTAAGTCTTGCATACTCCTTGCAAGTTCTTTGAACGAATTCCTTTCGTTTGTTCCGCTGTCGCCGACGTGCCGTTCACATCCTCAATACGCGGATTAGTGGTTTTTTCTTTTGCAAAAAAAAATAATGTAAATTACCAATTATTTGGTCGATAGAGTGAGGAATTAACAAATTAGGAGCGAATTTAATGCTGGTTGTAGTGTGGCGTTCAGAATAAAGAAAGGAGTGCTGAGATGGTTTGGTCATGTGGAACGTAAGAGCGAGGAAAGGATGGTTAACACGTCCAGTGCTGAAAACGCCTATAGGCGTTCTCAAAAACATTCGCTGTGTGCTGAAAACGCCTATCGGCGTTCTATACCTGAGGGTTGGTGCTAGACAATACATCGTATAGTTGGGTCAATTTCTTTCGCTTTTTTTGCGTTCCTTCCGTTTATGAACATAAAGTTCGTTCACACAGAAATTTTTGCGTGTTGTTTTTTTATATTTTTGATTGTTATTATAATATTTTTATGTAAGTATTATATTTTCTAATTTTTACGGAAAAACACTTTTCTTGTGTAATGAGAACTTTTCCATAATATAGCAATTTTCAGTGTTTTTTTTTAAATTCATATGTAAGAGTCTTCTAAGAGTAAAGACAATTTTTACGTGGTATACAAAAAATATAACTGACCTAAAAATTTTTGAGTCAGTTATATTTTTTATATTTGTGTAGAACAAACTTTCTAGTGTAATATTTTTCAAGGATAATTTGTGCGCACTTCCTGCAAACTTCTGTAAATAAATATGATATATTATAATGTTTCTCAAAGGCATAGGATTTTAGGATTAGTGATAAAAAACAAAAAATTATAGAAAATATAATACATAATCCTGACATTTCAAACTGAAGCAGTTCATATTTAAAAATGTATGAAAACATTGTTCTAAACCATACTGTAAAAGTTCTGTGCAGTTTTACATAACACTGTAAATGTAAATGGTAAACAAATAATAAAATAAAAAAATCTGGTTGGTCAGGCATTCAGGGCGAAAATAAAATGGATCTTTACATTTATTGTGCACATTTTTTTTCAAAATAATTTGCTTCGCTTTCGTTTTATTCGGTTAGTGTCTTTAGTACAAAATCTAGGAAAGTATAGTTTCATTAATAGCCAACGTCAGCTTGTTTGAATTATTCCTGCCTAAAAATAATTATAGCTTCTACTCTAGATCGCTTTTGTGAGAACGGTTGATGTATTTTTTTATATGTATGAAAATATTAATATCGGTAACAATTTTTATGAAAAAGTCTAATGGAACACTACTGTTATCCTTTACTCCCTACACAGTAGACAGTGTCTGAATTGTAAAATATCTGAATAAGATAAGATATGCAATAATAATAATTTTTGAAAAATAATTATTTTGGTGAATAATATTGACCAGATATATTTTTGGGCGAGTGTAAACGCACTACACGACATTTGTCATTGAAAAAACAGTGGTGTGTTTATGGCGGTGCTGACCGCCTGGAGAGAACTAATGGGTTTATGGGGGTAAATGGCAATGAATTATCCCCAAAATCATTCTCTTAAGAATTTTAAATATTGGCTAAATTTTCAGCACCGAGATGATGTCGAAGAAAATCGTTCAGCAGTCAAAGTGTTAAGAAAATATACGAGGCGATAGTTGAAGGCAATAGGAATAAAAGGCGTCCGCCAAAGACCTAGCACGATCATTTACTACAAGTAATTGAGGATGGCCCTGTTAAAAGCCTCAACAACCATTTAACTTGTAAGAGAAGATGTATAAATGTAGCGGAAGCAAAAGTGGTGTGCCAAGACAGAAGACTACGGCGTTCTATCATCTCTGCCTACCCCTGCGGGGAAACGGCGTGACGGTTAATTAGTTAGTTAGTTACCAATTATTTGAATAAATATTTTTTTAAATAATCTTTCTGTATAGCAATATGAATTTCATATTAATTAACAATAGTCACATTAATTCACTTTAAAAAATATATAAATTATATGGTATTTGTATGACTCAAACTTTTGCCAGAAGCTGAATAAAGCGTGATTTTCTTTCTCACCATCCTATCGTTAATATCATAATAGGTACTATCATGATCATTTGCACCGACTCCCGGAATCTTATACCTTTGTATTATGATCCGTAATATTTCATCTAATTTTTCGCCTTACGCCAAGTGTTTTCTCTTCTCCTTTTCAGGATCTCATTCTTGTCACTTAATTGTCAGATGATTGAAAATGTCTTCTAATATGGTCATGACTTATTTTCGCTTGTCATACGTGAACATTAGAATTAATTGTGTCATCTTAAATATAAGTTAGGTGAATGGATACAAATTTACTACCTATAAATAAACTTATAACGCTTTAATAGTAACATTTTTTATGTTTAAACTTAGCTATACAATAATTAATCATTAATTAGTCACAAATAAAAACATTTTTAACAATGCGTCATAAATATAATTGATTTTTTACGTTAACTCATTACAATATGAAAGAACTCATCGTTTCTGTTAATCCAAATGAACTATTAATTTATTTCATTTACAGCGAGAACAGAATTATGTACATTTACGTTTCATTTGATAAATTTTTCAGTGAATTTCATTATTTTAGTTTTATATAAAAGATATTCACTGTCTTCCTAAATCGAACGAGGTTTTGTGTACAACAATGGAATCTAAACAATTACGATTTTCTCCAAATAAAAAAAATGTAATATTCCAGAACACATTCTCATTGTGAAGTTGCAATTTTTTCAGAACAAAGTTCTGGGAAATTTAAAACCAAATTAATTAATCAATTAGAAAGACATACAGAAAAAATTCATGAAAAAAATGAAACTTACATATAAAGTCGATATATTCACGGAAATATACAAGGCTTCTATATATAAATGATACATAGCGTTATTGGATAACGCGCCTGACGCGGAAAACTGGAGATCCGTGGTTCGAATCCCGGTAGTAGCCAAATAATTTTTCATGGATTTGATTTTTCTGTATGTCTTTCGAATTGATTAATTAATTTGGTAAAAAAAAAAATAATACTTTTATATAATGTACAAAATTAAAACATAACATGATTTATAACAATAAATGACCTATTTCGGACAAAATATCTTGGCTTCCCAATAAATACAAAACTATCGTCTCTAATTGCTGAAATTCTCTTCATTTACTTCACTTGTAGTCTGGAAATTATTATTGACGGTCATGTAGAGAATTATGTGTTTTGATAATTGAAACATCCAAATGAACCACTTCCTTTTAATAATGATCATGTTTTTATGGTCTTAATGGTATCGTTAAATAAATTAAACGGTTCACAAAAAAAATTCGTGTATAAATGTTTATTTTAATCACTAATGTTTAGAATCAATTTAAGAAATCAATACAGCATTGGTAGATGTAAATCAATATATGAATACGTATATTATGTATCTTATTTACCAGGCATGTATTGCTTTTTTTTGCCTGTTTTTTTTTTTGTTTTTTAATTTGCTTGCTAATATTAATATTTCGATATCGATCAAAAAGTTATTAAAATGGTATGCCCAGTAAATGCCGATTTATTGGCACAGACTAGTTTGCGGACCCAATCCACCTACTCCGTTAAATCAATCGACTGATTTTAAAATTTCTCCGCGATATTTCGTAGCGAAACTTGTCAGGAATTAGAAACACGCTTAAAAACATCTCAAGTTCCTAATTATACCTGAGAAGTTAGACAGTTTGAGGCGATCAGCGACGGGGCGCTGAATCACGAAACTAGAGGTGGGACAGGGGTCCCAGACCGAAAGGGGATACTTTTTGATCTCGATCAAACCACGGCAGGTAATAAACTTTGTACAATCGACGTGAATGTTTGTTGCGGTTTTAATTCAGTTTTATTGTCTTTCTTTACAAACCCTTCTTTTAGTACATTCATCTTTGTACCTTTTTGCTGAGGATTCGTGGATTTTGAAGCATCGTGGCAATAAAGGCCTTCCCGTTAGCTTTAAAGCTGCCGGACCCTCGCTGGGCAATTACTCTCCTTCAGCCCCGCCGCCCACTCCGACTCTAACCGAATCACTTCACTTTAACTCCTCCAGCTCCGCCTGCGGGGATTATATATCACCGTTAACATCTCGAGCGCCATTCACACGGATTTCTTTAACCGAAAACACTAAAAACACTACAACAGCGCAATCGTCCTTAAAATGAAGTTGTCGAGCGGAAAATTTTGATTTTCGTCACGTACTCGATTCATCCCTGTTATGTGTTAACGGCATATTGAAGAATTCGCACTTCAATCTGCATAGCGTGTGATATGAATAGCTTACTAAACCATATGGTTATATTACATAAATGCATTTGTATTTTTAAAAAATTAACTCGAAACTAACAGAATACTGGGTATAAAATACATTACTTATTTTAAACTCAGACCGTTATCCCAATTACAGATGTTTTTGACTCACTCTAGCAACGTGCATATACGTATTCAGTGAATCAATGCAATCATGTACAATTGATTTTATGTGTTCTATGGGTTCATATAGCTGATAAGCTTGATGATGTAGTAGTCATGATGCTTGCTGTGATCTGGTGGTCGAGGTGGGACACCAGCAAGTTAGTCCTATTTTCATAGCACAGGTGATTACTTCGCATCATCGTGAGTACATGATGATGCGTTCTTATTCTGTATTTGCATTTCTATTTAAAGGGAAAAAAAAAGATTATTGTCAAAAAAATTAATGTTATGCAGGGGTAACTTTTTAAATGGTGACAGGGTGTCTGCAAGAATATCAGAATTAATATTAGTATCAGCGCAGCACATATTATGTTTGACATGTATGTATCCAAATAACATATGCATATTGGAAGAAACTTCGTAATAATGATATATTGAAAAGTTTTACACTTTTTTAAATATGGTAAGAATTTTTAAATATTCTAAGTAGTCTTAAAAATTCTAAATAGGAATTCGAATATAGAATATGCAATTATTAATATTATCAAAGTTGTCTCTAATGATATTCTAATATATGACATTCTACCGGTTTCTGTTCGGTGATCATTTCATTGTTAGTATGTTCGCTTAATCTTTATTCTTTCTCATTTAATTACAGTAGACCTTCTTTATTTTGAAATTTAAGTGACCAGAAAAAAAAATTTGAACTTTGTGGAACCCTATTAATTCGAAATTCAAGCAACCAAAAAAAATCGTGATGCAATTACAAAATTTTTCAAAAATCTTAGAAATCATGAAAAAGGGTATTCGTTTTGTCAAAAACGTCTGTATTTTCACATATTTCAAAAAATCATTTCGAAAGCACAATATTTATTGTGCTAATACAAAGATCGCGACATTTCTATTACCTACTTAAGTACCCGATATTGACACACATATTTGTTTTTCTCACTAGCGAAAAAATCAAAATATATTTTTCAATTTCGTCAAATTTCAAAATAAATTCGAATAATGTAAACTAAAATGTGTTGATTTATGGCGAAAGGTTTATTTATGTAAAAATTATTTCGAGTTACGAATTACCGGAGTTTTCGAATACGAAAAGTCGCCAGCCTCAATAATATAACATTTACCATCTACAGAGAGGCAATTGAAATAAATAAAAGAAATAGTCATATAATGAACAACAAAGGCGAAAGTGTTCGACTTCCAACCGCTAGGAATAACATGTTTAATAAAATAATCACTTTCCTAATACAAATAATATTAATAATAAACCGTTTATCACAGTGGAAACAATCAGCAAATCCAACTATTTCTCTATTTAATAATGACGATAATAAAGTAAACACACGGATCACTAAAAGTCAAAATGCATTAACGGCATCGCGAGGGAAACCCACTCTTCCACAAACACCTGATGCAGAATTTTTCAAACTCTCACTTGACGGTGAGCTCCGGACCCGCACGGTTGTGCGCTTTTCGGAGAAGTAGCTCATCGACAAGGTGCCCTGAAGATGAGCAGTGAAACGCCGGCGGGCGGTTCCCCCAAAGTAGATAGAACTAACACATATATATATATGTGTGTGTGTGAATATACATATGTTTATGTGTATGTGTGTATATATGAGAACACAAATATATACACTATTGATTGACACAGTATACGTCAGTATGCTGTGTTAATCCGAAATATCATTTTTCTTGATCATCGGAATTCTAAAATGAAATACTAATTTTCTACACTTATCTCATATTTAAATACACAGAGATTCCTCGGCCTTGCCAAATTGTTTGGTTTCAATTGGGACAAACTTAGTTACCACGTGGTGTAATCTAATACTGAATCGGCGTAGAGGGTGGCTAATACAAAAGGTGGTTTTTGACCTTCCTCAAATTGGGTAGAGTTTAAAACCACCGACGCACGCTAAGTGCTTTTTGAATGGCATCATCCCCCATGTTAAATATTCATCCGGACGTAGCCTATCTACGAACATAAGTATGTCCAACGCGCTGAGTTTTCATAAAGGTTTTCCCTAATGCCACCGAATAGGGGTGTCCTTTGAGCACGTACGGGTCACAAAGTACCGAAATGTTTGGTCATTTTTACACAGGACGCTGATACAATAATGAATGTTTTGTTTTTTCAAGGATTACAAGGTTGAAATTTAAAAAATTCTACATCTATTTTTTAAAGTTTACTTTACGTATTTTTTGTTATGATTTTATTAATTCATATTAATATAATTAATAAAAATACAATAAAAACTTTTGCCTTTACGTATTTTTTTAAAGTTTACTCTATGTATTTTTTGTTACGATTTTATTAATCCATATTAATATAATTGATATAAATACACTTTGTTTCCACCACTTATATAATGAAAATATCAACACAATAGTCCCTTCGGCAGGATACAATGTATAAAAAGTAATAAAAATCAAAAATCGTTGTATACAATAAAATTCAAAAAAATATATATATGGGAATTGAATAAATTATAAAGTACTGACATGAAAACAAATTTAGAAGATAAAAAATTACTTATAAAAAGGACCTGGTTATTTATAATATTCAATTTACTATTAACATATTCAAAGCATTAGCTTTGTCGTCAGACATTTTAATAAAATTATGTTTACTAGCAGGTAAGCAATCGGCTTCGCCGATTGCTTACTGCTAGGCCCTGCGGGCGGCTATTGTGGCCGCTTCGCGGCCAATGATGGCCGCTCCGCGGCCAGCTATAGCCGATGCGCGGCCAATTGTGTTTGCTGTGCAGCAAACACAATTGTTTACCTATGCCTACATCAGCCGCTTCGCGGTCAATTGTATCTGGTAAATTTCCACTTTTAATTACGGGTAGTTTAGATATAATTAAGACAAAGTATTTATTCAAAATTTCTAACCGATTAATAAGTCAGAGCGGAATAAACCATAGTTCGATAGGTAGGTACCTACTCCCTTCTCTTCTCGCAGTGTTGATTACTTTTATACAACATTATAAAAAAATAATCTTTGTTTAATTTGGTTTGTTACATAAAAAAATTAATATAATAAATTAATGTTCAAAACCAAAAATGTAATTAAAATTTCAAGAAAAAAAATATTCTCGACCGTAAAAAAAAATCGATCCTGCCAGGATTCGAACCCGGCATCCTCCGATCCGCAGACAGACGTGTCATCCGCCGCGCCACACAACCCAATGGGAACCGTGCCAAAATTATTGTATACAAATAAAAATCATCATCCAAATGCAGAAACGTACGACATTGGTTACGGTAATTAATATATAGATGTTAGAACTAATATTCAGTGGTTAATAAATTATATTTATTAACTTTTTTGTCTACCAATTTCGAGACAAAGCCCTGTCTCTTCGTCAGGACAACCCCTACATTATAGTGCATGGTAGTCTTTAGTTAGAGTAACACGCATGTGAAAGGTATTTTGTGAAGGTATTATAATGTGTAAGTCTACGGTTATGATGTGTATTTAGTAGTTGTCCTGATGAAGAGACGAGACCATCAAAATACGATACTGAAACTCTATCTTGTGTCATGATATTCTCTCTTGTTTTTCCTTTTATTTTGCGTTTATCATGATATACAGTCCGAATATTTAACCACTTGATCTCTAAGCAAGTATTTTAACGCTGAACAAACAAATACATCTAAAAATATGTATTTATGCATGTACTAGAGATAAAAAAGTAAGTATTTTAATTTAATTCCATTTTTTCAAATAATTTACCTGCGGGTCACCAAGAAAAAGGGTGTTATTGCCAACCACTAATCAAAAAATATACTCATTCAAATTCATACACGCACGTGTATTAATTATCGCCCGGGGCTCATATCCCAATATCCCATTTTTTAATCTCTGACTGAGACTTGGTTTGAATCGCAATCATCCAAGGAGATGTTTCCCCTTGGTCGTAATGATCTTCCATCTGAGGATGGAAGATTATTACTCAAAACACATTTGATCCTTCATATGAATCTGTAGGGGATATTCCCTTTATCGCAGATATCACCAAAATGATTTATAAGACGTTAAAATGAAAGAGATGCTTCTACTTTCATTCTTTTACTGTATTGCCAAAACCACAGAAGAAAAATATAAACTCAAAACAAAAGCATAACAAAAAATGCCACATTCCTTACTTGTAAAATTTAAATCCTTACTTAAAAATTTCGCCCTGTTTTGGCTTGGCTCAAAGAGATTGCTCGAACACATACATACAGTTTATTAACACATGCATACTCATGTACATATTCAATGCTCTATAACTGCATGTTGTTTTATATTTTCACTGTAAATTGATTAATATCTCGCAAAAACATGTACGAAATTTTGTTTAACACACAATGAGAAGGGGTCAAAAAATTGTATTCAAAACAAATATATTTTTTATTCCAGAATGAATTATGAATGTGTTTGTTTTATCTTATCCCAATATTTTTTTCAATATGCGTAGTAAATTTATATCTCTACCAACACTGTTGACTTAATTTTATTTTTAAACAACCCCTTGCCGCAAACGATCGAAACGAAAATATATTAACATTTTCCTCCCATTAATTGTGGTATCCTAAGGGTTTCACAAATCAATTTCATCCAATAAAACACACCGTAAATATTTACTCAAGGTAAAAAAGGGGCTTGGAGAGGGATGAAATTCCTGGACAGGGTGAGAAAATCGGTTAAATCGAATAGGTAATAAATTGGTTTTTCTTAAGTGTTTATTGAGAAAATTTGCTTTGGAATGCCGAATATATATTTGCACAAACCAATTATGTTTTTTTCAATCATCTACCTCTTAGAAATGTACCAAAGCAGATATTCATATGGTAAAGATTAATCCACATGTTTATCTAAAAGGTCGTGCTTAATTAAAACGGAAGTGTGATACAACTATACCATTAAACTAAAAATAATTATGTTTATACACAAGTGATAATCTCTTCCGGTTCAACGAATGTCTAGGATTATTCTTCGCTTACAAATCTTCCCAAATGCATTTCTTATTAATGAATGATAAATTATATTCTAGATTATTTTTAGTTATACTAGTGCTTTACGGATTATTTCCTATTTGTCAAAAAATGTGTGGTGTACATTAAGACGATTGCCGGACACACTACCTTTCTATTTTGAAAGAAGTTTGTGAATTTAACCTTCAACAATAAATCTCCCTCTTAGCGGCTCGTAGAATATTACAATGTCAGTATCGGGAAGTAAAAATTATATTCGTTTTACCGTACCCTTTATATTCGTCTTCTAGAATATTCGCCTGTCTATGAAACGATGGTTTTGCCGAGATGTCTCTGTATCTGAAGTTTTCACCGGCTATCAAACAGCTGTGTTGTCACGCGTATCGCGTCCATATTAATAAAAATATTCTAGATATATAGCGCACTCGTTCATTCGATAGGCTTCCAGGGCTGGGGTTTTAAATATCAATATTTGGTATCAGTCAACGCAACGGTAACAATCTTGTAAGTGTATCAAATATAAATGATATGATTAATCGGCAATAAAGTGGAAATAATCCTCGCAATTAAAAAAAAGTTATTTTATCCATGAACATAATCTACTCTAGTATTTTTTGATATTTGGAAGAATGTTTTTTCCAATCAAGTTTTTAAATAAGAAATTAGTTTTTAAGTAAGAAGTTATGTATGTGTATACCCAAGTTTCTAATTTTGCCTCACTAACGTTATCATCAGAAAATAAGAAAATAAAAATGGAAAGTTGATAAGTAGGTACATATAATAATTAATTATTTAATTCATTCAAAGCTCACTTACTCAAGATAAAAGTCTTCAGTTCGAAGCATTAATGTTAATTCTCTTCTAGTTAATCAGATAAATGTGAACCAAAATGAACATTCCATTAATTTATCTATATTATATGCAATATGAAAATAATACATAAATTAAATTGAATATATGTATAGATAACTATGTATCTATACATTATCTTTTGAATGCTTAATTTTAAAACGTTGACTAATTGCATCGGAAAATTTGTAGTATTAGATAAAATAAATAAGATTTTGTAAAGAATTTAAAATAATTATTTCAATAAAATTATTTAAATAACTGAAATTCTATTAATTTTCCAGTGTTTTTTGTCATCGTCCTAATAGGGCCCTTTAAATGGGTTTCTTATTAATTATTGGACCAGGAGTCTGTGAAGTGCGAATATATTTTTTATCAACATATCTACTTTAAACATCCCGCAAACATGGACATAAATTAAAGTAAGTATGAAAATTTTTATCACATTTAAAACATAACACCAAGTTTTAATCCTAACAGCTTCTACTAATAAAACCCGCTACCCCTAGAGGGCGATTCTGTAAGAAGAGATGCTATTCTAAAAAATTAAGTATTTTCACAAATTCGTTTGGAGTTTTTGCTGGCTGAGGTCATTTAATGTAATGGTTATTGCGGTGGCCGAAAAGTTCCCTAATTGAATATTTTATCAAACGTAAATTCATGCTACAAAAAGGACCAAGATTAAAAAACCTTATTTTGATTAAATGGATCGTTTATGATAATTACACATTACTTAATTTTCTTAAACTATTACTTTTATTTAAAGACATTTATAATAAACACATTTTATCAACACGCAACAAGACCAGCACAATTTGTTAATATTTTTTATATACATATTATAGGCAGGTCTTATAAATGGTCGTAAAAATAGTACTTGTGTGACATTTGAGTACCATTGTATATTTTATGACAATTAGGAAAAGGCACTTCTTCAAAATTTTCAAATTCCCTCCGTGGCATCATTTTACAAATAAAATTATTAACATTTATTGTTTTTACCGCTAATACGTTAATTTTAATAAGTCTAAGTTTGGTTAAAAGAATGTGCTAATTATTTTATTAAAAAAAAAACAAATTACAGAATACAATTATGCCCGAAGAACTAGAAAAAGGTACAAAAAATTATAATATACGAGATTCAAAATCACCGCGCAAATGTAGAATATAATGAAGCAAGTTGAACGAGGTCTATCACGTGACATACAGCGATCCTCAACATGAACGAATATTGCAATTTTTATTTATGGTAAGCATTTATTACATGTTCGAACAAAGTTTATAAAAGTTATTAAAATTAAACTTAGTTAAAAAATATATTAAAATTTCTGCTTTAAACCGAACTTGAATTATAGCCTGGATGGATAAATATATCCAAGCAATCGTTACCTTGTTATATTTTATTATATTATCACGTTTCATAAGTATAATAATTATAAAATTGGGATTTTATGGAGGTATACAACTTAAAATGCAATAAAATACATAAAAATCAGGTTTATCGGAAAGATGATTTAGTGTTTAAATATGATTAGGATATCAAAAGTTTCGAAATAACTTTGTGCAATCCGCAACATTGTTCTGGCGTGAGTTTTTTCAAGGTGAAATGCCAAAACCATCTGACTCAGCTGTCAGCTGTCAAATTGGCCATCCCAGGAAAAATGGTGGTCAATTTGAAAATTCCAGATCCCAGAACCCTGATAGCAGCAGAATCAGAGGGCATCCGCGAAAGACCTGGCACGATCACAAACTACAAATATTGGAGTATGGCCCTTCTAAAAGCCTTAACAACCGTAGATAATGCGTGAGAACGTATATGAATATAGCCGAAACAAATGCGTTTTGCCAAGAAAGGAGAATGCGGCATTTTATCCTCTCTGCCTGTACCTGCAGGGAAACAGCGTGATGGTTAGTTAGTTAGTTATGTTCCTTTTTCAAAATACATTCAATATTTTTTTCCAACAAACCCCTCAGGTATTCATAATAAAAAATATAACCAAACATTGTATCTTCCAAAATAGAAATGTACCCTTAAATAGGGTAGCCTTATAATAAATTAACCTTAAGCTTCCCCTCGCATAAAAATTATATTCTTCAGTAATCTTCTTTTTAATAAGATTAAGGACGACTTATTACCTGCTCTACAGGAAAAGATATTTCTGAAAAATTCTCCCGTTGGCAAATTTCTTGATAGAAATTTAATTAGCATAAAAGTAAAAATGTTTTAATTTTCTTTAAAAACATGTATTTTCAAGTACTGTTTCTTCGATTATTGCTTATAAAATCGTACGTAAATTTAAACATTATTTTTTAATCACCATTGAATATTTTTGATTAAAAAACTTTTATAAGTGATTTTTTCATCAGTAAAAATGTCTATTTCACTCCTAACATAAAAGTTGTTAAAATGTTTTCAAGGCGATCATCTATCTTTCATAAACCTAATAAGGTATTTTTTTACAAGAAGATATAAAGAAAATATTAACTTGCTTAATATTTCGGCCGTGGCGACACGAACTTGGCGTTCTTTCCAATTTGGAAGAAAAATCTCAAAGAAAATCGTAAAGTTCAATTACTTGATACACGGCCTGAATTCTGTGAAAAGCAAATCCTCGACAAAAAGGCGAAAAAGCAAAGGGAAAAAAGGTTATTGTTATTGCCTTCCTAAAGTTGTCCTGTAAAGCCCTTAGTATTAGCAAGTGGCAATTTTAAAAACAAGATGGCCGACATTAATAGAGTCTACCAAATCTGCTAAAAGCAAATGCAGCACTTACAATCTCACTTCTTGACAGCCCGGGATTTTCATTAAGTACTTATCTACGCACATCTATTTATTCTCTTAGTACTTTCTCGCTAAATATTAACATAAATGTATCAAAATGTCTTAATACACATTTTTAATAATTCGTAAACCTAGGGATAAGTATTAATTAAGATAAATTATAAAAATTTCACAGGGATGAAGCAATTTATTTGAAGAAATGTGTATGGAAGTCTTTATAGGGTAGCCACAGGACTTATGACCTGTATGAGCTGGCTTGAGTGATTACTTAACATAATGCAACGTTCACCAATTCCACCATAAGACCATCCATTTATTATACTCATACATTTTTTTCACAATTTATTTATTTATTTTTGATACATATTACATAGATGCGTATGCCAAACAAAAACAAACTATTTTTGATACATATACGTACTGTACAGCAGTTTTACGCCATGGTTGCCTTCAATATTGTTTGACAAGTTATTTTTCAATATTTTTATAAGGAATAATTTTTTTTATGAAGATTGTAGAGTAGGTCATTATCGAGTATTGCATGATTTTTACAAGTGATACATGATAATTATAAAGTAATGTAAGATTAGGTACATAGCTTTAATGTATATACATGACATAGTATACTTAGATTTCGCTGCTGGCAATAGTTCTATATATATTTTAAATAACTTTGATAATGTGTGGAGGTTCTTACGGAGAAATTGATGAACGTTGCATTGTGTAAAATGATGACCTATGTCAGCTTACACAAGTTATAAGCCTTGTGGCTACCCTATGAAGACTTTCATACACGTTTCCCTTATAAATAGCTTCGTTTTTGTGAGACTTTTACAATCTTTCTTAACTAATCTGTACACATTGATTTAAATTATTTTGATAAATATTATATAAAGCGTTTATCTAATAAAAATCATATAAATATTTAATAAAATTTTAAAAGTGCAACCCTCCAATAATATTATCATTTTGAAATCCCGTCAATAATATAGAAAAAAACTATTTTTCAATTTTACCTAAAATACGAGTTAATTAATACAGAATTACCCACATAGTTTGGATGTGGTAGAAGCTAGATGATTAAAAAATTATTGACGTATAAATATTAATACGTTCATTTTTGTACACTTCTACGAATTACAATATACTTACTTTTTTAAAAATTTAATTGTTATTAAGCTAGAACAGGAACAATCTGATGATGCGTTTTCTGTTACTAGAAGTATGAGGCGTTTTCTTTTACTAGATTTTTTCACAGTATGCAATACCGGATGACTGAATAACAATATTTTTCTAATTAAGTTGATTCTGTCCGAGGCCATATTCGCTAACACACTACATACACATTCAAACAATTTCACTAGTAATGTTAAAATAATTACTTTTATATTAAATACTTTTATGTTAAAAAGTGTAATATTTCGAAATTTTCGTGAATAACTTCGTGGATATTCACTGCAATTAATTATGAATAACACACAACGTTGTTTATTTCACACAATTGAATTTTTGATACTTGAATTTTTTTTAAATAATGTTTTCGATGCTAACTGCATCATCTTCAGTAATATATTGAATCTTAAGGCTAGAAGGCATTTTACCTACTAAATGGGGTGGGGTGGTCGGGAGTGGGGGAGAGGTAGGCGAAAAGTGAAAGTGGTTGCTGGGCGGGGCTAGTATGGATAGGAGGTGGGATGTAATAGGTGGTGTTTGTTTTTTGAGTGTATTATCATTATTGAGATTAGTTTCTTTATTTTCTAAAATGTCTAATTTTCTGTCTTTTTTACATGTAAACACCTCTACGTCATCGTAGGTGAAGTGACGTTGTTTTGATCTCACATGGTCTGTCATCTCCGAATTAATATTTAAATGCTTGATCTCTTTAAGATATTCATTTATTCGTTAAAACTGTATTGATATTCTGCCTTTATTCGTGTTTGTATTTTCCTTCCGGTTTGTCCAATATAGCATTATTGGCAGTTCCTACAGTTAATTTTATGTAGGTACCCCACTTTTATCTAGCTTTCCTTTTAGTTTTATTATTAAAAATATATTTCCTAATGCTGTTGCTAGTGTAGAAGGCGTTTGAAAGTTCAAACATTTGAATAAATTTTCGAAAAAAAAATTTTTGCTCTCCAAATAGAAGGTCCAAAATAAAGACTTATATAGATGGAGGGAAAGCGCCTTTGCTTTTATTTAGAGAGAACCAAAAAAATTTTCGAAAAATTATTTTTAACTCTTTAGTACAGTTAAATATAAGTGTGTTTTTAATATATATTTTTTTTAATATTACCCAGCGTACATAAACACTTCGGAAGAAAACTAGCACCACCTTTTGGTGAGGTTATCAACTAATTTCCAACTCATTTTTTATGAATTCGCTTGCGAAGTATTTCACACAAAATCATTTCATACAAAATTACTTCGGTAGGAAACTAGCGACATATTTTTATAACGAGTTTTCTAACTAATTTCCCATATCAAACATGTATCTATTAACTATGATGGATTAATTGATTAATTAGTGTATCTGATAACTAATGTATGTATCATCATGTGTGAAAAAATTCAACTCTATTAGACATTCGAAAGTGGGTGAAATATCTATATAAAAATAAATATATAAAAATGTATCAAAACAGATACTTAAATATAATATATCAGGAGCTGACTTGCTATCTATGTTATTAGCCCTAAGCCCGGGGTAATGTGTATAACTAAAATAAATTTACACCGAAATTACTGACTGAATTACTTTAAATTTACATTTTCTAAAACTAGCGCAGGTCGACATAAATACTAATTTTATGCACATAACAGCCAGGATTACCGAAGGGCGGCGTGGATAGGTACATAAGTTAGCCCAAGGGTGCGTTGTGTGATTGTGTCCACCTTGAGCCACCGGAGTACATTTTGGAGGCTTGTTTTAGGGCTTGTGAATAATAGTCGTGGTTTTGTTTTGTATAACTTGAAGTTGTGTATATTTGTGTACGCTGCTGAAGACAGGCTTCAGCTAGGTGAGCGACGGCCGGTGCTGTGGGTGGGGAATCTTGGCAAATCTTCTTTGAAAGTGTTTTAGTTATGTGTGACTTAGGACACGGGACATGGGATGTCCAATTTAGCCGGAATCTAAGGTGTGAGGTTTTTAAGCTCATTCTGCTATTCAGCAACCTTGTATCACATTTTTAAGTAATATATATTGTATAAGAATAGGAAGTCATCCGTTTTTTATCTTAACGTAGGTAATCTAAATGTACATGCTATAAGATCAACATATTCATAAATTCCTCGTAACTCTTTGCACTTGCTCAAAAAATGTGTCACTCGAAAAAAGTATAAAAACATATTATTAAAAGTGCATCTTGGAGAAATTATTGTGATCTATCGAGAATGTTGTGCTTCTAGAAAGGAATGATTTTCTGTGCTTGTTTTTTGTATAAGGTTTGTATATGTTTTGGTACTTTTATATTTTAAATTTCAAAAATTTGTCTATTTTTGTGTTAATAAAGAGTTTAAAAAAAAAATCTCTGTTTAGATCCCATTCATTCCCTGTAATATAATTCATAATTAAGGGTGTTATATAAAATATGATAAAAAATTAATAAATTAAGTTATTTTTATGTTTGGTAGCAGGAAAAGTCAGTTTTTATAGGAAAACACATTTATTATCAATATATCACGTCTTATGTGTTATTAAATGTTAAAAGTTATTGTAAATATTCTTCAAATAACCATGATTCTTTCATATTTGAGTGTGTATGATAATCACTATAAAAACTAACCGAATCTAACGAATCTAATAACTAACTTAAATTATACGAGCAAATCCGTATTCTTCTTCTTCTTCTTCTATCAGCAGTCCTCCAACTGTTTCCGCCAGCTCCTTCTAGGACGGCCTTTTGGTTTTCTGCCTTCTGGTCTTGCCTGGAATATCCGTTTTGGCAGCCTGTCTACCGGCATCTGCATGAATGAATGAATATTTACGAGTATGTTAGAAATAGATTTTTGTTTGGATCTGCAAATAAAACTAAATTAAAATTTTTTTAATATATATAAAATTGTGGTCTACCGCATTTGAAAGTAACTTAAACAATTAGCGCAAAAAAAATACCCAATGATTCATTCACTGTACAATCAGGGGCGTGCAGTGGGAACATCGCAGCATGACTTTTACGTAACCAATTATTTGTAAAAAATACTTGAATACAACATATATTTCGTAATATTTCTACCACGATTGTTATCAAAGCATTCATTGTTTGATATATCATAAAAATCTGTAGCATAAATATAGCTGTAGCGTATATTTTGGAAAAAATAGCATTTCTATTTTTTCCAAAATATACGTTTACAAAAAGTCATGCTTCAATGTTCCCACTGCACGCGCCTGCTGTATATATAATAAATCCTACGTGTTGTTTAGTGCATTCTGAGATGAACGAATCAATTTATCAATTTTTCATATAAATAATGGAGATATATTAAAAAAAAAAACATTGCCACACATGGAATGTATGCCTAGTAATTATTTAAAATGTTTTTCATAAATCTAGTCTGTGCAATAATTTTTTAAAACAGTTTTATTCGTTTATCTCAGAATGTACTGAAACGTCACATAGGATTAATTGTATAAACAGCGACGACATATTCCTACAATGGTTTAAGAAACCATTGACTATAGGTTCATATGTAATATTATTCATATTTTATGGGTTTCAAGTCTATCTTTTTTTTTTAGCGTATAAAATATTTAAAAATACAGACAGGTTTTGCGGGGACTTTTGAATACACTGGACCAATAAATGTTTGAATAAAGTCGGATTCAATACATAGAAGCTTTGAGAGTTAAGTAAATGTAGGAAAACATGTATTTAAAATAATTTTCTTACATTTTCCGGTAATGTCCAACCCGAAATCACGAATAGCTTGACAGGCAAAAGTTAATAAAGAAATTGTCTCCTTGGTTCAAAATTATTTCAGGCTACAGCTCCCTTAAGAATTGAGGTCTAATCTGCTTCACAGACCTACGGCCCGGAGACGGCCTCGCCTATCCAACTTGTCCAAGTTCCACGCTTTAAGGTGTCGTCCCGCGTTAATTCTAACGTTTAATCTAAAGAGTTCGGGCCCAAATCAATTAGCAGAGTCCTTGGTGAAAAAATCTCTCCAGACCCTGATCCCGCAGCCCTTAGCGTCTCATTACGTCGGCATCGATATATGTAGGGAGGTATTCATTGAAGACCTACATCATTATTAATATTTCCACTCCCTTTTTATCTTGTTAGGAGAACAGCGGGTCGTTTGGAAAAATCCCTAGAGTTGCTCCTTTCCGTTCTCATTATTTTTATTTCCTTACGGAAAATAAATATTCCTCTTTGAACATATATATATACAAAAAAATATATACACTTTAACTTTATTTTTATATAAATATTTTTTTGTTATAACAATTTTTATTTTTGTGCACAATTTTTTTCTTTCCTACTATCTTTTTATCAATATAAATAAAAATGTAAATCTTAGTTTTTACAAAATCGATAATCTCTGAAAGTTCTACACCGATTGCTTCCAAATTTTGGCAAAACGTTGCATTGGAATACGAGGATGTTTTTGTATACCTTCTTTGTTTTTATATACCTATTATTTTTTTATATAAATAAAAATGTAAATGTCCGATTGTTCAAAATTTTGTATCTCCTAAAGTTCTTCAACTATTGCTTTAAAATTTTGACGTTCCATTCGACGTTTCGTTCGACTTCACGACAAAGACAACGTTCCATTCGAATTCACACAAATTATTTTTTTAAAAAAGCGCCGGTACCAACTATTTCAATATTGATAAATATTAAAATTAACCTACCTGACATTTTCCGAATTCCATTTTTTTTATTTTTTTTTTTTAATAGAGATGCGAACACGAAATACATGTCACATTGATATCATTACTATTTTCAAACTAAGCTAACCACTTGCGCTATGGAAATAGGATTAACTTGCTGGTCTGGAGTGAAGTTCGAATCCGTGACTTTTGGATCACGAGGCGAGAGTCCTAACCACAAGACCAACAAGCTACTCGTTCGGTTACATTCGGTTGTTTTTGCTTTAATAAAGCATTTGAACCAATTACAAAATGTTTCTCTTTGAATTATTATTCCCGAATAAAAATGGAATAATATAAATAAGTGAATTAATAATTCAAAGAGAAACAAATAACTATCAAATATTGACGACTTATTAAGTAGCTGGGATAAGTAAGCGTAAAAGCAACACACGCTTTCTATACCTATAAAACTCAAAATCTGTCTGTCTGTTCTCTATATAAATCTACACGGTTTATTCGATCTGATCCAAATTTTGCATATTCTTTAGGACCCGGCAGGTAACATAGGCGACATTTCTACTGTCCTCCTTTACCCTTTCTCTTTCCCCTGACATAATTTTAATGCAAATCAGTATTTTTCTATTTAAATTTCACATGTAATATATTATTTAGGACCTGGCGGTTAAACATAGTCCACATTTCTTCCTGGACATCACATCCATGCCATCCACCCTAGATTAAATGGAAACATTGTTTTTTTAAAGACTACAAAACAACGGAACCTTATCCCTTTCTCCTCACAAACTTATTTTTACTTAATCCTTAACCCGTGCAACGCCAGGTAAGACAGGCTAGTATAAAATTAAATCATCACTTACATTATCTATATTTGCCTAATTTGGGTGAATTACGACACACGAACCTAATCATTTATTTATGTAAAATTTTATATAGGAATATTTTATAAATATATATCATTGATGTATATAAATAAATACTTTTCCAGTACTACTGCATAACTTACAGTTCCGCTCAGCAAAACATTCCGTGAGTTTAAAAGAAACCGCAAAGAGGGGAAAATAGAAAAACCGAAACATTAATTTTTATAAAGCTTCATTTACTACCCTTCGTCCTTCGTTTAATTGTGTAATTTATTTCAAATAATACAAATTAAATCAAATTTACTATACATTTAACCAGAAAAAGCATGAAAAATATTTATTTATATAAAAACAAAAAAGAAGTATTACATTAATGCATCTTCTCAAAAATTTAATCGATTATAAAGACGTAGAAAAAGATCTGTCCAACAAACAAGTAGCAAAGCAAATGCAGACATGACAAGCACCTTCTGGATAGAGGCGTTCAGGATAGAGAGACATGGCAAGCATTGAATTTACAAGAAACAGTTATTACATATTATGAAAGAATAAGAACGTCATAGAATCCATTAAAATATTCCCATTGACAGTAAAAACATTTTTTTTGGTTTTTAGGTCCATAGGTTTTTATTTATTTAGAAAAGCATTTAAATAACACAAAAAAGTACTTCAGTGATATTTTGAGGTACCTTCTTTCAAAATTTCATCCTTGTTTAAAAATTAAAAAAACATAATGCCTTAAAATACAAAAACTTATAAATATATTCGTTGCAACCATTTTGTTATCTTGTTCTAGGACCCAAGAGATGTATGTAGGTACCAATATATAAGCTAAGCAAATCGCCAGGAGCGTCGTTTTAACAGCGTCAAAATGAAAAAGCCTTTATGTATCCAATCTTTCTCATAGGATCATAATTCGTCCACAATTTTCCCGAAACGTCAATCTGTCCTTTTTTTAATTTTTTCTATTATTTTAATTGCCAGAATTACTTTAAAGTATTTTAAAGTATAAAAATTGCTGAATCTTTAAAGAAAAAATTTATTACGTAAGTTTTAAAAATATTTTATTTAATTTTAAACAATTTACAAGCATTTTTTATTGAATTTATTTAGCATTATTGAAAACATGTTTCTAAAGTACCTACATAAAGTATTTGTATTTTTCACTATGTTCTAATAAAATGTAAAAATCCGTTCAGATTTTCTTATGAAATGAAATAACGTGAAATATTAAGAAGTTTTGAATTAGAAATTATCGTAATCGTGGAATAATGAACTGTGCGTTAAAAAGTAAAATTAAATATTAATATAAGAAAGTTCATTTTTATATATTGAACCGTATTTAAAAATATTAAAGTAATTTTATTTTAATATTATTACTCTTGTCTTTACAGAAATCAAAACCTTTTAATTACATTTCCTCCTCAAACAATATAAGTAAAGTTACTCAAATAAGTTACCACCTGAAATTATATCCGATTGGAAGTAATTATTGGAATGTCTTTGATTGGTCACAAGGGAGCACCTTAGCCCTTAATAAACAATTATCCTGCACGAAAATGAAACGTGAAACATAACAAGGTTTTCACTGAAAACGTATTGCTTCTTCTGTAGCACAAATCACTTAGACTTATTCTAAAAAAAAAACTGCTCAAGTTTATTAGTTTTTCTTTAGATATATATATGTATGTATATACATGTATGTACATACATATAAATATATGTGGTAATAACGGTTTTCACGGGTGTTAGAAATGTTAGCATTAACCTTTTCGGACGAGCAAGTTCCGACTTGTACGAATTTTTAATAATAAGAATTTTTAAGAATAAAGAAGACCGTAATGCGTATATAAAAATATATTCATTACATGTCGTAGACTCACGGTGCATATTCAAAACAGATATCTCTCATCGGGATAAAAAAAATATAAGTATACCTAATGCCTAAAATATTATCTAAAAACGTTTTTTTATCGGCTCTTGTCTCTCCAGCTTGCATCTTTCGTCCTTTTTCTTTTATATAATACCTATAATAATTCACCCCAGAAAATTTTTTGCAAAAATATCGTTCATCCAGTTGAATATAAACATAAATTCATGTTTCGCAACCTAATTAAATCGCCAACAAAATCGTTTTTTCAGAAGGACGCCTCCACCCTACGCTTGTTATCAAATCAAAAGATAGCGAGACTTTCTGGAAATTTTCCGGGTAAAATTTGCATACAGGAGAGCGGAAACGGAAGAAAGCCAAGAAGGCAATTGAGACTGCTCATCGAGAATTTCAATGGCGGATTTAATTAGTTTTTCAACTACTGAAGTGACTACGGTGTGATAGAATTTATTTATTAAATAAACAACCTTAACAAATCTGAATAAAAACTTTTACAAAAAGAGTAAGTCTGTTATTAAACCTTCATAAAAATAATAGTTTGTAATGTACATATGTTATTATATATAACATGAAAACACGTTTTATTTAGATGTTACAATCACTATTTCCCGGATTCACAGGTTATCTCGTATCATGTGTTTAAATCAATATTTTTCTGAAAATTTATTTTTTCGGTAGGTCTTATTTATTTTAAATGTTGCAAAATCCTCTTCTTAAAAATTCAACCTTAATATAAAATGTTTTTTGGTGTACTTAAATTTTTTTTATTGTATCGAAGTTATTCCAGATTTAATTTAAAGTGGATTGATTTTGCTCGCCCCGAACGATAATTTTATGTAATATGTTTTCCTTTCTGGTTGTATTAAAATATAATTTTCAATATAATTTATGTTGCAATATATCTAATTTTAAAAAAATGATGGATAGTTATACATCAATCATACATTAAGAATTATAATTTTTTATGGTTGTATAAGGTTTCAAATTTGACGAATAAAAATATATTGATATTAAAGGGGGTATACTCATAGAAAATCAAAGAGTTTCATGCGCCACTGTGCAATAGGCATGATGCCAGATTTTGAAATAACCTGCTATAATGTAGGTGCACGTCTATTAATACCGAAAATAAAATTATTTCAGTAATAAACTAAGTTTTTACGCAAATAATTGCGTTTTCATCTACGTATTTTTAGTTTCGCGCAAGAACACCCGCAGCTGTCATGGCGTCTACATGACATCAAGTAAACATTGCATTGTGTCTTTGACAACAGTTCAAAGACACGGTGAAGGGTACTTAGTACTTAGGCGTGACATCAGTCGCTCTAGCCGGTGTTTCAGTTAAAATGGCGGATAGCACAATTTTATACATATATTTTATTGAAAATATTATTAATCTCAACGTGTATATTAAAACTGGATCATTTTTTAGAATCCTTTTCAAGTAATTTCTTTTCTAAAATCCCTTATTCTTAAATTATTTACTTTTTTTATTATTTTATTATTTATTATTTTAATTATTCTTTAATTATTTACAGCCTATTGACTTAATAGCGGTTATAGTGCTTAAAATGGCCAAACGGTAATATTGTTAATACCTTCAATGTTTTTGCATAAAGAATTTAACGCTTTTTTTTCAATTATTTATTTTGTACATGAATACAAATAGATATCTATAAAATATTTAATGTACAGATATGAATTATGGATCTTAAATTTCAGTAACTTATCTACATTTTTTTTTTTAAATAGAAATTCGAACAAGGAATACGTGCCGAATCAATATTCTTACTATTTTCAAAATAATCTAAACGCTTGTGCTATGAAAAAAGGACTAACTTGCAGATGACCTGGCATGGATCCCGATCCACCAACCACCAGATCACAAGTCGACCAACAAGCTACACTTTTTGTTTCAGTAAAATATTTTATGTTTATTCGTTAGATCGAAGTCCGTGCTAAAGCGGATAAGTTTATAAATAATGCTTCTTTTTAGCGCGCGAGATAATTTATTCACTTTTATATAATACTAGCCATACGTCCGAGAAAAATCAAGGTAAATAATAATAACAACTTGCCTTGCATGACCGCGCGACATATTCCGCTCGCTGATTGCTTGTCACACTCTAATTATCTAAAGTTTTTATTCCAGCAATTTATGGACTTCACGACAGACAGACAACGAAATTATTGTGTTTGATAATTAAAAAAACTACCTAATGTTTTATGAATAACCACATTCATTATAACCGGGAAGTAAGAGAGGGCGTGCGCCCGCGTGTTCCCGTTTTTATGTGCTCGCATCCCCCCACCATCTTCGCGCCTCGCGCCTCGGGTGGCGAGCACACAAAAACACCACAATTATAAACATCAAATAGGACGATTTTTCATTGTAATTATGGATAAATAAATATTATATTAACTTATACCAAGCGAGTGTACGCTGATAAAATTTTAATATCGTAAGCATTTGGCATAAAAATCGAACTATGATATTTAATTTCAATAATCATTTTTCGATTTCTTTGAGGCGTTCTGGTATAAAAACAGTAATTTTGATCACACATTTTGTATACAATATATTCAAGTGAATATAGTTATATGAAAATATTAAATGTTTTATTTAAATATATGTATATATTTTTTTTCTTTTTGTAGAAAGCAATAACTTTGTCAATAAAACACGTCAACTTTATACGAAACCGCGAATTTATTAATTAATAACGCCAACCGGTTTTGCTTGACTCATGCGTCGTAATTAACAACTTAACTAAAGGTTTAGTCCTTACGCCCTGACGAAGCTTGAATCAAGCGAAACCGGTTTGCGTCATCAATTAATAAATTCGTAGTTTCATATAAAGTTAACGTGTTTTATTTTATTTTAAATAAAATTGTGTTTTTTTTCTAATTTCTTTAACTACTCATGAAAATTATTTGATTAATTAATGAATCAAGATTAAATAATTAATGAAAATTAATTGATTAAAACATAAATATTTTGATCAAAATTTCACATGAGAATACATGAATATCTACATTCACACAATTTGGTTACACTTCTACAAGTGTTGAATTTTTGACCCTTATTGATCGAGTATATAGTATACTTGATGTATATTTGGTGAAAATAATAATATTTAGTTCACTTAATTCGTGAAGAGATTAATTCGTACTTGTATATAAACGACATTTTTGTAGTAATCAGATAGAATTAGGAATTTAATACTCAAAGAACAATCAAAAATGAAGAATGTTAAACTATTCATCAGCAGACATAAATGGAAATGGACTGGACATACAATCAGAGGAAGAGAGAAATGTCAAAAATAATATTTTTTGGTTCACAAGAGGCAAGAAAAGGAAACGAGATTGGCCTTTTACAAGTTGGGTGGATATGATCAAGGCTACATCAGGTGGCGCATGGACCAGAATAGCAAAAGATACGAGGAATGGAGGCAATTGGAGTAGGTTAATATTAATAGGAGTAGGCCTTTACCAAAAGGTGTACCGACGGAACTATCATAGTGTAACAATCAGTCTTGTCACAAGCACAAAAAAAAATCTGAATAATGGCGATTATTATTATTATAAAATGGTTAATGTAGTGAAATTAGCAATCTTAGTTCCCGGATTGGATAAGTTCTAAGTTAGAATCTCGTTACTAAACAAATCTAAAATAGAATATACCTTTATCAACGCTTACTTATAATAATAATACTAGGTTCGTCTTAAATTATATTCTTAAATTTTATATCATTTATCTCCACTTCATTTTCTTTGTACTCTTCTATTCAAAAATATATTGTATGTAGGTGTCTATACCAAATTTACAAGTACGAGTTTTTTTCTTATTACTCTTTAACTCAAGAGTGCAAAGAAATTAAAAGAATAATTCAATTAATTTGTACATTCGCATTGTTAGATCAGCAATACAATGCAGTCCTTTGAAATTAAAAGAGATTAAAGAATTTAAATTTTTACGCTAGGATTATTTTATTGATTGACCCGAGGGGACTCTCCTCTGGCAGCTTCATTTCTTCTCCCTCAGGCTAAGTGGGAAAAAAGAAAAAAGAAAAAAGAAATCCCTTAATTCAGTTTCCAATCGTTAAAAAATGCCTTTTATAACCGCGCTACGCCTTGCTGCACATTTAATGTTCCCGCCAATGAAAGAGGGTAGCCTTTCTTTAATGTTTCCCGATGGAAAATAGTCTTAATGGCCTAATGTAAAGATTTACTTGACTTCGGTTATCTAATGAAAAGCTAGGATTTCTAAAGCTTCGTTTTGATAGGTTAAGCGATATGCCTTCCATTTATTATATTATATTCAGGAGCTTTTCAAGGGTGAAGATTTTTATTATATTGAAAATGATCTCCATGTCGTCGGAATTCATGTAA
Organism: Agrypnia vestita; assembly: GCA_016648135.1. Taxonomy (NCBI): domain Eukaryota; kingdom Metazoa; phylum Arthropoda; class Insecta; order Trichoptera; family Phryganeidae; genus Agrypnia; species Agrypnia vestita. Next base: position 232,473 of record JADDOH010000546.1, read on the forward strand.
TTAAGGACCATTACTCGGCTTACACGAATACACGAAAAGTACTATCGAGTGGATAACGTTTAATTCAAGCTCCACCTTCAGATTTCAATTGATATTTTACTAAATCATTTCACTAGATCGTAAACTACCAATATAATAAAGTTTCAGAGAAATTTTATCATATTGGTAGTTTACGATCTTTCATGATTTCTTTAATTCCTTAACAACATTTCCAAAAAATTTCACTACCTTAACAATATTAACAAAAACAAGCTATAATATATAAAAATGTGTTTTTTGTATTGTAATCTTCATATTAATAATATATTTTCAAAACGAAAAATTGTTTGTTCTTCCAAAGTTTTTTCTTTCATACATAGTTTTCTCCTTTTAAAGCCGAGAAATCTTTATATAATAAAGTTTTTTTTGTTTTTGTAAGTATTTTAAATAATTATCTTCATGATTTTTTATAATAAAATTGTTTATGATAAAATTTATGATTGATTTCTCATATACTTAAAAATTAATTTATTATCCGTCTAAATACGCATTTTCAGAACTACGTACATATCTTCAATTCGTTTTATTTAATATTTAATGATGAACGTTATAAATAATAACTTGAATCAAATGCTCACTACCCTTTAATACACCCAATAAATATTATAATAATTTAACTCATTTAATAATTTAATAATTTAATAATTTAATAATTTAATAATTTAATAATTTAATAATTTAATAATTTAATAATTTAATAATTTAATAATTTAATAATTTAATAATTTAATAATTTAATAATTTAATAATTTAATAATTTAATAATTTAATAATAATTTAATAACTTAATAATTATAATTTACTAATTTAATAATTTAATAATTTAATAATTTAATAATTTAATAATTTAATAATTTAATAATTTAATAATTTAATAATTTAATAATTTAATTTAACTTATTTGTGTAGTAGAAGAAAGATTTAGTCAAAAAACTTCAATTCGAGCAATTATGTAAATACATTTGATATTTTATGAAAATAATAAGAGAAATACAATATTGTGATGCTAGTTATTTCCAAGATTATTGACATTCATTAAGTAACTAGTTCTTCGTATCCGGCGTTGCACGGGTTAAGGATTAAGTTGTAAATAAATTTGTGGGGGCAACAAAGATTCGATTCAAACGGTCTAGATTTGCATCAAAAATATATCAGGGGAGGGGAAAGGGTAAAAGGGAAGGCAGTAAATGTCACCTACGCTACCCGCCGGGTCCAAAAGAATAATTTTGCAAATTTTGAGTCCGATCGCTCGAACGCTATAGATTTGCATCGAAAACATATCAGGGGGAGGGAAAGGGGTAAAATAAAAGGAGGGAACACTCGCCTATGTTACCTGCCGGGTCCTAAATTATAAGGATACAAAATTTGAATCGAATCGGACAAACGATGAAGATTTGTAAAGAGAATAGACAGACAGACAGACAGACAGATAGACATTGAGTTTTATAGGTATAGATAGAAGCAATTAAGCAATAAATAAAAATTCAACCTAATAATCAGTGAAATTGTAAAAATACCTGGGATAATTATTAACTAGAAAAAGGGGAGAAATATCCCAAAATTAAAATCAAATCATTACATTTTTTTAATCATATAGAATCATACACAAATATCATATAAACTCAATGTTAAACACCCTTGTGCTAAAATTGTATAAATGTTGTAGCTTAAAAGAATAATGTACCCGTCCGAGAATGGCTGAAACCAGTACAGTCAAATAACAATACGTAAATAGTGCATAAAGTTCAATGGCGTTTTCATTAAATCGTCAAATAAATTACATACATTCTTCCACAATAGTCAATTCTTCATAAACCACATAACTCAAGGGCGACAACCGTAAGCGTAACCGCAATAATACTGTTGATTCTCTTATTCCACCCAAACTGAGTAAGTTAGCTCATGACACGTGGTTTACCGCAAATATGGCACCCAACATGGAGCATTTCCGGAAAATTATATGGCAACCTCGCATTGTTGACTCATTCGCCTTGCTGAATATCGTCGAAGAATATAGTATAAGAAATGAGAGGAACCGCACATAATCGAGGGTTTTAGAATCAGTCTGAACTTTTTAAGAAAAATCTGGTTTTAGAATATTTTAGAAACATCTGGAAGTCGGTTAATTGCGCGAGTATTCTTAGATATTTACAACGCGACAGAGCTCTCAGTTAGTCAAGTTTGACAGCTGGTGAAGACCATACAATAGAAAAGACAAGCAAATGTACCAAAGACTAGTGGAATATTCTAATATGAATTACGAAATGGTGTTACACCTCAAGTTTGTGTCCAGTGACTTTGGAATGTTAAACTAATTTGCCTATAAATAGGTATATTGTATTTTCTTAACTGATTTTGTACCATAAAAGCGTTTAATGGAATAAAGCAAAATTTTATTGTTGAATTTAATGGTATGTAGATCGCTTAAATCCTTAATATAAGTATGTCACTGAAGGATTACGGTGAAAGGATTAAAATATTCAAATATTTTGGCAGGCGAGGATTTTCTTCACCGCACTTCAGTACGATAAATTAAATTATATTTTATAATTTTTTAAAATAATATTGTATTATCACGTAGGACCTAAAAAAACGATGATTTTATTTTATGAACAAATTATGAAGAATATTATTGTTTTTTAATTAAGTATACGAAATTTCTATTTAATTTCCGTTAAATAATAATATTTTTTGACAGAAAAAAAGACAAATTACACCTGATGATGAGAGGAACTACTCCTCTTGTCTACTAAAAACTCTTGTCGTGTTAAATTGACTAAACGTGTGTGCATTACAACATTTAATTTAGTTTAAAATTAGAATAATCACTTCGCACCACAAAGTAACTGCCGTATCAATTTATATTAATAGAAAAAAAAACAGTTCATGACCTAAAATTTCTCTATTATCACGTGGTCATTCATGGCTAGGGAGATGCAAATGAAAACTCTTGAAATTAATTAGCGTTTCATTAATTAATTATTAAACGGACAACGTCACTTTACACGAAATAAACTTAACGCTATTCTTTAAATTACACTATTTCATAATGTATCACTATGTATCACTATACAAACGCTTTATTATCGCTGGGTAACATTATATCTATCACTTGTAGAACATTCAATTTTCGCACGTAGTATTTATCGCATTTATTTATGCCGCCACTTAGGCAAGTACTCGCCCGCTTATTTCACTCGACCTTTCGCATTTCATCAGTGGGCACACCTGGCCGTCGTCCGCGACGCACTTCTCACTGAACGATCTGTCAAAACAAGATTCTCTCTGGTGGCTTAGATCCGTGTTACTTATACCCAAACCCTGGTAAATTCGAATTTTCGAGAAGATTTTTTTCTTTTCTAGTTTTCTAGTGTTCAGGAGAAGGTTCCCTCGCTTCTGTACTATTCTTGTCGTTGTTGCACGTTACCCGAAGTTGTAGATAATTGTAAACGGTTTTAGATCCTGCGATAATTTTGTGACAAGGGATTCGATTCGGACAGTGCGCTATTCCTTCTGCTTGTCATTCCGTGACAATGATTTTGTTTTTGCTCTATGTTTTATCTGAGCCTTTTATTTTCTTTATTCTAGTCTTTATTTATTAGGTCCTTACATATGAAATTGACGTTTAGTATGGGAGGAACATAAAGTCGATTTTTTTTTATTATAATATATTTATTTAATCAAAGTATGTACCATTGCTATCTATGCACTTTTGCCATCTCATAGGTAGTTCATCGATCCCTTTACTAAAAAAACCATTCGGAAGGGAATCAATAAAATCTTTGAAGGCGGTTTGGACTGCCCCATCGGAGTTGAATTTTTTCCTTTGCAAGGAGTTATCCAAATTTCGAAAAAAATGGTAATCTGTTGGGGCAAGGTCCGGAGAGTACGTTGGATGTCTTAGACATTCCAATTGAAGCTCCTCTAATTTGGTAGCCGTCTGTTGTGCAGTGTGTGGTCTAGCGTTATCATGAAGCAGCAGTGGCCTAGAGCGATTAACCAGCCTCGGTTGTTTAGCAGCTAGCTTTTCCATCATGGTTTGCAGTTGCTGACAATAGACATCTGCCGTAATCGTCTGGCCAGATTTAAGAAAGCTGTAATGAACGACACCAGCACTAGTCCACCAAACGCTCACAAGTAACTCGCGTTTGTTGATTTGCTTCACTCAATTCGTGAGGTACCCACCTTTCAAGCTTTTTCACCTTACCAATTTGCTTCAAGTGGATTAAAACAGTTTTATCACTAACACCGCAGCCTGCAGCTAACTCGGATGTAGTTTGCGATGGATCCGCTTCCACAATAGTCTTCAATTCTTCATTATCAACTTTGGTCTCCGGCCGTCCACGGGGCTTGTTCTGCAGGTCGAAATTTCCAGAACGAAAACGTTGGAACCAAAAACGCACTGTGTTTTCTTTTGCGGCACCGTCACCATACACATCATTAATCCTTCGAGCCGTTTCTGCAGCACTGGTGCCACGGTGGAACTCGTACTCGTAAATATCGCGATATTTCAAGTTTTTCATTTTGTAAACTGAGTCTCGCAAAGAAAAAAACAATTGAGGAAAAAACAAATGAATTATAATTTTCAAAACACAAATACATGAGTAAATAGCTGTAAAAATTTGGATTTGGAATTCCTAACCAAAGAGAAGATATTTGAGATCAAATTTGCCAGTACGGTAAAACGTCAATTTCATATGTAAGGACCTAATATTTAAATTTGTATTTTTAGATTTTTTTAACATAAATTTCATAAATTCATATAATTTATTTTTTACGCGTCAACAGGCTATGAGATTTAAATTATGGAGTGAAATATGTCATAAAAACAACCAGTACATCACATAGATCGCCTGGAATTAAAACCGAAACAAAAAGTGTATAAATCTAATGTTATGCCCACTGGACTACGAGGGCTATTTCGTTTTGCCATTTTTTTTAAACCCGTTTATGTCAATTATCATTGTAAATGGAAATTGTTTTCCAATTTTTCCCTTATTTATTGTTCGAAAATAAATATGTGTGATCTAATACCCTTTTCTTTTCAAAATATTTCTTATAGGTATAAGAACCGTTTTTTATTTTCTGTACATTAATTAAGATTTACGATTCTCTTTCCGATATTTCCAAGAGAAATCTTTCTTCTTTACGTTCGTCATCCTCAATAATAAATAAAAATCATATAGCAACGATCAATGCCGGTGCTCTTGTACCGCCATTAGTTAAGCGATAAACGCTCTTATAATACCCGGTGCCTGGAGTTGTTCTACTTTAACAAAAGATTCGTAAGTACAGGGGGTTTTAAAAGCACATCGCTGAAAAATCGTTTTCATTTTAGTGGAAAAATTATCTTCAAGGTCTCTATACATCTATGTGATTTTCTCAAGGATGTATGTTTTATAGTATAATTAATTAATTTTTTAACTGTAGTAATTAAACATCGAAGCCTGTTGCAGCATTAAAATTTAAAGTTAACATGTCTCATCTTTTAAAAACTTAAAGAACTTTCTGGTAAATTAGTCCTACGCTTATATAAGAAACAATTTTTTTCAAGCATTGGGGAACACTAAGCATGTATTTAAGTTATGCCGCTATTAACAATGCTATAGAAGTAATGAGACAGTATTGCCACAAAAAATTCTTTTCATCTGATCAAGTGGTGAAGACATACAATTTTTTAAATAGCATTTTGATGTGAATAGTAATACCTGTGGCCGGTACACCCTGTCTGATACACGACAAATTAGTCTTTCAACATCTCTCAAAATATCACTTTCACCTTATAAAATATTTCAAATATGAGTATTTTATCTATGGATCATAATAATTGGTACCTGTTTCACCATAGGTCTTTCATGAAATATTACGAAAAAATTATAAATTTAAAAATACAACGTTTATAAAGTAATGGAATGCACAGACTCATATTCGCTTCGAATACAAATTTGGGTTGCAGTTTAAAACGTTTCGTAACACGTGCATTCATTGCTTTCAGTTCCAGAGTGTTTTGAATAGATTTTGCAGAAAATTATGCAAAATACATTCAGAGCTTTATTTATATTTCTAGATTCTTCCCAAGAAAGTTCTAGTTAACATCTATACATGCAAATCATTCGACTTCGGATTATTCGAATTATCGATCGATTTGGAGTTTCAAATTAATGATTATCGACTTTGAATTATCTTCACTTAGACTTTAATGTACATACTGTCACTAGATCCTAAATAAAAAACAAAACTAAAATAATTTGAAAATAACTGCAAACTGATAGAGTACGCGAGACCATACCAGTACTTTCAATCGTTTGGAAGTATCGGCAGCGGCGAAAAACTTCAGATAACCACCGGCGCGAATGTGAAGCGAAGCGAACAAATCAGCCAACCAATAAAGTACCAGAATACCAACCTAAGTACGAAATATTCTCGAGTAATGATAAGTGTGCATTACGACATAGTGTTCCAGTTAAGTTTGTGTGCAATAACTTTTAAAATAAATCGACTTGTAACCAGTAAATAAAAGTTTAATTTTTCATGCGTTTTATTTCTTACCCTACTGGGCACGTCTTGGACAATACCTGGATAGTATTTAAAATTATCAGATATTAATATTATTTGTAACAGAGCTAGTCCACAATAAGTTACAAGTAGATTCCTGCCTAAATAAAGGGTCTAAAATGGTCAAACAACAATGTCCTCGTATCATAATAATGTAATACGTTGGACTATCACTGCAATAACTTATATATATGGAATATTAAAAATTCATTCATACGTAAAAATCAAATAAAAGGATTATACCTTACATTTATTTATAAATATTTTTTATAAGGTTTTTATCATTTTATTCGATTTATATTAAAGCGAAATTTTTTTAACATTCGATATATGTTACTGTTATGATAGTTCAAAGTTTAACAGAGGTATTGAAAAAGATTAGAAAGTCGTTTTTCCCATAACTATTGATATTAAGGCACTGTTGCGTGACCACTTTTGACTCATAATTTAGATTCTCCTATAAAGTATCATGGACTAGCTCTGTTACATCCTGTTTATCAGATTTATATCTCAAAATTTTATATTTTTCATAGTTTTTTGATTGCGTGTATATTTTATGTACAAAATTCATCTCGTTTTGAAGTCAAAAATAGACATAGAAATTTCTATCATTGTACGCTCTGTGGGATTTCTATACATTCTTTGAATCCGTATTCTGAATCTTCATACAAAAATTGAAAAAAAAACGCATTTTTATTTTTAACGACCTCCCGTGAATGCACCACTACTTCCTACACACACCACCGTAAGCCTCCCAGGAACTACTGAACTGAGAGGCTTAAGTCCCCGTCATTTTTCTCTGGCTTATGGTCCGGGCCTTAATAACTGCCAGGGGCGTAGCCGGGCCGGTAATTAGAGCAATCTTTCATAGATGGCGCTCGACCGACGCTCCCTCGTTTCAGGGACTTTCAAAAAATTAAATTTTCAAAATAATCAGATAAGATCAAAAATTCTAAAATTAATACTGAAAAATATATATTCAGTAAACAGCAGTACACAGGGCAGGTGCCGTAGATTTTATTATTAACAATTAATGAGGATTGATAATTATAAAACAAATTTACATAAACAAGTTTATACTTTCATGGGAGTGTAAAAAATTTGAAAAAATCCATCAAAATTAAATAATGTGTATTTTATATGTAAAATTAAATATTATTAATAATAAAAAAATATATAAAAATGAAAATTCCCTTTAATGTATCATCTAACAAATGCACCAACTGTAATGATAAAGTTCGAATTATTCCATTTTTGATGTTTTTAGCGAAAAAAATTTTTTCAAAAACCTCTTGTTTTCGTTTCACAAACTACATGCAAAAGATTCCGTTCAGAATTTTTGCATGTAATTTCTGGGATATTTTTCCGTGTATCTCTGATATATTTTATTTTATCACGTAACATAAAGATTCTTAACCGTAAATGACCCTTGTTAATGACTACGGTAATGATAGATATTACATGTAAAAATATTTTATGATAATTTTGTTACAGAATATACTTATTATGATTGAAAAATTAGTCAAAATATGGAAAATAAATTTAAGATCCATGAAATAAAGTGAGTAGTATATTATTTATAAAATTACCGCGTAGATTGTAGAGTACCAAGTGTAGAGTGCATGGGTTCGAGGGTCAACTATGTTCTTCGTGTGTCTCACCATGATCCTTGGCATAACCCATTATTGAGAATTTTTTGTGGTAAAAATGTTTGCACATACTTCTATCATCTCTGCCCAGTCTTACCAGGAAATGGCGTCATAGTTTGGTATTTTGTTAGTTAATAACAGATACAATGTTTCATTTTAAATAAACTAAGGGTGCCGAATGTTGTTATTAGGTTTTCACGGCCACTCAGAATCTTCAGGTTTGTGTTTTCTGGGGTATTGTACCGTGTTATTACGACCTTTCCGGTCGACGTTTCGGATCCCATAGCAAAGGTCGTAATAAAACGGCATATAACCCCAGAGAACACAAACCTAAAGAAACTAAGGGATGAGAATGAGAACCCGATGAGAATCATTCGTAAATATGAAGTTATATAAAGCATTACGATTGGTTTTAAATTAAGGAAGTATAAAATTAATGGGGACAGTTTAACGCCACACCTCTCTATTGAAAATCGATTATTAATGTCCCCCAAAGTGGAATTTTCTATAACTTTAAGCGCCTGGTCTAGGAACCTTCCTTTATCGAGAAACTTAATGAAGAAATTATTTCCTCAAATAGCGTTTCTGACTGAGAGCGTTTTACTAAATTAACAGCGAAATATTTTGATGTGTACACTCGATTCAACCTCAAGTTAAAGATTAATCGATTCGCGGTGAAGAAAAAGTCGTAAGCCGAAATAATAACATTTCGATTATATTTTGTTAATTATCTATTTTTCTTAACTTAGTTTCTATTTATATTCTTGTTCGTTTAAGTTTTTGTATTTAATCTAAATTTAATTTTTTGCTTGATTTTTTTAAATAATGTTATATATGAGAGGTATAACAGCAAACAGACAGCAATATCCAAAAAAAAATGTTTTGAATTACTAATTTAGAATGTACTGAATTTGAAATTTAATGGGAAATATTGCTTTATCTTTTCAAAACTGTTTTTCCAAATCACTATTAAAAGCAATACAAAAAGCAAGAGGTCAATATCCACTTCACACTAAAGTGATGTAGATTTAAGATTGATACATCATAGCAAAGACATCAATATCCATATTTAAAAGTAAAATACTTATTTATAAACGTATATAAAAGGAAAACCGAGGTGGCAATTATTTTTAAGAACTTACATTCCAATAAGATGTAGGTTTCATAGATTCCAGAGAAATATCTTTGAGTTGTGACAGGTTTTTTGTATTTATCTCAGTGAGATAATATTTGGATTTTTTACATGCTGCGTATGTTGTTATTAGTTGCTTGAAGCCCACAAGAGAGATGTTGTATATATAAATGAGTAATCGAATTCACAACTTGTAGAAAAGTGTGCGGTTCAAGAAAAGAACTCCTCAACCACGCTCGAACACACATTCTATAAACATGTCATACGTCTTCCTCGTTATGAGGGACCGCCGAATATAAAATACGTAAAGATGTGCAGTTGTCGCATAAATCAATTTAAATTATTTTGATATTATATTTTTATAAAACAAACTAGCTGTGCCCGCGCGCCTTCGCACGCGTAGATTTTTAGAACACTGTTTGGATCGTCATAGAACTTTCGCGAACTTTCTGAAACATTATCTTTCCAGAACTTTCAAGAAATTTATTAAATGTACAGGAACCTTCTAGACACACCGACACATTCCGCCTCTCAGCTTAGAACCTTATAGAACTTTCGGGAATTTTCTAGAACCTTCTCCTTCCAGAACTTTCTAGAGCAGGTTTTTCCGGAACCTTCTAAACTCACCGACACAGTCGGCGCGCCTATTTTGAAACAATCTGAAGCATTTGCGGCCTTCCCATAACAAAACAATGCGCTAGAAAGCAAGCAAGATTTTCGTCACCCACTCCCACCCACGCACAGCCACCCCCACCAAACTCGCATATTTTCGATCTGACACCAAGGGCTATCCACCACTATAACCACCAGTGGGTGGTTGTGGCTGGTTGTGAAGAAAACTTGGCGGATAGAGAAACACGGGTTTCTTTTTATATATATATTGATTGATTGATTAAGAGTTATTTCTATTATTCTTGACTTACTTCCAGTATTAATCTTTTTTCAACGAGGAAACGATTTTAATATAAGGTAAGAAATAAAAAAATATTATTCGAACTAAAAAAGCCCGAGAATAATTGAAGTGATAAGTGAAAAGAAATAATAAGTGAAGATCATTTCTCAAATATTTGTGTAATAATTTTTATATTCCTAGTTTAAGAAACAAGTGAATTAAAGAATCCTGATTTTTATCACGCCTGAATATAAGTAGAATTTGTTGGTACAATTATATTCTTTAAAATGCCTTCACTCTTCACACATTTTTGGGACTTTATTTTCCTCAAGAGCATATTTTTACTTAAATCTTCTACGCTTTGTTATTTTGTCACACAATGGACAAAAAATTCACGTAACATATTTAATTGCTGACACTACACTAACGAAAAAAAATGTACTTGGAAAAAATGTTAAAATAATATTTTTACCTTTAAAAGTATGCGAAAAACGCCCGCATTTTGATGTTAAAAAATGCTTTGGAATTAAAATGTACACGTAATTTTTTTAATCAGCAGCCTTCCTGGAAGGCATCGTAGGTGTATTTTGTCAGTGAGGCCTTTATTGAAACTGTGCCACTGCCTGCAATATTATGATTCAATGCATATGTCGAGGTAAATAGCATAAAAACTAACTAATGATGAAATTCTCTAGCATGATGAGATGACGTCATCATATTTTCATGGATAGTATACAACACTGTTACAACTGGTTTTTGTTGATGTACGGCTTGATTTCTACTACAAAGCAGAAACCAGATAGTTGGTCTTCAAAAATAAAGTCTTGGTTAAGATTTACTGCCCAATACTTGTTAATCTGTTCGCGAAATGGAGGAAGTAAAAGAACATGTAAATTGTAAAACTTGTAAAAAGTTAAAGAGCTCTTAGAAAAAGAACAGGTATGACGCCCCAGATATCCTGAGTAAAACAGCAGCATAGAAACTGAGGCATAATCCAATAACATGGTTCCACGATCAACGATAATTAACGCTAAAATAATAAGTATTAAATAAAATATTACACTTTAAAGGACCATAGAAAAAGTTATATATAAGAAAAAGCGAAAACCATAAAGAAAAAAAAATTACGCAATATTATTTTGTTTTTTGCTTGAAAAATATTTTAGAAAAAAACATTTATTCATAATAGAAAAAATCCAAGAAATCATCAGAATAATCGCATTGTAAACTAACCAAACCTAATAACCTAACCTAACCTAATCAAACCTAACCAAACCTAACCAAACCTAACCAAACCTAACTTAACCTAACCAAACCTAACCAAACATAACCAAACATAACCAAACCTAACCAAACCTAACCAAACCTAACCAAACCTAACCAAACTTAACCAAACCTAACCAAACCTAACCAAACCTAGCCAAACCTAACCTAATAATAATAACCTAACCTAATAACATGCATTGAATGCTTGTCTTCGACAAGATTAACACATATGTGATAGATATTGGTGAAAGGTTAACAATACTATGGTTGTGCTATGTAATGTTGTGAACATATTAGTATAGTGTTGGTCCTGACGAAGAGACGATTATATCTCAAAACCGGTAGACCTAAAATCTGGCAGTGGTTTATACTAATTTAACTAACATCTGTTACATGAAAATGATTCATCATTTTCATAATCTTCGGCTTTCATCTCTCTACTACTGGATAAAGGCCTCTCCTTATGTCCCCCACTTTTTTCTCCAGTACCTCCTCAGGTATCTCCGGACGATTGCTGTTGGTTTAATCTGATTGTGCTAGGTATTTTGACTTCTTGTCTGCATCAACAACTACCTTCCTGCCGCCTTTAATTTCATTTAATATCCGAAGTTTCACTTGACAAAACTATGCTACCTTTCCCTCTTATTCGTCCACTTTTTTCTCCAATTTTGTTACAATTATTCAACAATACAGTGAAATCTATATATTGATTTATACAACAGACACAAACGATTAGTATTACTGGTAGATTTTAATAATTTTAAACAATAGTTATGCATGGAAAAACGTTTAAAACATGAATACGTTAAATGTTAAAATGTAACAAGTAAATAAAAAAACTTTTAAAACTACAGTTATAGTTTGTACAAAGAAAAATATCCAAACTTTTAATATAATGACCGAAAAAGTGGCATCAAGGAAAACGTTTGAAACATTAATTCATTAAACTGCAAAGAAAATGTTCAGTTCGCTACAGATAAAAGTCAAAGTGGCCGTATAAAAATATTTTTTATACATTTCTCTCAAAAGAAGCCTTTGTGGGGCTTATCGAACCTGAATTCAATCGAAGCTTATAATTCAAAGCCCAATTCAACTCGAGGTTTGAACGCTACCTACACCGATGACGTCTGGAAATATTCGTTGGATTTAAAATGGGGCATTTTTTCGACGTGCAAAGTTGGACCAAATCGAATATAAATGATTTGAGCCCTTCCGAATGGTTAATTTTGAGTTTCTTTCATTATCGTTTCATTTTTAAATTTATCATTAGCGTTTTCTTCTTAGGATTAAAAAAGGTTTTCTTTTAAATTATTCAATAAGATTTCTTTTAAGTGTCGCCATTGAAACAGTTGGAAGTAATCAAAAACTTTATATCATTTTTAATTTTTGCAATTTTAAATTTCAGTGGCTCCGCGTAACATTTTCGCGATTCACTAGAAATTAGGTTTTGGAATCAGAATAAATTTCATGGGTTTCTTTATGAAATTGACGATTTCGTTAAAAAAAGATCCCGGCGCAGTTTACTAAGATGCAGTTGCCATTGAAGCTACTTAAATCGACTCTAGATACAACAACATATTATCTCTACTATTATAAAAACTTTTTGATAAAACCTGAAAAATACATGAATGAATAAATAGGAAAGATATTTAGTCAAGGTGATATGACATTATTAAAACTCCTCCGTTTTTATAAATTTAAAAAAAGAAATCGTGTTCAGGTTTTACCAGTTAATTTTTTTTTCAATTATTTTTTTATTATTACTTATTTTTTTATTTTTTATTATTTTTTTCGAATGCATACATTTTGTATTGAATGTTATACATTTTTTACATTTATTTGAGGATTAATTTTACTATTTTTTTTTCGCTAACTTTGTGTTGAGACAGGCAAAAATTATAATCAGAACTTAGTTAGTACGCAAGTTAGAACGCAAGTACACAAAATACAAATAGGTCGAATAAAAACTGATGATTGATCGTCTACACTCTGGAATGAATAAAAAAATTATAATTTATTATTTCGGATGTAAGTTTGTAGAACTTCGTAATCACAGATATGGAAATAAAAACACCGATTTCTTAATTCTACCTTTTTAATTTTTTCGAGATGCGTTTTGCTTTATGAGGGCATTCTCAGTTTCCTTATAAGATGATACGCATCTCAGAGATTCAGATTGATAATGCAGTCATAAGGCGAAACGCGTCCCATAAATATTAAAAATATAGAACGAAAATCATGTGTTTTTATTTCTATATGTGAAACAAATTTACTTGTAATGTTGATTATCTTGATATAATAAGCTACATGTCAAAGGACATTCGAGTTGTAAATTTGTTTGTATGAGTGTTCCAGTAAATGATCGACCCATCTCTCTAATTCAAATTTCAATCATTGTTTTTAAATTCTTTTCAAGGTAGCATTATGCAGTTTGTAGCCTAAGTATCCAATATGTTTGTCTATAAGTGTTTCGGTCTCTTACCACTTGAAAAATCTTTGTTTTGGCGTGTAAGAATTGTGTTTTGAATTTCTTTGAAGTGTGTTTATTTGTATGTATGTATTTGTGTAAGTAAACTAAACTAATTGAAAACATTATTGAAAACAGTGTTTATAATAGCATTTTATAGTTAGAAATTGTCTCATAAAAATTAAAAATGTAGAACGAAAAAAACAAAGGTTTATTTCTATTTGTGAAACAAATTATATGGAAAACGAATTCGGAGTTGTAACTTTTGTTTGTATGAGTGTTCCAGTAAACGGTCGATTCATCTCTCTAATTCATATTGTAATAATTGTTTTTTAATTCGTAAGATACTTTTCAGCGTAGCACTGTACAGTTTGGGGCTTAAGTGTCTAAAATTTTTCATAAGTGTTTCGCTCTCTTGCCACTTGAAAAGAATTTTGTTTCGGCGTGTAAGAATTGTGTTTTGAATTTCTTTAATTAGCAGTTTATTAATCTAACGGACATCTACTTTTCCCGTCAGTAACAACCGTCGCAGAATTCAAAGATAAATGAATGAAATGACTATATTTTTACGTGTTTTGAAATCTAACATACATTATTTAAAATTATGTATTGTGTTTGTTTTTAAATTGTGACGAAGGAGATAAAAGAAGTGATATCTGCAAGCAAAAAACCTTTTTAATTTTTGTAATATAAAATATGATATAAGGAACCCTTATGCTACAGAATACTAAAATCTCTTTCTGAGGCATACATAATGTATGAAGGCATTGGAAACGCTTCAAAAATTGTGAATATTTTATGCAGTAAAACCAAAGTTATGACTTGGAATAATTTGTAGACCACGTGGATCCGCGTCTTCTAGGTTTAATAATATCACCAGCGGCTAACGCGTTTTATCTTGATATAAAACGATCATCTAGCAATGACGCAGCCACGGGTTCAATTCTTTAAATTTAAATATATTTTTCCTATATACGGAATATGTAATATAATGGATGTTCGAATTATAGCATTATTTTTATGTAATAAAAGATAAATCTTTCTTTAAAAAAAAATATATTAAATTAAATGTTATGTTCCGATACAGACAATAAAAACTGTAAACCAAGCAAAATCAGTAATATATTGGGATATTAGGAGTGGTGACTAGTATATAATCTGGAATAACTAACTGGGGTCTATCTTGTTAAATCAAACAAATATTTTAAAAATACAATGTTTTCATAATTCGGCAATGAAATTTGTAAATAAATCTGAAAGTACTACTAAAGAATAACTTAAGCATTTAGAAGCAAATATCAATTCCTATGAATGCTATTTAATGGTACAAATTAGTAAGAAGGTATCTTGGAGACAATATATTAATTGCTACGTAAATATGGTACTAGATTTACAATACGCGGAAGACTGTTCATAATGAAAGTAACTAATAAACACGGCCAAAGAACATTAAAATATATAATACCGAAGGTATTTAAAAAAACTTCCACGCAGTTTTGTAAATTATAATATTAAAGAAGACTTAGTTGGAAAAAGAAGGCATTTAACTGGCAATGTGAACAAATTTCACATTTTTTTTCTCTTGCGTTCTTTATCACATTTTTGGATGAAAGTACATAATTATAATATTTGTTCATCAGGTTTCATATATTATATTATATATTATTTTTAAAACAGTGTTTATATTTTATTATATTAAAACAAATAAACATAACATAAAAAAATCAAAAACAGTGTTTTTTTAAACACTAAATATTTTTAATTTAATTTTAATAAATTTAGGCTGATATTTAACTTTGTTATATTGCTGAAAAAAAAGACATCTCATGAGGCCATTCATTTTCTGCATTTTTAAAACATGTTATGTTTGGTAATTTATTGATCGATTTAATAATTTAGTTTCTGTCATTTCAATAAGATATCCGTATTTAAAATGCATATACAGAAACTAATGAATAAATTTTAAAATTATATACTTCCATACAAAAATTTGATAAAAAGCACAACAGAAGATAATACATATGAGAAAAAACTGTGAAATTAGCTCACTTTTCCGGACGATCGCCTTAGCAGAAATATCTTCACGCATGTTTGCTATTTTAGGCTAAAAATTATTGTATTATAATCTAGTGTGTAAGGTTAATTTATAAAAGAGATAAAATACTGTAATTTAATACATTGAGTAAATTCCGGAATTCTGTAAAACAAACAAACAGGAGCAAAAAGTAATTGCTTTCAACATCGGCTTAATATTTTATCGCTGTGTAATTACGAGTCTCATTTTGCGCTCACGATTCAGGCTTTTAGTTTATTATAAGGCATTTCAAAATATTTATTTGGAAAGACTTCTAGACTTTCTGCCTCCGCACGTTTATTTCGCCGTAAAATTGCTCTGAATAAATCGAAAAGAATAAAGACTTAATGTTGGCCGGAAAATAATCTAGGAAGTCAATAAAAAATTTCTGATCATAGCGGTTGTATGTTTTTGATTACATTTTTAATTTGTGTTATGCATTTTAATTTATATATGTAAGATAAATTAAAGACGCCTCATATAGACAAAGCTATTTTCTTGTTTGTAGGTAAACAGCTTATGGGCTATATCTGTGGTCAAAGGAAACAACCGAATGAATCGACAAAATCGAGTTTTGAGTTAAACATGCAGAGCTGGTCTTTACATTCAAATCTAGCAAGTAAAAATTAGATAAGAAAATAAATGAAAACTTTTTTTATTTTTTAAAAAAGGACATTATTAATCATTTGAAAAATTTGACAAGAAACAACGACATAAGTCAACTTGGTTCAACCTTTTTGTGCAAAAAACAAAACAACTGGTGCAATAATTAGATAAAAGTGACATATTTCATTAAAAATAAAATTCTAAAATTTCGTTTTGGCTCTCTTAAAAATCTGCATTTTGTTTTACTTATTCGAATGTTCCTTTAGCTCACAGATATATGTATATATATATATATATCATTAGAAATAATAATAATATATAATATATATATAGATATATATATACTCCAGGTTTTCTACAATGTCATTTTAGAAATACGCAATTTCAAAAATAATTGTTAACTTCAGAATACTAGCATTATTTATATATGAAAATACGGAAGTATCTTTTTGGACGTTAATTATTTAATTAATGTAAATCTTCAAACCATTGTACGTACCTCCCTTATAAAACAAATGAATTCGGTTTAAGGTTACTCCTCAGGTTTTAGGTGTTTCTTTCCAAAGAAGTGAATAAATAACACTAATAGAAGAGCAACCCTCTTAAGCTTGGAGGGGTGAGCTAAGCCACCGAGCGGCAGGCAAGACAATATTGTTCTTGGAGCTCCATCTCCGTACATGTATATATCTCGTATTCCGGTAAGACCATGCCTCATTAAAGCCTTTCTAAAGTCTGCTTTTGGTTAACATTAATCAATTGAGCCGCTACTGTAAGGATTCCATTATTCTATTGTACCGCATATTATTGTACTGCTCACAATGCATTGCACGTATCCCACCCATAATTCTCGTGTGCATACATTCATTCATACACGTATTTTCTTACTAATTATTTAACGTTACACCCGCAGTATTTTATGTTACTATTTTATGTATTTTATGTTACTATTTTATGTATAACTATTTTATGTTAGGAAGTTTGCAACAGGAATGTTTTATTCAATTAAGGATTGCAAGACGACTTTATTTGGCCCATGGAGATTCAAAAGAAAGTTGTAGGTAGCTATTAATAAAAAAAACCTTAATAAAAAATAAAATGTAAATGTTCTCTTTGTAAAGGGTAACGAATAGTCAGTAGTAAAAATATAACAGATGGATCTCTGCTTTAATAATGAGAGGAAAATGTTCAAGCATTTATGACCTTATATAAATAGTTATGGAGACATGCAATATCAAAGTTTGCATTTTTTCAGTATTTCTGACTTATCTTTTGCAAAAAGTTGAACTATCATTATTTAAGTAACTTATATCGATTATGAAAAATGTATGTATTCGTTTTAATGCACGTCAAAATAAATGACAAAGGCCTTACAAAAATTTAAAATACATTTTTTTAACAAGATTTTTATCATTTTATTGGAGTTGAGGGGGGGGGAGAAACAGAGGTATGTGTAAGGGTACGAACATGCCAAAGATGCTTCACTGCGATACCTCGCGGTCGCGGTTTAGCTCGCTATCTCGATGTCACCTCCATGTAAAACAAATACACGCTAAGGGTACGAACATGCCAAAGATGCTTCACTGCGATACCTCGCGGTCGCGGTTTAGCTCGCTATCTCGATGTCACCTCCATGTAAAACAAATACACGCTAAGGGTACGAACATGCCAAAGATGCTTCACTGCGATACCTCGCGGTCGCGGTTTAGCCCGCTATCTCGATGTCACCTCCATGTAAAACAAATACACGCTAGTAGATACGCACGCACATGCCGAAAGATACCTCACTGCGATACATCGCGGCCTACATGGAGGTTTAGCTCGATGCTTTCGTGATAACAAAATATTTTGTTTTCACATCGCGGTCGACCGCGAGCAGCGATGTGTTCTGGCTCGTGATTGGTCATATTCGCCTCAGCCTAGCGAATCTGTCCAATCACGATCCAGATCACATCGCTGCTCGCTGTCGACCGCGATGTAAAAACAAATGGATCTGTCATCTGTCATTAATCCCGTATTGCTCATGTCACGATCGCTATAGTTATCTTTTAAACTGTTTTTACTTGATAAATACTGTGAATTGAATTATGGATAAGGAGGTGCTAATTGATTTGATTTTTAATATTCCTGCTTTGTGGGATAGCGAGTATCGACATCGAGGTGCGACTGAACCGACATGTTCGCACCGCCATCCATGTAAACAGCGAGTATCGACATCGAGATAGCGAGCTGAAACCGCGACCGCGAGGTATCGCAGTGAGGCATCTTTGGCATGTTCGTACCCTAAGGAAATGGAAGATGCCTACATCCAGCAGCGGGAGGAAAAAGGCTAACAAAGAAGAAGAAGAAGATTCGAGTTGTATGGAAGCAAATAAATTTTTCATAATCGGCATACGTTTCTTTAATGATTATTCAACTTCTTGCATAAATAAGTATGAAATATTGAAAAAAATTCAAACTTTGATATTGCATATGCCTAGAACTCTTGATATTAATTAAATCAAGGTTGTTTGAACATTTTCGACTCATTATCAAGGCAGGAATCTACGTGTAAAGTTTTTGTTACTAGCTATGAGACGCCCTGTATATTGATTGACTGATTATCAACAACCGCAATAATTACTCATTCATCGTATAAAAATTTTCAAGAAATCCATTAAAAGGGTAAACACGAGACGTAGACCGAATATACCAATGTTTTTTGTTTAGATTTAAACCCTTAGCTTATACACAGCTTAACCAACTAAATGCCATGAGCAACATGTTAAATTTTTCTTGTCAAACCAACCCACAAGCCTGTCTTCATATGCGTTTAGACCTTGCAAAGAGTAATCAGATGTTTGCACAAAGAAAAACAACAAATGCACTCACACAAAGTAATATAATTAATATATTAGATTTTGATGTAAAAATAAATTTTCTAACCATATTATAATTTTAAATATGTCTTTTAGTTTTTCGAAATATTAATTTAAGTCATCATCGGCCATTTTCTACGAACTGCTAGAGCAGTTGCAATGATCTTTGTCCATCAAAAAATCTATATTGTCGTTAATTCAACTATTCTAGTAATTATTTTAAACGCTCGTAAAATTATTTTATCTAATAAATAAATAAATATGATTATTATATAATATACATCCACGATCCCGCTATTTACAGCTACTGCCAGTAAGATAATGAACGCCAGCATTTTGATAACCGGAAAAACACTGGAAAAACAGGGAAAAATGTCTTGATAATAATCATTGAATCAAAAAGTTTAGAAGTAAGAATGTGACATAGGTTTAAAACAAAACGGTGGTATCTGCGAATGCAAAGCTGAATTTTTTATGCGATTCAAAGTGATTTGTCTTACCATAAAAATAAAAAAATAAAAATTTGGAAACAAAAATAATAATTTTCTATTCGTATGGCAGTAACTTTATGGTGCAACATAATTACTTTAATTCACACTAAATTACACTTTGCAATACATACACGTTGAGTTATATTTATTACTACTATAGTTTCGAGATGAGCATTCTCTTCTTCTAAGCAGAACCTCTTATCTATCATCTTATTTATTTACCAGATGTGTTACCAAGTTACCAGTTATAGTTATATGGTTATGCAAGTGTGGTATTACCACTGACCATGTATGAGGCATACATTCATTTTATTCTTAATTAATATTTTTTACAAAATTACGGTTACAATAATAATTCTAACAAGGGCGTTGTTCACTTAACGCGTGAAGGAAACTGCAGGGCGTGGCTGCCGAAGCTGCGAGTCCTTTGGTCCTTTCTCTCGTCTGGTGTTGCTAGGACGTGGTATCCAACATAAACTGTAATTAATATCTAAGCTTAATACAGATTTAAGTCAATCTATTCGAGTAAGACAGCGGGTGGGAAGGATTTTTGATCATTAGGGGAAACAAATTTTGGATCGGTTTTATGGAGTGAGATGTTGTTCCTCAGAGTTTACAGAGAATTTAAGTTATTTGCGATTTCAACGGTTTCTAAACTGTTAAAAATCAATAATTTATTACAAAAGATTACAAAAACATTTTTATACTCGAGACGTAATAAATAAACAATAGATAATAGACGTAATAAAGCTACATTTTATACTAAACACAAATCGGAACTTGCGGAGATTATAATAAGAAATGTCTAGACCAACCCGCAAGAAACCTAAAGAAAAATATAAAGGAACAACATAAATATAACTACAATAAAACAAATGTAAAGGAACAACAACATTGATACCGGCCATTTTTTTGATAGTCATAAATTAAAACTACTCATTACGATCGAAGAATAATAACACATTCCCCAAAATTGTTTCCCCTAATTATCAAAAAATCTTACCCACTACGCGACCCGCTACCGAATAGGTTGATAAAATCCTGTATTTAAATTAGTTATTAATTACACCTGATGATTAGAAAGACTGTCCTCTCAAAATTATTGTAGGCAGTGATAAACTTTACCTGGTCAACATGTGTGTATTGCAATGTTTGATGTCATTTTAATTAAGAAATCATATTTTCATATGCAGGATTAGTTTTTTTAACCATATATAAGGAAATGGTTTAACGTTTATTATATATTGTATTAACAGTGTTTTACCAGGATCCTAGCTAAAAACAAATTGAACTATTTGAAGTAAGTGTATGAGAAGAACTTGACCCAAATATTCTCCGACAATTATTGTTTGGATGGTGCGTATAAATAGCCCGCCCATTACATTAAGCGGAAGTCTTTGTAACTTTTGCATGTCGCGTAATGGCCATCAACGTAATATCGCCTAAATTGCGTAGTATAGAAATTCTTTTTACGACTTTGGATTGCGCTAAGTAATGCCATAATAACATCCCTGTGGCACTTAAATGTACCATAAACATGAGAAGTGCCATAAACGTAGGATGTTTGTGGTCATATTATTGTCATGTGGATATTCTGTCCTCATTTCATTTGTCAGTCGAGGCTATTCTGGAGCGCCCCAAATCATTTTTAACGCTGGACCAGATGTCAGAAAAGTCACTTTAGTATAATTAAATAGCCGCAAATCGACAATCAATCACTAATACATCAATTATTTAAGTGTTGATTCTATCTGATACATTATTCCATAAAATAAATTATGAATGTCCACAAATAGCGAAAATTTATGTTAATCAAAAAATCAGGAATTAGACAGGTTTGTTCCGGGCAGCACAGGACAGAGATTTTTTTTAAATCGCACATTTCGCATCGCATCGCGTCGGGGAGATCTGACAGGGTACAGAAAGAAAAAGAAGACGAAAATACGTTGGGTTAGTGACAATATTGGATGTAAGATCGTTAGCCCCAAAACATGCTGATAATTCAATAAATAGTGATTTTAAACAATGTATTTTCTCAATATTTTTTGAGTATGTATGTTCAAATTGGTCAAAAAAAAGTTAAAAATTGAAATAATTTTCAGGCATATTCTAGGGTTTGGGCCCCCGATCTTACTAGGACAAGGGGATGAAGATGATGATGATTCTAGTGAATATGTTAATGATTCGGGTGAATATAATATACACGTAAAATAGTTTTCATACTCTAGTCAGACATATTGGTTCATGGGGATGAAAAATTTCAACCGTAGATGGCTCAAGCCAAAGTGAAACGTAATATATAAATAACATATGCACAAATTCCAAAAATTTGATACATGCGATGGAATTTGATAGAATCATGAGAATAATCGGTGATATTTACATTGTTAATTGATCACTTAAGTCAGCCGTATGATGTTTTCATATCTATTCTCAAATAAATAGCTTCGTCTCTTTAAGACATCTATATTGTATCTCGATTAAGTGTTTTCTCAGTATTAATAATAATATTATCCATACATAGATGGTTTTCCTCAGACTCGGTCGACATTTCGACACGGCAATACGTGCCATTTTCAAGGCTTTGCCACGAAAGTTCCATATATACTCGTATATATCTAGTAGTTATTTAAACGTAAAATCATATGTTCATTCTTAATCATTATTTTTAAATGTAAGTACGACGACACAGTTCCATATTCTGCAAGGCAGGCAAGAAAGAGAATAGCCCCAACACTTGCTCCAGATGACTGAAAGCTACATTTATGTGATACGAGAACATTTCACCCCAAACATACACATGTTAATGTTTATTGCCTTTCTAGAGATGTTTTCTTTTCCTTTACGCCATCTGTTTCCAATAAAAGTATTAAATATAAATCTTAGCATTCTTCGAAACTTAACGAACAACGCCAGAAAGTTGTGAAAAGCTTTGTCATGTCCATTAAGTCACAAAATTTACTTCCAGGATTCTTGTACTTTTGGATTCTTGTTAGTATACATTTCTTCGTATTCCTTTAAATTTCTAGAAAAACCCTGAAAAAAATCTTGCAAGAAAGAAAAAAGTCAAAACATATCAAATCATCACAATTATTAATTAATTCAGCATGATTTTCAATACATTCATTAAAAATACTCTTTTCGATTTTTTTTTCTTATTTGAATATCGAAAAATGTGGAAAAAAGTATACTTTTCCTGTACCGTGCACACTGGGTACAAACCACACAACACACGATAGAATGAATATTGTCATTAATAAATTAGATAGATAGATTAATTAATAACAATTTAGAGCCCAAAAAATATTATATTATCATAACAATAATATCACACTGCAGGTAAACGGCAAAGTATAAATTTATTTTTTATACGGTGTTTCTTATACGGGGTTCAATATGAAAATTTACATCAGGTAAAAAAAGAGAATCAATAGCTTTACTGAGTGTGTTGTGTGGTACTGCAAAATAAGATATTTTCCGTCAAAACTCTAGTATATGCATTTGTGCAAAAACTGACAAGACAATCCTTGTAGCCGTGAAGTTTATTCTATTGACCAGCTTTATAGGACAATATGTGGAAGTATCATCTGTACTCTTTTGTCCACCGCATCATCTCAGTTCTTATTTTTATTTTTTAGAAAAGCGATCACCCTTAACAAACTGTGAATGATAAATGCACCGTCTATTAACTAACTACATTATCGAAGTCGTTAAACTGTATTTTTTTTCTCGAAGCTTCTTCTTGGGAGAAGTTATGGCATCCGACAATCCATTACTTTTAAACTCCCGTATAATTAATTCTATATTCTTTTTTCCCAATCCTGTTGCCTGAGAAACCTGATCCAACACAGGAATCATCTACTATAAAATATAAATATGTACTGATATTTATTTTCTATAATATTTGTCATGACTGAATTTTATATGTGCAGTTTATAAAATAAATCAACATTAATTATAATTACCTTCAAATGTATGTATCATATGTGTGTGATGATAGATGGCGCTGTTAGGATTATTTTTTGTTTGTAACCTTGGTTGCAAACGACTTATTTGTGACCATGGTTACCTCAAAAAACAACACGACAATCATCAACTATCCCAAATTTGAATGTCAGTCTGTTCGTAATTCGCTGGAATTAGTCTGTAATTACGACACTGATAATGACTAGGTAACCGCTAATGAGGTCCAGGCGCTTGAGTGTGATACGTCAATTAGCGTGCGGTTCAGGTTCGAGGGTCGTTATTAATTATTGCTATGTCCTGTGATTTTTGAGGGTTTTACGGCTAGTAGTTATAATTATCGAATTGCTGGTTTTATATAATTCTTCGTGATATTTATATACCTTTAAACGATCTCCTTTGCTTAACTTGAAAGCGATTTACCCTTTCCTAATTTAGACATATTCGCGATTTTGTGGTCACCGTATCTTTAAGCAAAAAAATATAAATGGTTGACGAAGCAGGATAAGCATTTCAAATATTGTCAATTCTTTCGAATCCATCTGCCGACCTCAGCTATATACTTATTATGTGACTATATTGTATATAACAATCTGACGCGTAATAGATCATTGTTATCAACAATGATATTAACTTTTCCCTTTGTCTACATTAGAAATCTATTACCACACAAGACCCAGACGAAGACCTCCACTTGAACCGTACTAATTCTATGCTCTACGTCAAGGTCTATTGTGACATCTGCCGATACTATGGAGCTCAGGTAATTGAATGCATTGACTAGACACACAGATGTACTCTGCAATAGGAGAGGTCTATGGGATCTTGCGTGGCTATTGTTCAAATTAAACTTTGTGAGCTCAATCGGCATTAATTCGTAGGCCATTAATTTCCAATGCGAGTCTCTATGTTTTCGAAATAGTTATTTTAATAAAGTTTTTCTTAACAAAAATGTATTACTTTAGTTTGGAAATCGCAGCCTTTAGCCGAGAAAAATAGCGCCAAAAAGTGCACTACGCCGGGGAATAATTGAACGAAATAAGGCTGATGCAATTTTCGAGAAAAAAAAAAGACAATTAAATGGAAGAAAACTCTTCCCTCAGAACACTCCCCACTACATACATGTGTACAACTTTCGGTAATATAGAAGTGCTCTTCAGCCACGCTCGGATACATAATTAAAACATGGCAGACTACATCGCCGCAACGAGATGTAATGACCCTAGAGGGGTCCTTATTAAATAAACGAAATAAAGTAGCAGAAACGTCGCGAAGTTAGATTAAAAATAATAAAATTTCATTGCAATGTACAAATTCATTTACCGAATGATGTTAGCAAAATAATTGTATGACGCGGGAGGTGACGGCTGAGGTCGGCAGATACGCTGTAACTATATAATGTACGCGGAATAAAATATTATATTCTTCTATGAATATTCAATAAAATTATATTAACTAAAATATTTCTAACATCTTGGGTTCGCATACGAAATTGATAATACCCAATGCCCTTTGCATTTACTAAGTGTATAACCTGCTATCTCTTGCTCGAAAAAAATATCAATTTGCTGATGTCTATAATTATGAACTATTTCCGCCTCATAATGGAATCTGGAACCGATACTTAAACCTTTACTAGAAATAATAGATGCAACTAAATCTCGATGAATATAATCTATACTACTCTTAATACGCCGTTGATTTGGCACATGAATCGTTTAATGGATGAAGGACCCCGTTGGTAATTTTAGGAATTATAAATTCTTTTTAGAAGCCGTGTTGGAAACGATTGCACAATAATATGTAATATAACCATCTCACGAGCCTAATAATTATACATTTATGTTACGATAAAATACGTTCACCAAATAGAATTCGTCTATTAATAAAACATCTCCGTTTAAAGACAACCCAGTAAAATCGTTCGAACGGCGCAAAGGGAAAATTTCTTATATTAAATAACACTGAAATCAATAATTATTATAAACACTTTATATTAGCATATTCCTACCTGTAATTGTTTCGTCTTTGACGTGCGTGAACCTGTTTACATTAATTTTATGGGAGAATAATACATGTATTTGCTACCTACGAAATACAACATTTTTGAAGTGAAACTTCTTTATGAATAAATAGACAAAGTCTAAGGATAGTCTGTTCGCAGGAATTCTATAACAGCCCGTGAGTTTATATGAAATAATAGTTTCTTTGAATGCTAAATTTTAGTTTTAATCCCCCAGCATCTCTGCTGGGAGGGGGGGTTGAGGCTTCCGCCGGCCTAGTCCCGGTGATCAAATTCCTAATGACTAAATCATCCCCCTTGTTTCTCCGGAACTGAATGCATCCCGAGACTTATCTCTTCTATACGAGATGTGATACTGTGACGTCTTTTTTTTAGGCTTATAATTGAGATGTACGTCTTTTGGTACGAGTTTCTGATGATGAGTGTTGTCTTGAGCCTTTCTTTTAGGCTTGTGATTGAAGAATCATGTACTCTCTTGGTGCGACTTGATGAAATTAGCCTCCTTTACAGGCGTAGTCAGCGATGTTTCAAATTACTGTGCAATCTCATTATGTCCTTTCAGAACGGCATCCCACGATTCTGCATCTTGGTGTATACCAATAATCCTGAAGAAGGGAACATTGTTCCCGAAACATTTAGTTACCGGCAGTTGGGTATTTGCGCAAATGCAGTTGACAATCATGACGTTACGAATATTTTTTTATTTTAAAAATAACTATCACACCACACTATGATAAAACCGATACCAAAGACAATTTAATATAAGTTTTTAAATTTAGTATTTAAATACGCAACTTGTCCTCAATCTGCAATTTTTACGTAACCCACAAACAAAATTTCACATAAATATTCATACAATGTCAGCTCGTTTTGTTTTGCCTATAGATTTATTCCATGTACATATTTATTATCAGCACGATCCGTTTATTTGTAGCACTAAGCTGTTTGATGATGGTCGGGACCGTAACAACCTTAAGGCTTCATTTCCTATTCAATTTCCGACTACATCCTTCACTCTCACTCAATTTTCATTTGTTTATTTTATGAATTATTAAGCACTCTCTGTTGATCTTAATTTCCATCAGTAAAGATTGCATTAAGAATATTACCTACCATATTGCTAGAGCCACTATTGATAGTTAAAGCGTTTCACGATTATGTTGTTTATTCCTTTCAACAAAACTAACAAATAAAGTGAAAGTGAATATGTGAATTAGGTGTATGTCTCATCGAAAATACAAATAAATTACAATTTATATTCTATTTAAAAATGCCCGAATATTATACATACAGAGTGAAAAAATTTACAATTAGAAATAGGAAACATTTATTTGCTCATTGAATCAAAATCTTTTTTGAGAATGTTCAATTTTTAAAGAACACAAACACTGGATTTTGTAGGAAGATCCTCATTAATTAAGTTAAATTATGATTTACTCACAGAAATGAAGCTTTTTATATGGGCAAATGATACTGAGATGATGATGAGATGAATTCCCAAAAAAGACGTCCATACATATACATAAAAAAATATTGCTCCATACGATAGTCAAAAAAATGTGTAAAAATCTCATTACCAATGGCAGCATCCATAAACTGATTCATGAAAATGACAAATTTCAACCATAGATGGTGATAACATTGTTGTATTAAATAAAGTAAGCAAGGTACATAAATACCATATATGCATACAATTTTCCAAATAGATGTATGGTCGTTCATGGTGGAATCGGTAAACCTAACATTGTACAAAGTATGATTACTTAGTTACTTACATATTACAAAGTAGGCTTACGTGATTGTAAGCCAACCACTTATAGATCGTAAGCCCTGTATCTTCAACACCAATTCTCTCTGTCTTCAATCTTCTTATTAATCTTTTAACCGCCATTCTTCCGATGTCGTCGCTCCATCGTGCTTTAGTCTTTTTTTCCCATCATCCACCATATCTTCCACTGATATGTCCAATATCCATCCCCTTGCCACTTGAGCGTTCATTTGTTGTGCAATATCTATTTACCCTCGGTTTCATATTTCAAGTGCAGCCTTTTCGAAGCCCTTAACTAGTGTATATTTTATTTTGTTCCATGTGACATTGTCAATGAAGGTCCAAAG
Source organism: Agrypnia vestita (assembly GCA_016648135.1). Taxonomy (NCBI): domain Eukaryota; kingdom Metazoa; phylum Arthropoda; class Insecta; order Trichoptera; family Phryganeidae; genus Agrypnia; species Agrypnia vestita. Next base: position 260,600 of record JADDOH010000546.1, read on the forward strand.
TAGATTATTGTCGATCTCAAAATGACCCTTCACTCTTCCATATTACTTATGTAATAAACATGGTATAGACCTCAGATACGTAGATACGCAGATACGCAGATACTCAGATACATTACTACAGAGAATAGATTTATCTGATTCGAAAAAATATATATTAATTAATCTATTTTATTTTTATTTTATTTTGTAAACGTACACGGCCATAAAGCCTTTAAAAGAATACAATACAAATGTATATAAATTCTAAGAAAAAATAAGGTAGAATGATTAAAAACGTTGGTTAACAGAAAAATGGAAACAGAATATGTAATAAAATAAAACAGTGTTCACTACGCAGAAAAATTCAATAAGTACAAAAAATTCCTAAGTTTGGAAAAATCATCTTTGAAGCAAAATCAGGTAGTGGATATCAATATTCACTACATTGAGAAATTAAATGTAGGAAAAGAAAAATGTAAGCACAAATTAATAAAGCTCTCTGAACAATTTCAAACCGAGTTAAAGTTGTAAATTTAAATAAAAATTTAAATTTTAGAATAAAATTTTAAATCATTGAATATTTATTATTTTGTAATGATGTAAATAAATATAAAATAAAAATCTATATCGAAGTCCCGAATTAGGGAACAAGACTTTAACAAATGACTCAATTAACAAATGAATTTTTTATTAAATACTAGCTCTTCGCGGCCACGCGTTGTTGTGGCTCAATTTTGTTAAATGGAAAATAAAGAAAAGAGAAAGCACACGTTTCTAATATAATAATAATAATATAATGGGTATTCAAATTTGCTGCTTTTCAAAAAAAAAAATATTTTTACCTGTCACAGATATGACATCTGTATAATAGTAAGTAGATATATAAAAACGTTGTAGGTATATAAAAGCATGCGCGTATTCGAATGCAGCGTTGTGTCAAAGTCAATCCGTGAAGAACTTTCTGAGATTTAAGATTTTGAACAAACAAATATTAACATTTTTATATATTGATAGTTGTTCATACCCAGCGTTGCTCGGATTAAAGATTTAGTTAATCATAAGTTTGTGGGGGACACACAAAGGTTTCATTGTTTCGCAGTCTCTAATAAAAAAGGATCCTTTTAATCTAGGCTAGGATGTATGGGATATCCAGAAAGAAATTGTGACCTATTGGGAGAGGAAAGGGTAAAAGCGGAGGGTGAAATGTTCATATGGTACCCGCCGGGTCCTAAAAAATAAGTTCCCTAATTTTAAGTCAGATCGGTCAAACGGTATAGATATGCGTTGTAAATATATCAGGGGGAGGGGAAGGGGTAAAAGTGGAGGAGGGAAATGTCATCTATGTTACCCGCCGGGTCCTAAAGAATAAGTTTCCAAATTTTGAGTCCGATCAGTCGATCGGTACAGATTTGCATTGTAAATATATCAGGGGGAGGGGAAGGGGTAAAAGTGGAGGGGGAAATGTTCTTATATTACCCGCCGGGTCCTAAAGACAAGTTTCCAAATTTTGAGTCCGATAGATCAAACGGTACAGATTTGCATTAAAAATATATCAGGGGAAGGAGAAGGAATAGAGTGGGAGGGGGGAAATGTCCTAAAGCGTAAGTATGCAAAATTTGAGTTGAATCAGACAAACAGTGCAGATTTGTATAGAGAATAGACGTCGACATTGAGTTATATAGGTATAGATATCGCGATACGATTGGCTGCACTTTCTCATCGGTTCAAATATGTTTATTTAAGTAAAGACGACCGAATGTTAGCAAAAAATTTTAATCTGAAAAATGTTATATCTAAATATTTATCAATTTTGAAACGGTGGGTACCTGCGCCTTTTTTTCAAATAATTTGTGCGAATTTGAATGCAACGTCGTGTCAAAAAAGAACTCAGGAGGTTTATGATTTTGGATAATCGACAATTAAAATTTTTATTTATATAAATAAATAGTAGGTATATATGAAAACAAATAAGGTAAACAAAAACATCCTCGTAATCGAATGCAAGGTTGTGCCAAAATTTCAAAGCAATCGGTGAAGAACTTTCAGAGATTATCGATCTTGTACAAACGAACATCTACATTTTTATTTATATAGATAGATCAATAGCTTGCTAAAAAGTTTACAGATGGTACTTTTTTTCAAACAAAATTTAAAATACAAATGTACAAGTAATAAAACTAAAAGATATTAAAATCATTATAACCCAAAAATAATATTTTTATATCAAGAAAATTTAAGAAACACCTTTTATTAATTATGGTACCAGTGAAGATAATGATAAAACATATGGTAAAGTAGAGAGTACATAAAAATATTAAAAATTTTCTAAAGTAACTTTCGTGACAAGTGTTACTGTTATAACCTGTGAATAAATATATTACTAAGTGTTACCCGTCAAAAATGATGTTTCGGATCATTTGCGTCTTTGCTAAGCCATAGTATCCATTTGTAGTATCTTTTCGGCGGTCCACGCAGAGGCGGCCATAGCAACATGCGTAAAGCGGCCGGTTCGGGTTTGGTGGCCCGGGGTTCAAGCCTCATCTCCGGCCGTTTAATTTGTTTTTTGAGCCGTAAATTCGAACGAAATTACGGACGTTACATGAAGTTACGGGCGGACAGACAGACAGACCAACGGACAAACGGACAGACAGACAAGTTATTATGTTTGATGGTGTACATAGCAGCATCCTGGTAAAATCAATACACACTAAAATTAGCATTTGAAGTGATTGTATAAGAGTACAAACAAACAACACAAAAACATCAAAACCCACAAAACAAGATTAAAATATAATAGCCAAGAAGTGATTCATGGAGGTTATTACACCGCTTTTATTTTTACAACTTAACTGAGTATGTACTTCTATTTTTTCGGCTGAAATATAAAAAGCTTTCTTAATAAAATGATGAAGACCACGTCAATTTACGTCAATGTTCATAAATAATGAAATTTAAGATAATAGAGTTTTGCTTAAAGGCTTCACTTAGTGCAAGACGTTATTTTCTTTAACATTTGAGTGGCTTAGTGCCAGACTTGTCTAAGCCATAATTTTGAATATTGAGATAATTCAAGAAAGTTATTCACTGCAGTAAAGTAATAGTTTGAAAGTTTATTTTTTATTATAATGTGGTTACAAAATGAGCATTAGAAACATGTATGTAAAATAAAAAAATGTCATATATATGTAAAAAATCTCATAAATATGTAAAAAAAAAATCTGAAAAAGTACTCATTTTTGGTTTTGACCATTTCAAATATTCGGTATATGTGTTGATGGTTAAACTTGTGTCAGATATATTTGGCACCCATTTATACCTGTTTCGGTAATAAAACTAAAAATGTTACACATAACACAATTTAATATGCTCAATTCATAGTTCGATGATATTTTTACATCTATCAAAAATGAGATAAAGTATATAGTGGTATTAATTATTCACACTATTATTCTCATTGCCCTTAGACTTTACGACTATAAAAATCAGAAGTTGTATGTATTTAATTTATTATTGGGATGTAATAATCTCACATTATTAAAACAAATAAGCTTAATATTCTATTTTACAAGAATTTTAAAAATATTGTAAGTCCAATGACTTTGTGGATACCTAATGTTTTGTGATATTGTTAAAGGAACTATTAAAAACTCATATTTTACTGCCCATTTAAGCGGAGAAAAATATTTCTGATTTATAGAGGTTAATAAGTGAGTTACAAAAATAAATTATAATATTATGTTTAATAACTAGTTTGTTATAACTTTTTTGCCAGTAATTGCATGTTTATTCGATTTCTATAGATGATAACTAAAATTTATGTTTGGTTTAAGTTAAGCCATTCATCATTATTATATTTAATCATTTTTTAGTATGTAAAATTTTCATCCTGAGAAAATTACATCGTGAGAATTGAAATACAAAAACACCTCCGAAAAGTTAAAAAAATAAACCATATTTAACATTCATTTATAAAAGCAAGATATTATTATAATATATTAATTTTTTGCAAAGTTTGCCAAAAATTATGGGTTCTAGGAGTCTCGATATGGTAATCTCATATACAATCTAGTCTCAATATACAATCTATGATGTTATTTTATTAAACTCCACTCATTCAAAATATCTATTGCTCTACGAGATTCACCTATATACTATTACAATTTTCAATTGCAAATAACAAGTCAGTCACATGTTTAACAAAAAAATACAATATATTTTGTATATCATATTGAATAACGATAACTTCTTCAAATTTCACACGTATACCTCATTAAATAATAATGCACACAATATATATTGTTAGATTTAACGTAATCCACTGAACAATTGTATAAACTAGAGTTTAAAACCAGAAATAATGAAAGCTTCAAAATTAAAGAACCACCATGCCCAGTCTTAAGCCCATCGACTAAAAGAATGAAGAGTTTTTGGTTGATAAATGATATCATTGAGTAAGTATAATTTGTACTCTTGTACATATATATATATATATATATATATATGTATTAAAATTTGTTTTTTTGCAGCCATTTACATTTTAAGGACACAAAACTACTTTCAAATTCATATTAACATATTCATGACTTTTACCTTACGATATTTAAATCAAAGCATGCTATTCGCCAACAAGTCAGGACTTTTCAAAACACTACATATCTACAGCTCTCTGTGACAGGGAAATTTTGATATGCCCAACCCTTATGGTAGCCGCCATCGTGACATAATATGCAAATTAAGAACAAACATTGCCAAAACTCAAATACCCCCGACCCTCCAGTTAGCGGCGGCGGAGGGAATAGGAAAGAAAAATAAGGGTTTTCATTATATTGTTTGGAGAGGGCGTATCAAGAACCTATAAAATTAGTTAGCAGAGACGACCATTTTCTTGTTTAAAATTGTGAATTTATTCGTGCTACGATTGTTTCCATTTTTAAATATAATGTAGGTACCTACTAGCTTATCCGCGCGGTTTCATACGCGTAGATATTTAGTAAATTTTAGTCATATTTTATCAATTTGTGTATTCACCTTAACATATAAATAAATGTCGTCTAGGATTTTGTTATAAAACTTTTTAAGTTCTACAACTTCTCTGTAGAAAGTATTTAAATATCTCTTACGGTTAAGGCAGCGTTCGTAAAAAAATACATAGCTCGACCATTTTTCGCCAACTTTAGTTGTAGAATAGGTCACCACGAAAAGCCCTTTTATTTTAACGGGATAATATATAACTTATGACCACCCTGAAAGTCTATTTTAAATGTTGGTGAATTTTTGAAATCAAATGAGTAGTTTCGGAGATTATCTCCTATATCCAAACTTACAAACTGTACCTCTTTATATATTAGTATAGATAATTAATTATTATTTTTTATGATAAATTATAGAAGTCTCATAGGGATAAAGCAGTATATATTGGTAACATGTATGGGTAGCCACAGGATTTATGACCTGTATAAGCTGACTTAAGTGATCACTTTATACAGAGCTACGTTCACCGATTCCACCATAAAAACATCCACGCATTATTAAATTTTTGTATAGATATGTTATTTGTCTTATTTAAAATATTTTAAGAGACTATTCCATAGCCATCTATGGTCGAAAATTTGGGATTCCCATGACAAAGTCACGTATATATAGACGCACTGCTTAACAACATCCCGGAACAAAATTTGTATAAATTCCCTAGCTAAAGAGAATACTGTACCAGTCTGAAGAGATAGAAGAATAAATAGCGGAAGAAATATTTTAATTAAATCCACAGCTTCAAGATTATAAATAACGAGATACCTACATATTTTATTTCGTAGTAATTCTAGTTAGGTTCAGCTTTTTTAAAAGTACTGACTGCATGCCGCTTGCTACCTGGAAGGTGAATCAATGCGTCTGTTGTCTGGTTTAACTTTGGAAGAAGTTGTTGCCTGTTGTTGTTGACGAGTTGGAGCCTATATATCTAAAATTGTCAACCCTTTTATAGTACGGAATTATTGTAGGTCATCTATTTCACTATAGATTGTTCACTTGTAGGTACTGACTTGTACCGGAACCAGAGATAAACTATAAATATGATAATAAATAATTTAACTTTTTTTTTTAAAACTGATAATAATTTTAAAAAATTTTAAAAAAATTAGTAAATGAGATCAAAAATTAACAAAATAGAAAATAATACAAAATTAACAATACAGGAAATAGCAAAAAAAAAATGAAAATTAGAAATAATTGTGACACTGCATAAAAAGGAACGGGTGAAAGAAATTGATCCATTTAATGGAGCATAAGGTATCTATGCTGTAAATTTATTAGCCCTGTATTTGTATTCCGAACTGTTGTCACATGCCCCTAAAATTACAAACTGAGCGCAAGTTTTGGGTCAATTTCCATCAAAATCTGCTTCACTTGAGTAACTAAAATGATTGATACCACGGCTCCCAAATATTAAGTACGCACATAACGTATCCTGTGTAATCGTTATTAATATAAGGCTTACAAAAAAATGGAGGAGCGTGTATTCACGTACACACCATAGAAATTATACTTCTTTGGCGTGATTGTGATAATTCATATTAACAAAATGATACAAAATATTTATAAATATAATAAAACGATATCTAAGGAGATGTTAAATATAATTTAAAACACTTTAAATTATTTAAATTTTATTAATATTTGTTTTTGAAGTGGTACAAAAGCCACTCTTGGTTTGTGATAGCTAAAATAAAAGATTTTCAAATTATCGGGGTTAATTTAATATGAAATGAACATTTTGGGAGTTTTTGGAAAAATTTTCGAATCATGGTAAATTTCGAAATAAAGTTGTTCGAATTAACTGAGCTTTACTGTACAACTAAATTTGTGTAGAATTTGCCGAGTTACTATAAAAATGCATTACGTGTACATTACCAGCTCTTCTCAGATTACATTTTTGTTATATACTTCTTCCTCGCTTGTGTCTACAAGGTTATTAAATATCCATAAAAATGTTCTGGCTTACAGTACACCATTCTAAATGTTGCATGTTTCTATTGAACTACTTTTAAAGCCGATTTTTTTTAATTATGCCATACGGAAAGACGTTGACAAAACACAATCTATGTTAAAATTAAAATTATTCAAGCTCATAACGAGTGTGTGATTTTCAAAGTTTACAAAGTTGACGATTTATAGAGAATTCTAGTTCAGAATGACATCGACAGTAAAAAAAGGAAATAGTTCTCTAAATGTCACGTGAATTAAAAAAAAAGCGGTGCACCAAAATAGGTGTTAGCAAGAATGTGTGGAAATGACGCTTGGAATTAAAAAAAACTTAAGTAGTCTACTTTTTTTTCTAATTCCAATAAGGTGGAAAGAGTTTGATCAGGTGGAACGAGTGTGGAAAAGAAAATCAATATAAACCAATGATTACAACAGCAACTGAGACCTGGTGGGATTCTGTACTTTCTGCCTACTTTTTAATATGTTCACAATAATTATATTCACAATAATAGTATTCTCAACCATGTCGTGGTATTTAAGTATATAATATATAAAATATTTTTAATATTAAATTATTAAGATCTTTACGCATCAGTTCATTTGATTTTCGGGAACACTTTTATACGATACCAAAAATATCTTTAGGCATCCGTTGCGTAAACTCACATCTTTTAGATTCCGGAAAAATATATTATTGATTAATAATATATAATAAATATAATATAATAATATATAATATATCATCAAATAATATAAAATATATAAAGATATATAATAAATATAATATAAATATTAATAAATATAATAAATATATTATTGATTAGTCGTTTGGAAAAGGTCACAAGGGTCGATATAAATATTTTATGAAAAACTGAAATGCTCTTAATGTTTACATACCGATAACTAGTTTGTTCTAGTGGAAGAAGCTCGCCTAGTAACCGGAAGGTCAAATTCAACCAGGGACCCCGCGGACAGGCAATTCAGTTTCTTTTTGTAGAACAAACGCTTTGCTTAATTTAAATTAGATCAGATTATTGATACTACTTAAACCAAAAGATTATTTTCAATTTTTCCTGCTCCTCACACCCTTTATGCAATGGTTTGGAAATCGGAAAATAGAAAAATTTAATCTATGGAAAATGTAAAATTTTAAATTTCTCCTTATTAATTTCTCTTTTTACCAATCTGAAATTAATTTTTAATCTTTAAGAACGTGGCCAGTAAGTCATGGCCCTGTGGATTCAGAACGATTAATAAATATTCAAAAATAATAATAAATTTTAACAAAACATTATTCCTCCTTTGCAATACTGGATTAGATAGTTCTCCTTTTTACTCCCTTTGTTTTAACTCGTGGCGTCTGATTGCTTGCTTGTCTGACGAAAAAACTTTGGATCGATTTTGAACCCTTTTCCCGTGATCCAATGAGCTGAAACTTTGCAAGCAGACTCGTGGCGACGATCAAGAAGATCTATTAAATTTTGGTCAAAAAAAATTAATAATTATAGTATAATTTTGGATTTTTCAAATTTTTAATGTTTTTTTCATACAACTCAGTAAGTTGTATGAAAATACTCCAACGCATCTGGTAGACACGAAACCCGAAAATGAGAAAGGGAGTATAGTAAAAACTTGGTTTTTATGGTTATTTAAATTGATTTCTCATTAATCTACACAAACTTATCGCAGCTTCCCATTTATTTATAGGTACATATTGAAAAAATAAAACACTTTACTTCATAAAATTATAATGATCCGGCGTGTTATATGTTCAATCAAATATACATAGAGTCTGCTCTGAGACTGATATTTATCTAGTTAGGTTATCGGATACTGGAAATATTTTTTTTATATTAATTACCATTGTGATTTAATTTGCTTTTAACTTAATTAAGGAAAAAAGTTAATAGTTTTACAAATTGTTTATCCAGCTTATATTTTAGTTCAATCACAGACTATTTCATTTAGACTTAGGACGATTCTTTGGTCAATAATAATAGGTAATTGAAATCGAATGAGGTTGTATTTTATATAACTCCATTTTCCCTCGATTCGTCATTAATTTACAGTACTTGTATGAAATGCTAGAGGTTTTCCCGGAACCGGAAACGCATCCGTCATCCGCCTGTTTTATGTAACCCATCAGTCAAGAAATTGTGAGAGAAGTATCCATCAATCGTCAAGTTTATCTAGTAATGAAGATATAAACCGAGTAGTGCTTCTAAATAGAAATGAAATGTTAGCTAATAAATATTCGAAGATTTTTTTACGCTCAGATAAGAGTCTCAGTTTGAAATAAAGGTACAATATATTATCACAGGATCATGGCAATGAGAGGCGAAATGAAACACTCGAAATTAATTCAAATTTTATTTATCACTAAAGTCACTGAGGCACTGTTTTTTAATTCACACCAATTTCGTAGTAGTCACTCGTCAGTAAAACACTTTATGATTTTCTTATAGAATACTCGCCTGCCTGTTGAACATTTTATTCCCGATTTCTTACAGCACTAATTCGCTCTAAAATACTATCAAATGCCTGTTGGAATAATCGTAATTTATCGCTGATCAACTGACGCGCACTGAATCGTCCGCTTCCTATGGTGTATCGCAGCTGTCAAACTCAAAACAGGTTTTGGATTTTTGCAAATTTATGACACACTTTCGTGTGATCCAAATATTTTTAGAATTTTCTAGATTGCTCGGAAAATTTTCATTATGTGCGGTTTCTCTTAATTTTGCATTTCATTAGGTACACTATAAACATTTTATGACATTTAGGGGAATACAATGTTACAGAATACGTTTTTATTGTTTAAAATTATTAACCCTAAAAAATATCATTATAACTGAACGCAACGCAAATTACGGTTTGTCTGTGCACCGTATATCCGAAAACAAATATGCACTCTTTTATCGAGAATTCCCTTAACATTGAATGAATGGATTTGTTGAGTTCTCAAGTTATCAATTGCTACTTGTTTCACAGCATAACATGAGTTCTTTCATTTAGTTTCGTTGGGTTATTAATAAGTTTAGGTGCTCATTTCATGTAGTTTTTGTTTTGTAATACGTATTATTCGTTCCATTTTATTTTCATTGTGTGTAAAAGTGTTAACTCTTATAAAATAATTTAAAATTAAATCTAATACCATAACCTCTCGTAAGTGTGAAAAAAGTGATATTTTGTCGACCGCTGGGAATAAAATATAATACAAACGGATAAAAGAAATGTTGTGCTTTTTAAACAAAAATTTGCCCGTGGTAAATTTTAATTACTAAATCTCTTAGTAAAAAAAACAGTGATGTATTATTTATTATCTTATTGAATTATTCGTATTCGTATTCGTATTCTTATTCGCCGAATAGTAGGCTTGATATTCGTATTCGTGAAAGAACTATTCATTGCATCACTATATTCACATGTTCTAAGCATTCGTTATTTACAATTATATCATACTTCGTTACTCTTTCTTTTCTCTCGAATACAATCACTTTAGATTTGCTGAAATTCATCATCAGTTCACTCTGCAGGCATACATCGGATATCCTGGACAACAGACACCACAATATTACTTATTGATATTGGAGTAACTTTGTGATGCAAAATTAAAAACGAAACACAAAAAAACTTTTATTCATAAACAGAGATACTGATTACAAACATAATTGAAATTCTATTTCGTAATTCGCACTAATTTCGCACTCGAGAATATTCCAAATGTAAGTTCTCTGGTATACTTTTACGCCAGCTGCTTATATTCACTTGGATCGCCCGCTTGCTTATATGTATGTGGTTTTCAAAAGTTGTCAAACGCAAAAGACTATCATGACATCTCTTGTTTAAATAGGTCCTCGATTTCTGGAATATTCTCATATCTATGTATCTAGGTGTTTCCAATTTATTTAAGTCGTCAAGTTTGGGAAATTTTCGATAATGTGAAGTTCCAACAGCGTATAAAAATTTACAAATATGAACCAAACCCGTTATTTAGAAAATGAGGTTGGGTCACAACGAAAAAATGGCTCTCGCTTATTTTTAAGACACATTTATACCATAGAAAAAGAATTTATTTTTGCATAATTAAATCCCCTAGTAAACAAAACATTAGATTTTTTTACTTCCTTTCTTTTAACTCGTGGCGTCTGCTTGTCTGACGAAAAAACTTTGGATCGATTTTTAACCCTTTTCCCGTGATTCAATCGAGCTGAAACTTTCCAAGTAGACTCGTGGCAACGATCAAGAAGATCTATTAAATTTTCGTTAAAAAAAATAATAATTTTAGTATAATTTTGGATTTTTCAAATTTTTAAGGGTTTTTTCATACAGTTTAGTAAGTTGTATGGAGATTCCAACGCATATGGTAGACACGAAACCCGAAAATAAGAAAGGGAGTATTGTAAAAACTTGTTTTTTATGGGTTATTAATATTTGAAATTTTGTTCCACACTGCGTCTCTTTAAGTAAAAACGTCTTCATAATTATTTTAAAATTTACATGATCGAATATTTTTTTTAACATGTCGAACATATTAGAGCTAGCCCTGGAACCAGGTTATATTTCAAATTAGTTGATGTTTTTATATTTTGATGGTCTGTGGTAGTTCCTATCGTTTGACATTATTAAACAATAATTATAATGTACAATAATTTTTCAGATCATCCTAATTTTTTAAAATTGTAGCTACCAAACATCACTCTTTTTATAAATCTCGGTCTTTTTGAATATCCTTCGTTATTTCACGCGTAATCCTGTAGTGTTTTGCGTTCAATTTGTTAACAAGAAAAAAATAAATATGGGCCCTATCTCGACAACAACTTCAATATGTCAAGAATGTGTTTCCCGCCTTGTTGGGCCGTCCCGCGTCTGGCGAAAAAACAAAATGTTGAAGTGACAAATTACACGATATTTTCAGCGGCGATGTGAGCAAAAGTGGATGGAACGAGCGCGGAAAAAGCACGTATTTGTGAAGAAAAGATAATTATCTTTCAATTGGACAGGCATTTTAGCTTTTGGGACCGAGACTATATAAGCAACTACCTCAAACCCTTTGAACAATGACAAACAACAATGCGAGAAGGATCCATAACTCTTTTTCTTCTTCTTCTTTATTGCCATTCCTTTTTCCCATTTATTTGGCTCTTTTTCATTGTGTTAAAATTCTACGAGGAATCTCAATACCTTTCGGATCAGAGAAATCGAATCACTTCTCGTTGTTCTTTCTTGATGCAAACTGCTAGCGAAGCGGGCATGTTTATACGGTTACTGGCGGAAAGCTAATGACGCGAACGGGATCAAATGTTCACCATGTGTTACAAATGTGACCAGAGTAAGTCTAGATATGCATGTGCAAAAGGCAGTATGACAACCTTTAAGGTGCATTATGTCGAAATTGTAGATAATTTTTGACTTGCCCCCGCATATTGCTTTTAAGAATATTTATTTTTTTAACATAGTTTTTATGGCGTACGTGGTAATTTCAGATGTTATACGCGTACGTATATGTACTTAATGGACTGCGTTTCTAACTTATTAAACATGCGACCGCTCCTACGCACTGCACATCGGGTACCGATAAGTCACCGGCCTTTTAATTGACTGGCCACCAAAATCGATCACCAATCCTTCTCAAAATGTGCGTTCTACGCATAATTATACACTAATCCTCATTTGAAACCATTTATATGACGCCTTATTGTCGCAAAAAGCGATGAGTAAGCAAGTTCCGAAACAAGCGACTATAATATCAATACAATAAAAAATGGCAATGAAAAAATAAAAAAAGCAATTAACGACGAATATTACTTAACTAAAAATAAAATAAAATAATTAAGTAAGCAATATTGTTGAATATTTATCATGCCCACCTCGACATAAGATTGTCTTAGTGAGGGGGCAATATTATCATTAATAAATTTAAAAAAGAATAATAATAAAATAAATTAATTTTAAAAAAACAGCTGTAGCAAAAACACAACTGACATTTAAAATTAGAGGAGTTACTTCTGTAAACATACTTACTAATATTGCAATGTAGTTTCATGCGGATATCGAATGGCGTAACACGTGATGAAATTTATTTTCGCTGTTTTTGGCTCACTGTATCATCGTCTGCTTTCAATACCCACGCTCTTTATATCATAAAGTTTACAGGTTCAAATAATATTTCATCCATTCACCAATAACTAGATTACACAGCTCTTACTGATTAATATATTGCTCACTGGATATAGTGGAGTGATTAAGTTATTGGAGTAGATTATTGAATTAATGGTTTTCATTGCATGTATCAACGACAAAATTTTATTGTAGACATAATACCACATTACATCGATTATAAAAGGCACCTTTATTTAAATATTGATAAAAAGATTTTTTTGTTTAAAACCACTATTTATTGAATTATTAACATGTTTCGGGAACAAAGGTCCCTTCAACAGGATACAATGTTTACTTAAAATTAAAATTCAAAGTGCTGATATTAACAAAAATAAGTATATGGAAGCTGAATAACAACTTAAGAACTAATATGAAAAAAAAAATATAGGAGGTAACTATTTGCAAAAAGGACCTGATTATTTATTTAATTTGCTTTGAACGCTTTATCCAATTAATTAAAAAAAACTATATAAAAATATTTTAATAAAACTTTATTGCAAAAATGAAAAATAAATTGAATATTTATGCACTTTGATCATCAGATTCAGCTTGAGTTTCCGTTTTTACGGAATTACTTATTTATGAATTAAATTTTCCCCCAAAATATCATCTTCTGTACCAGTAAAAAATGAAATATGTAACAAATATGTCAGTCTACAAAGGTGCTCAACCAATTGGGAAAAAAAGAAGCTGATTATTTTACCAGTTTTGCCATAACCTTTTGTAATGTTTATCAAATTACAAAATTGTGTGCAAATAAATCATGTTCCTTTCTACTGATAAATCTTTTTGTTTTATTCTTGTACTATACCGTGTTATTCTGAGTTACGGAAAATTTGAGTGTGATGAATTCGAGGAATTGAAAGCGCAAAAGCGAAGATTTTCTCTACCTAAGTAGGTGCTTGGCAATCATTTTTGTGATGCTTTATATAATATTTTTTTCTAAAATACACATCAGATGAATTTTTTTGCTTCTCAGTGTTTGGGAAAATCTTTTGATTAACGACCTTTCTTACCGGATAAGAGGCGTTCTTTGTTTAATATCAGATATTTCGTATTGGGGTGGAGATTATTTTTATTTACGATTCCGCCTGTCCATATTATTATTATTTATCGACTGTCACTTCAATGATACCATCCCGAAGGGAGAAGGATGTAATTTTTGTAAGTCGAAAAAAATTTCATATAATTGGCCATTCCATCATATTATTAATAATTACTATAATGTCAACAAAACAAATTAGAAATTTATTTGAAAGAATTCATTTGAGAGATGTATGAAAAAATCTGTGTATCGATAAAATAATTACTCAGGTTACGAACCCGAAACATTTTTAATTTGGGCAACAAGCGATCTCAATTTCGCTACTATTATGAAAAATTTGAGACTTATAAATGATTGTTAAATTACTTAAATTTCTCTTGTTCAAATAATTATCATCGCGATGATGAATTAGTTTTTTTCGTTTTCAGATAGCTGTCTTTATACATATTACACAATGAATGTTAGAAACTATAAGTATTTTATTTATTTAGTTAACTCCCTTTAGGGCTTTTACATAAAATAAAGGTATTACGATTTTACGAAATAAAACAAGCTACTAAAACAAGCAAGTAAAATTATGCATGGGTATTATTACTATGCACATACTAGCCGTATACCAATACATACTGGCCGTATACCGGTACATACCGCACATACGTACACCCGTTAAAAATTACGGAAAACAAGTTTGGAGGCGTGACTCTTGCATGTAGCCTGAGCCGCGCATGTCACTCGGCTGTCCATGCCTGATTAGCGGCCAGTCAGTGTTGTTGTTATAATATCAGTAAGTTACAAGTAGTTGATTACACAAGAACACTTCTTAAACCTCATCAAACAATGAAGAAGTTTCATGGTGTTGATAATACTATATTTAACTTAATGGAATTGAAAAATTGATCAAAACTAATAAATTAATAATGTACTATAATGTAATGCCGTAATGTACACCGGGTTCGAGAGATGACGTACGCGACTCCACCGGACC